>AZGY01000034.1:0-133693 GCA_001636675.1 Moelleriella libera RCEF 2490 | reverse complement strand
TTATATATATTTATACTCCTTATTAACCTTGTGTTTATAGGGGTATTTATAGAATAAATAAGCCTTACTTATATATAAATAAGTATAAAAGTAAAAGTTTATTATAATAATTTATTTATTATTTATAGTACTAAATATAGGCGTTTTTAGTACCTTAATTATTTAAAATATAAAATTATGTAAGAGTAGGATATACCTAAGGTTTAAGATAATTTAATAGCCTTCCTTATTATAAATATATTACCTATAATTCCCTTATAAATGCTTTATTTTTATATAAAATACCTAAATAATAATAACTACCTTAAACTTATAATTAGCCTTAATATATAGGTTATAAATAAAAATATAAGCCCTTATAAGGTATATATTATTAATAAAAGGAAGGCAAATAACACATAAGCTATAATATATAAAGCGCTTACTTAAGGGCATAAATAAATAGTAAACTTAGGGGGCCTAATTATGCCTTTAACCCCTATTAATAAATTATTTTACTTATTAATTATTAATAATTTTATTAAAAAACTATAAGTATATATACTATAAAAAAAAGAATAGGTAGTAGCCTATATTTAGGTAAATATATAAATAATAAAGAACTAAACTAATAGTATAATATAGTATTATAGGCTTAATAATAAGGGTAAATTTAAGAACACTATATTATTAAATTTCTTTAAAGTATATAAGGTAATGCCTAAATAGATAGCACTTTATATACCTAGCTAAAATCTAACTAAGAGAGTATATTTTATAATTTAGAATAAAGTTAAAGCTATTTTCTTTAATAATAAGCTACCTAAAGAGCTATAAGGAGAAATATTATAAGTAATTATTTATATTTAGGAGCGGTTACTATATAGCACACTTAGGGGCATAATACTATATAAAGTGTGAATAAGACTTAAGCCCTATATATAGTACCTTTAAAGACTTAGTTATTAGGCTTATAAGCTAATACTAAAGCTAAAATACCTAAAGAAGCTTAATAACTATATAATACTATGTTTTTTAGTAGGTTATAAGGTAAATAATATTTATTAGCTTTAGAACCTAATTATTAGACTAATAAAGAGGGCAAAAGAGATAGTATTTAATAAAGGAGTTAGAATTAATTTAGGTATATAATATAAGCTATTATATTATAGTATAAACCTACTAACACTACTAAGCATAGAAAAAATTCTACTAATTAAATAGTTAAAACGCTACTAACTTATTAATCTAAAATAAAAGATAAAGCTTAAAATAATAGCTAATTAGGCTAAGGAGGGGGAATAAGAGTAAGTTAAACGCCCTAATTCGCCTTAAGCTTTCTATACTTAGCTAAAGAAGCAAAAATTACCTAAAAAAGACCTAAATAAGTAAGAACTTACTTTTTTAAAAGAGTTATAGTAAACTCTTCTAGGCGCCTTAATAAATATTATATTAATAATTAAGAGCTATTTTATAATAATAAATAAAGCACTTAAGGGTAAAAAACCTAAGACCTATAAAGAAGCCTAGTAGTTTATAAACTAGCCCTAGTAAGAATAAGTAATTAAAGATAAGTATAAATTACTAATAAAAAATAACACCTTTAAAATTATTAATTAAATAAGCTTATAATAGGTCTTAATTATTAAATAGATATTTAAGGCAAAACTTAGGCCCTTTAAGAAAATTAAATAATATAAAGCTAAGTAAGTTATATAAGGCTTTAAGTAGGAATATAGTATTAATTATTATAAGATATTTGCCTTAATAGTATAGTAAAAAATATATTAATTATTATTTGCTTTAATAGCCCTTTTAAATTAAGAAATTAAATAAATAAATATAAAGATAGCGTTTTTATATAGCTTAATTAATAAAGTGGTTTATATAAAGCTCCCTAAAGGGTATAAAACTATAAGTAAGGTATATAAGCTATTAAAGGCTTTATATAGCCTTAAGTAAGCACCTAGAATTTAGTTTAAAACACTAACCTAGGCCTTAATAGCTTTAAAATTTAAGCCTTTAAAGTATAATAAAGCTATATTTATTAAGGTAAATATTATTATAATTACTTATATTAATAACTTACTATTCTTTAAGCTATAACTTAAGGTAATTATTAAAGTAAAAGAATAACTATAGGAAAGGTTTAAAATAGTAAATTTAGGTATTATAAAGTTCTTTTTAGGTATAATAATTAAATAAAATTATACTTAATAGATAATCTTATTATTATAATAACTTTACCTAAAAAGATTACTAAAGAGATTAAAGATAAATTAAGCTAAGGGTTAGCTAATACTAATAAATATATTAAAAGTCCTAAAGCCTTACTTAAAGGGCAAAGAATATAATATAGCTAATTAATAGACCTATTAATATATTTTAGGTATACTTATATTTATAATAATTAGTACTTAGGTTAACCTTTTATACTTAGTTATTAAGCTAAGTTAGTTTATAATAAACCTATTAGTAAAGCACCTTAGTGCTATAAAATAAGTAATTTATTATATTTAGTATATTATTACTTATAAACTAATATATAATAATAATATTAATAAGGAAATTATAGGGTTCTTAAATGCTAAGTAAGCTTATAATAAGAGTAACTTAAAGTCTATAAATTATTATATTTTTACCTTTATTAGTGTTATTATTAGCTAAAAAAGTAAGAAATAAAGCATAATAATAACTTTTAGTATAAAGGTAAAGTATATAAGCCTTTATATTATAGGCCTAAAAGCTATATATTTAAAGGGAATTATAAAAAAGCTTAGTAATTAATAAGTATTAATCCTTTTAAAGACTAATAATAATAATATAATAATAATCTTAAATAATACTAAATTTAATAAATATATAAAGTATATTTAAGTATATTATTATAAAATAAGAGAATTAATATAAAATATAATAATATAAGTAAAATAGATTTCTAGGAAGCTAAATTTAGCTAATCTTAGGACTAAGGCTTTAATAAGACCTAAATTAAATTAATAGGTAGGGAAAGTAAGCCTAGCTTAGCCTTCTAAAGGTAATAAATAGTTAGGCCTTAAAAAGGGCGCTAAAAATTACTTATAAAAAGCTATTACTCTTTTTCTTATTAGGTTTTAATAAAGGTAGCTAGGAATTATTATTAATAGCCTATATAACCTTAGCTTAAGGAGGGGTATTAGATTTTTATAGTTAATTTAAGGTAATATACCTAGGTTATATAGTGGGGTTGCCCCTAAGGGGCTATTACCCTAGCTAGAGTGGTAGAAGCACCCCTGACTTAGTGTACCATATAAGCTACTTAGCACTATAATACATTGCATTCTAACATCAGGCTTGTGACAATCGATAAGGCCGTGGCTGAAAGAGCACTAACGTGCTCAACGAGTATGGCCAGGGGGTCTCTTGAAATGTCTGCCCAGGCGCGACTTGACGTGCCCCTGCGGCTTTACGGGGCGAGCCGAACCTACGTTACTGCCCCAAGCCAGCCGTCAACAACAACTGATCGGTTCGAGAGTCGGCTTTCATCAGAGCTACCAAATGTCTGTCGTGGCGTGGAGGGCCCTAGTCGCGCTCATATTCTCAAGGACGATCACGGACGGTTGTGGTATGTGTGTGATGTGAGAACAAGGCTGTGTCGTGTCAGACAAAGTGAGCTCCGCCGTCGCACTCGATGAAAAGTCAGAGTTAATTACGTAGCAGCTCGCTGCGACGACGTCCGCCTCCAATCCTTAAGCTCTTCTGTGCCTCCCTCTGAGCAAATCGCATCTGGTGTATATTGCGTGAATCAACCCACGGTCTGGTCTTTTGTGATTATATCGTGCCTTTGGCACAAACGCTATCTTAAGGGCACTAATCTTCCTGCCATAAATGCCGCACTATTGCACCTTGATCTACACCGATTGGCGTGTGCCTCGATAAGAATTCAAAGACTGAACGGGAACTAAACAAAAGGGTCTAGCTGAATCGGACGTTATTATTCATCACCGTGCCTCGAGTAGCAGCTCGCTGCGACAACGTCCGCCTCCAATCCTCAAGCTCTTCTGTACCTCCCTCTGAGCAAATCGCATCTGGCGTATATTGCGTGATTTAAGCCACGGTCTGGTTTACCGTGACTACATCGTGCCTATGGCACAAACGCCATCTCGGGGGCACTAATCTTCCTGCCATAAATGCCGCACTATTGCACCTTGTTCTGCAACGATCGGCGTGTGCCTCGACAAGATTTCGAAGACTGGACGGGAACCATAGAAAAGGGTCCAGCTGGATCGGACTTTATTATTCATCAACGTGCCTCGAGGAAGGAAAACAACCTGCTGGCATCACGGGTTCTCTCTAAGTTGTACTGCAAACTACCGCCGTGCACCATTTTCGCATCGGCGGGGTGGTCTTCAACTCATCCCCTTCATTCCATGCAATAACCTGACCATGTTTTCTGTCCGTGCTTCGCGTCGATATACACGACCTTGCCGAATCGTGTTTCGTCATCAATGCATTCCAATGCCGCGATAGCGACCTGTGCAGGCTGGAGCAAATGCTGATACTCCGCCACCATCTCCTGCTCAATTTCCCACCCTGGGCCTGACTTCCCGGCTGGCGTAGGCACCAACATGGAATATCCCAAGGCGGTGGCAATTGCCGTAGGTGCGACTGAATTGACTCGAATCCGAGGGCCGAGAGTCTGACAGTTGAACGTAAATTGAGCGATCCCGGCCTTGGCGGCACTATATGCGGCGATGCTGGCATAACCTTTGACGCAGGAAGAGGATCCAATGTTGACAACGGTGCCGCGCATGTCTGGATGATCTCCCCAGTATTGAATGGCTTGGTGTGACGCATAAAGCGCCGCCGTTAGGTTGATCGCAATCATGTCGCTCACTGTCTTTCCGGACACAACCAGGAACGGCGCTCGCAGATATCCCGCATTGTTCACCAGGACGGAGAAGCCCGAGAATTTCTCAATGGTAAAGCTGAAGAGTTTGTCGAGGTCATATGTACTGGAAACGTCGCAAGCAACAAAAGTGGCAGCATTCCTGCCAAAGTTGGCGTTTATCTCTGCAACAGCTTGCTCGCCGGCTTCTGCGTTGATGTCGCTGACAATGACGTGGTAGTTGCGCTCGGCAAGAAGCTTTGCAGCCTCCAATCCAACACCTTGCGCAGCTCCGGTGACGATAGCTGTTTGCTGGTAAGAGACAGTCATGGCGGGCTCTATGAATTCAAAGACTGGACGTTGTAATTGTCAATTGCGTTCAGATTCGAAGTGACAAACATCCGGGCCCCAGCATAAACTTTCGGGGAGGCAGGGCCGTGTACATATGGTAATTCCAGCAAACCTGCTCTGGTCAGCTACAATTCTTGGGTGAACCCAGCGCCCCCCCCCCCCAAATCGTCACGGCTGACGGCTGTCCATGGACTGTGTTACTTCCCATGCTCTCTTGCGTTATCTTCGAAACAGCTTGCATTCGTTCTGCAGAATCTTGCGCGACAAGCTCTCGGTCCACCGCCGCCAACAGCGATGCCACGGTGCAATCTCACAAACAACTTGTTAGACTGGGCACGCTTCTGGGGCTTTTTGGGTTACAATAGCGCAGGTTGGGGATCAGGTTTCACGCGCATTCTTGGAGTTGTTGAACCAATAGATAACCAGCTCCTAGGGTAGGAGGTCGATTATGCCCGCTTTTTATCCATGCTGATCTGCCAATCGTGGACGGTTTCATCCGAGCCTCGAGACAAACAGGCACCACATGGATTTGCCATGCATGGGACATTCCACCCAATTCTCGTGTCATGTCTCCTCGTGGGTCCGGTGTCAAGTCGGGGCCAGCCGTCCACGGCTTGGCCATGACTGCGCCGCGATTGCTGCATCTGTAATGGATGAAGCGGAGTTACATGGCATGGCTTGGGGGCCCCGTAATAGATCTGACTTGACGGCTTCCCACTTAAAACCGCTTCCATCATCGGATGCGACAAAGATCAACAATGCCGGCATCTCAGCTACTTGTCGCCCGTGGAACCCCACCTCGGTGGGTAGTTGCCGTCAGAGCCGTGACTAGCGAAGGCGATCCCGTCAATTGACGGAAGGATTGATTGTCCTTTCGGAGGTTGCGGAACTAATGGGCTCCCGCTGCGCGCTACAGGTCTCGACGAGGATGATTGCTTGCCATGTCAGCAGCCGCCACAAGCATGTTACGGTGCCATACATAGAGAAGAAGTTTGCTGACATCGGAGGCATCGGTTGCTTCGATCTTGAGCAGCACTGCAGATGAGGATCAACAATATAACGCAATCTTTGGCTGCCTGGACCCACGATGAGCGTTCAGCATTTGCTGCTCCTGGACACCAGTCAATGAAGAGCTTCGGTTGCCTAGGCCAATGAAAGGCCGCAAAAACTTGCATCAGCAGGCATCAGAGGAGTGGGACGCTCTGGCATTGCAGAAGAATTCGCGAGGATCATGGCAGCCGCCCCTTGAAAAACAAAGCGACGCAATGCGCAATCATGCACACATTGATGATCCCGACGAGCTGGTTTGAGTGCACCTCTTCGTTGTACTGACAACGCCAGAACACGATCGTGATAGGCAAAAGGGCAAATGGCGCGGGCGTACCGCTGACCAGCGCGCAGAAACTTCATGTGAGCTGTCATTTCGGTTGAAGGAAAGGTTCTCGCCATAGGTCAGTTTAGCGATGAGTCGCATCGCATGACAAGCGCCACTTACTCATTGGTGCTACCTGCAAGACAATCAGGCTTACTCGGTATCCGTACATGCCGGAGGGATGCCAACGGACATGCCGTGAGATGATTCCTGATAAAGAACTGACCAGGAGTCTCTGGGTTCTCCCAGAGAGCCGCGTAGTTCATGCACGTATAAAATAGCTGTCGACATCGATTCGCGCTCTTCTCATCGTTTGGGCCTGAACGTACGGGGTCTGAAGGCGGATTCATGCATCATGGGAACCTCCGGACTCGACAATCTGAGGCATTGCTGCAGAGACGGCATTCACCTAGTCGGTTGGCAGGTCGAGGATCTCCCGGAGACCCGACGGATCGAGATTCACAATCCAGTTTTCCGCTTCGGGCAATTGCCAGCCGTAGTTCGCAGGAGTTTGTGATACGTCCCAAGCATCAATCTGACTAAGCGGTAGACATAAATTCGTGGCCGGGCATTCCGACAGAGTCCTGCGGCGTAAGTTGGTGACGAAGTTTCCCAGGCACACAAGGCCGTAGTAGAGACATGTGACTCCAACTTCCCCACCCCTGGGACGAAATCGGTTTGAGCAAATGGTGACACGAAAAGTCCACTGGCGACTTCGGCCAGCCACGGCATGGTTGCAGTGGTAGCGACCAATCCTTCGATCAAGGGGTCGAAGACCTCCGATAAGCTTTGAGATGTGCGAAGGAGCCGGAACATTCAATCGTAGTGATGCGAGGCCAAATCAGCCCCATGCTACAGAAAAGGCATGAACATGTGGTGCCGTCCCAAGTCGTAGCATGAGCGAGGTGCCAAGATGAGTGGTGTAGGGTAGCTTGCGTGCATAGGATGTGACATGCACTTTCCCTCAAGGTTGCTAGAACTCGAGCTCCGGGACACATCAACAGCATCTCTGTTTGGTGCTTGGCATGGTTCGATGCAGGTACCAAAATATGCTCTTTCCGCTTTGTCCAAATGCGATTTGTGTGGTTAGGTCCTGAGCTGATGCCGCACCTAGATCGTGTGCACGGTGCGCGAGTTGATGACAACGTTAGATTGGGGATTGATCATTGCTGTTTCCGCGTTGAAGCCATTTATGGATAAATATGTTGGCGAAATAGCGCTCGGCAGGAAATAAGGAGCTTCGCTACCGAAACGGCTCGCTTGGAGAAGGGAAAAAAAGCCTCTTTCCTGAACAGGTCAAGTGCCCTGCCATTATTTGATAAGTATGTTGATATGACAACATACTCTGTGCGGCTTCAAAACGGACACGCACAGCGCTGGAGTAGCTTCAAGCATTGCGATGCTTCGAGCACCATGATTGCGCTGTCCCCAGAGCATGCATCAAATTCCACGGCAGCGAACGCAGTTCCCTAGTAGGAGTCATGGGTCATTCTCTTCAAAGGAAGAGCTGGACAACTCCGTGTGAGAAGGCGAGGATCGGTCATGAGCTGTTCTATCCAGTACTCCGAGCCGAGCGAAACAGCACGAAAGGCTAAATGTAGTCTCGTGCGATAAACTTCAGCGAAACGTTCCAATGTCTCGCGAGTGGATTCCAGTCTGTATTTATTGGAAAGAAAGAGTGACATTCGGTATAAGCTGATTTTTGAGATGCCGCCTTTCCATCGTGAACCACAGGTCATGATTTGAGGACAGAATAACACCGACGGAGCCAATATGGATAACTTGCTGTGAGGAATGCAAATTAGACGGGCGAGTGTGATCTGCGCCGTCTAACGACTTCTCGATGTCCGGCGAAGTGAGAACTACGGCGTAGGTTACCCGAGACACATTGAAGACTCTCTCGTAGATGCCGTTTCTGGGTTTAATTTTGAGGAATGGTAAGCATTCGCATCCAGGACGAATACTAGCGAGTGGTTGCCTTTGTGCCTTCGGTGGATGGAAAAATCCCTTTCTGAGCTCCCGCCAGCCCGGTGCGTTCGTCAAGCGAAGCACACCTGAGAAGGAATACCCATGGTGTCCATGAGTGCTGAATCAAGGAGCAAATATGTGTCCCAGCCGTGCATGAAACTACCCCCAGTCTTCGATTAAGTCAGTAGCGAAAGCGGTCTTTCGATGTATACGGGTGCTCACCGACACTATTGTTCGCAATTCATGTCGCGCTCGTTGGTCTCCATGCTGCAAAAAGACGAAATGAGGCAATCAGGGCAGGCTAGCCCGCAAGACGCCGAACATCGTGTGGAAGAAAGGTACGATTGATGACGGACGGGCATGGCAAGTGAGGTGAACAAGTACTTAGTAGTGATGTGATTGCTGTTTCCTGAATTGACACTGCGGGGCCACCTGCAGCCGTTAGACCCGGCGATAGGTGACGAGACCCAGACACTATGCTCGAATCTCTATAGTGCTGCCCAGAGTTCACGGCGAGACCCATTGTGGCGGTCCTAGCGCCGACGGAAGATTGATCTGCTGTCGCCCATTTAACCGGCCTCTATTTACCCACTCACTTCCCTTTCCAGGCATGTAATTAACCTGACTAAGCGGTAGATATAAATTCGTGGCCGGGTATTCTGATAGAGTTTTATGGCATAAGTTAGTAATGAAATTTCCTAAATATATAAGGCTATAGTAAAAATATATAACTTTACTTTCTCTACCCTAGGATCAAGTAAATAATGATATAAAAAGTCCATGAGGACCTCATCTTATTTGGCAAATGCTGGTTGGAAGCCAATGACCACGGCAAAACAAAGTAGCGGAGCCCAGTCTTCCGCCAAACTATAGCCAGGCATCCGAGGATTAGATCAGAGAACCTACCCGACACCGGTCACCTGGTCTCGGCCTAAAACGGCCGGAATCAGCTACTATTCGTCGGGCAGCGCGGTTTTGCCCGCAAGACCAGCTGGCTTGCAGGCTAGGGTGCTGACATATTTCATGATCACCCTGATTGGTGGTGACTACATACTCAGAGCCGCCCGGAAGATCGCCGAAGCCTGCTGCATTTTGCTATTGGCCATGCTCTTGCTTATCTTGCAGCACCCGTCAGCTCCAAGGCTTTGACCAGATAAGGGCTTGAAAACTGATCACCTGGTAGCAATGGCAGCAGTCCACACAAACGGGCGCATATGTTGCGACGTAGTCGAGAAATGCTTAGTTCTATGGAGCTGGCGCCCGCGAACTTACTTACTCCTCCTGTGGGTGATCCATATGTTCCCAGGTTGCCTTCATGAATAGTAGAGGTGGTCAACATAGGTCAATAATCGACGGCGACAGACAAAATGGCAAGTAAGACTACCCGTGGTTGTTGTGTGTATTAACATTCGAAAACAGCCGCTACGCCAAGTTTCGCCTGAACCCACCGATGGTCACAGGACGGTAGAAATTGAGTATGAATGAAACCCTGCTGTCTTGATATGGCTAATGAGCGCAGCATCATCGCCGTGCATGGCCTGAACCCTCGATCGAAGAAGGATGCCGACCATGCGTGGGACACTTGGCGAACACCGGCAGGACCGAAAGGACGCCTCTGGCTCCGTGATGACCTTCCCAAGCTTGTTCCTAATGCAAGAATCTTCCTCTATCAATATAATGCCACCGTCGCCTATGGAAAGGATCAAAGGACCTTTAGCGATAAAGCAAATGCCCTTTTGGAAGCTATCCGGGTCGAGCGGGAGGATGATGATTCCCGACCTATACTGTTCCTAGGACATAGCATGGGCGGGCTACTCATCAAGCAAGCACTGATCAACGCACATAACAATGATCACTATAAACCGATCAAGGACGCCACGAAAGGATTGGCCTTTTTTGCGACACCCCATCATGGTGGCAACCCCAGATTTCTAAGGCTTGGAAATGTGCCGGCCCAAATCGCGAGAGCAACAGGTTTTCAGGAAGGCGATAACGTGCTAGAGACATTGAGGCGGGATAGCATTTTCTCCGATCTTATGAGCGAGCACTGGAGGCATCAGCTCCTGCGGTATTTCATCATATCCTTCTGGGGATCCTATGACAAGGTAAGCTCTTCTTACCGTCTATCCGACCATTATTAACGCTTTCCACCAGGCTGTACCGAAAGAGAGTGCTCGGTTCGGCATGCCAGGCGATCGTGAGAAGGTAGTCACGCTGGACGCTGATCATAGCACAGTGTGCAAGTTTGGTTCAGACGAATCAGACCAAGATAACCTGAAGCTTGTGCAACGCAATATCAAGGATATGTATGAGAAAGCTCTGAAGAGTAGTGAGTCGTTTGCCATTCCTTCTCTTGTTCCTGCAAAAGTCGGGGAGTCCAGTAATTTGGAGGCCCGCCTTGCTGTGTTACGGGGCAAGTAAATCTGGGTATGGTTTCCGTTTGGATTGGCAGAGAACTAGAACAAATTTGCTTCACTATTTTCAGACGCCCGCGTGATTGACTCAGCTACCTCCTCGTTCACCCTTGCCCCCCGCCTACCAGAAGTGCATCCTGTCGCTCATTTCGTGGCCAGGAAGGACGAGCTCCGACGTCTTCATGAGAAATTGGACGGGACTGACAAACGTCGTACTGCCGTTATACACGGACTGGGCGGGATAGGAAAGACCCAGTTAGCAGTAGCCTATACTAGGCAGCATCAAGCCGACTACTCGGCTATTATATGGATCAACGCGAAAGACGAGACGTCGCTGAGGCAGAGTTTCTATCAGGCAGCCCGACGAATCCTATACGAACACCAGCATGTGGTGTATATAAAAAACGCTACGGCAAATCAGGATGTGGATGAGACGCTCGAGGCAGTCAAAAGATGGTTGAACGAGCGGATGAATAATCGTTGGCTCATTGTTTATGACAATTATGACGATGTGAGGTTTGATTCTAGAGTCGAAACTATTCATGATGCGGGGCTAGGCGCTAGTGATAGGGGATCTGTTACAGACGAGACACTGCCCGAAGTGTTCGAATCGAGGGCGTATAATATCCTTCCGTACCTCCCTGAAGCTGACCATGGTGCCGTCGTTATCACAACCCGGTTTGCGTCAGTAAAGATTGGCCAGTCAATTCGTCTAGATAAACTGTCAGACATTGGTGACAGCTTGACAATACTTGCGACAACTTCTCAACGTCCTAACTTGACGGAAGGTAAGTGGCTTAGATAAAGGCCTGAACTCACTTGCTAAGCAAACCAACAGATCCCAGTGCTACTAGACTCGCGCAGCGGCTTGATGGACTGCCGCTCGCGCTCGCAACAGCTGGAGCCTACTTGGACCAAGTGTCAACCAGCTGCGAGGAATATATTCAGCTGTACGAAAAATCATGGAAACGTTTACAAGAAGAAACTCCCAGGTTGTCCGGATATGATCAAGCATTGTACTCTACATGGAATATCTCACTCCAGCATATTCAGCAGCGAAGCCGAAATGCTGCCGAGCTTCTTCGATTTTGGGCCTATCTCGATAACAATGATCTATGGTTCGAGTTACTGCAAGCAGGAGGCTTGACGGAACCTGTTTGGCTCTCTGAGATATCAACAGATGTGCTCAGCTTCAACACAGCAATGAGAGTAATCTGTGACTATGGGTTGGCTAAGCCAAACGAAAACAGCAAGGTCGACACAAGGGGATATAGTATGCATGCGTGTGTTCATGCATGGACAATTCACGTTCTCAATGGGAAGACCAGCCGAGAGCTGGTGTGGGCTGCGATGCGATGCGTAGTCTCGCGCGCCCCTGATGACGACCAGGATCAACAAGCCTTGGTACAACAACGACTCTTACAACATGCAAATTTATGCATCTCGAGAACAAAGAGAGAAGTTGAGATCGGAGAACATGCGTGGATGTTTCACTTGCTCGGGGATCTTTACTATGATCAGGACCTCCTTGCAGATGCAGAGATATTGTACGAGCGAGCTCTGCAAAGTAAGGAGCAAGCGGCAGGGCCGGACCACACATCAACGCTCCATACAGTTCAAAATCTGGGTTGCCTTTATCAGAAAATGGGACGATTTACAGAGGCCGAGGTAATGTATAATCGAGTTTTCCAAGGCAACGAGCAAGCACTAGGGCCGGACCACATATCAACACTTCATATAGTCAATCACTTAGGCAACCTTTTTCTTGACCAGGGCCGACTCATAGAGGCCGAGGCGATGTATAAGCGAGCGCTTCAAGGCAAGGAAAAAGCGCTCGGGCTAGACCACGATTTAACCCTCAACGCAGTCAATAACCTAGGCATGCTCTATTGGAGACAGGGACGACTCATAGAGGCCGAGGTGATGTATAAGCGAGCTCTTCAAGGCAAGGAGAAAGCGCTAGGACCAGACCACTTATCAACACTTCATGTTGTCAATAACTTAGGCAACCTTTTTGCCAACCAGGGCCGATTTATAGAGGCCGAGGCAATGCAAAAGCGAGCGCTTCAAGGCAAGGAGAAAGAACTAGGGCCGAACCACATATTAACCCTTAATACATTTGAAAACTTAGGCAATCTTTACCTTAGACAAGGTCGACTTATAGAGGCTAACACAATGTATAAGCAAGCTATACAAGGCAGGGAAAAAGCGCTAGGACCAGACCATATATTAACGCTTAATATGGTTAATAACCTAAGTGTTCTTTATGCGACACAGGACTAACTTAAAGAGGCCGAGGCAATGTATAAGCGAGCATTACAAGGCAAAGAAAGAGCATTAGGGCCAAACCATATAAAAACGCTTAGCACACTTCATAACCTCGGCACCCTCTACCAAACTCAGGACCGACTTCAAGAGGCCGAGGCAATATACAAGCAATCTCTTCAAGGCATGGAGAAAGCGCTAGGACTAGATCATATATTCACGCTTACTATAGTTTCTAATCTGGGTCACCTCTATAAGGCCCAGAACCAACTCAAAGAGGCTAAAGCTATGTATAAGCGAGCTCTTTAAGGCAGAGAGAGAGCACTAGGGCCTAATCATATATTAACCCTTAATGTAATTAATGATTTAGGCAGCTTATACTCTGACCAAGGCTCCCTCATAGCCCAAGGCAATGCATAGGCGAGCTTTACAAGACATGGAGAAAGCACTAGGACCGGACCACTCGGTCACAAGCTACTAGCCTAGGCAGAATAGTTCAAGGACGAAAGTTATGACTATATTTAGCAAACAGCGAAGGCTATAATAAAGCAATCATACCAACGGGGGGGGGGTGTCACATCAGCCGCGAGCGACGTAATTTAATCAATTAGGCCCAATGGTCGCCACTGACATTTGTGATATCATCGCAATCTCGAAATAGCCCTGCAGTGTCGATATCTTCTAGCAGAGCCATGAAATATGATCAAACATTGGCGAGGGCTGAGACTATATCTGCATTATTGTAGTCTGTATTATGCGAAAACTGGATGCCAGAGTGAAAGCAAGACTTGTTTTTCCCGTATCGGGTGGGTTATAGAACAGGAAGCCATCGCGCCAAGGCCTTCCCGTGCTGACAAACTCGCACTTCACCAAATAAACGTTCCATGACGTCAATTTTTTTGTTTCCTGATCTCGGGTTTGAGGACAACAGTTGCTATGGGTCGTTCGGGGCGCTCTGCTGCCTTGTCCCACGGGCTTTTCCAGGGTTGATTTGAACTCGTTGGTGCAAATATGAGATTATGGTTCTCTCTGGATCTCTTGGATTCACTACTGATCTCTTTATGAGCCGACGAAATGGTTCTGCTGTATTGTGGGCAGACGTCTCGTACTTTTCTGAAATATCGGACACTGACCAGCCGATCGTCTGAAGCATTGTATAATGAGTTTTGGGCTCTGCGATTTAATTAAGTGCGAGTAACCTAGGCTCAGCTTCTTATTAGTCCGAAAGAGAGTCCGAATATCTTCATTGTGCACCCATGCGACGCCTGGCTTCAGGGTCCTTGCCTTCTCATTCAGTGTCTGCCGTAACGGGGCCCAAGCTCGCTTCCGGGCCAATCATCCCCTCGAACCACCCTTGTTCAAATCGAACTCGTAATGGGCCGTGTTCCCGCCTAATCTCCTCTGCAAGCCGCGAGACGCGTCCCTAATTTCTCGGAACAGAGCCTAGTCCTAGGACGTCCCGATGCAGCCAATTACATTGTATTGCTATGCCAGGTCTGAATGAGAAATCGCCCCACGAAAAGTGAAAGAGAGGCTTAAATGCCTCCAAGTATTAGTATAACACGTGCAAAGAACAAGATTGAAGTGAAAAAGGTTTTTTGATAGCTCTTCCTGCTTAAGCCTACCGCTATGAATAGTAGTCAAAAGTTTAGTGAACCATCTGCAAAACTAAAGAGAATCTCTGCGCTCCACGGCCTGTTCCTCCGTTATGCGGGCAGCTACAGCCAGAGAAAGCATTAAGCATTGCATTACTTGGCCTTTACCCGGAACAGCCCGAATCGGCTATCAATTATATAGAGTGTGACTTCGCCTCAGAAGCTAATCGCATTCGTATCTCTCAACACCTCGGGGAGAAACATGGCATATCAGGGAAGGCGAGATGGGACCTACATAAGCTGACAACTTGCTATGGCTTCCAGACTCTCGCCAGCTGCTGCCCAGGTATAAATAAGTGCAAATGGAAGTGCCAAAGTGGAAATGGGACCAGAGGGTAAGCGAGGTAAAACAGCATACCAAATGTGGATGGCTTGGGGTTCTGGAGTAAGGCTGAAGCAGCCTGAGGCAAACTATGTAGTGTTGAGGCCGCATGCATCAAGTATAGTATGCTGACGGAGGGCTGCTCGGTGAAATCAGAGACATGAGTTATGTTATATAAGCTGTGGGGATATTTGTGCTCCACTCCCCTTTCCGGGCATGTAAACGAATTGAAGCCATCTGTGTTGTTAAAAGGAAGGGGGAGTGTGGAGTTTGGATATATAGCACGGAGTAAAGGGACTATTATCGAAGCAATAGCATAATTCCTGTTGTTAGGTAGACTAGACGTCCACAAAATCTTCTGCGGTATCTTGCCTCCATGTGGAAGAAACTGTTGGACCAAGCAGGTTTATGATGTTCGTGATGCCTGACTCGCGCGATCGTTCGATAAATTATCAAAGGAAATTGCTGTGGAACAGAGGGGCTGGTCTTCGTATAACCTTTGAAGGGCTATAAAAGGCATCAAATCTGCCTGGGCAATTGAAGGGGGATGGATCATCAGGATCAACAATGAGGTCTTCTTCAAAATTGATCGTGTGTTGAGGAATTATCGTGCGATCATTCAATATAGATCAAAGGCTTCAATTCTGCTGCATTTGCGTTGTTGTGAACAACCTTCAAGTTCCCTGCCAATTGCGACCGTTCCGACAGAAACACGTCATGCAGTTTTGCGGGATAATAAATGGAAAACATGCAGGCATGGAGCGACGATCGACATCAACGCTCACGACACAAATTTGGGTGCGAAGTGACCTCAGAGCCTACAAATTCGGTTTTGATTCGGACTCTGGCTTTAACTCCAAGCCAGCCCAGTGATGCTTGAGATGGCCTGGGATTGGCGTCCATGCAGGCTACCCGACGAGCTCCAGCGGTCGATTCCTATTCCGAGAGGCAGGACTCTTTCACTCTGCTGCGAAGAGCGACAGGGATCATGCCGTGTGAGTATTGAGAGCCAAAACGTCTTTATTGACACGTGGCGCAAAAGACAACCATGAGTGACAAAGCGAGGAGTTTCTGCTCCGGATGGAAGGAAAAACGCTGCGCTGGAAAGAACCTGTAGGCCCCTGAAGCTTGAGCGAGTTGTGATATCTCAGACCTCCGCCGCGGCTTGATGGATGCTGCCGGTGTCCGGCGAACACTGCGTTCCTCCTTGTATCGCAAATCTGTGTAACACGAAACACGAGAGGTATGTGCAGGATTCGCAATTTATAACGAACTGACCTGGCTCCTGTTCGGGTTGGACAGAAAGCTCAGTGTTGCCGCCGACGGCAGAATGGGGCTTTCGCTAAAAAGTCAAAAAAAAGGGGGCTTTTCCGACTGTATAGCTGATCGCATCAGATGATCATGTCTAGTTCTTCGATTAAGTCTATCCTGAAATCATGGATGCACAGCTTTTGCCATCAGCATGTCACCCCCACACCTCCCGTTGGCCTCACGTTAACTGAAATCGATAATCACTTGCGGCGGATGCAAGGAGAAGCACAGAAAAGACCGTCCTGGGCCCGACGTCACCCACGGCTTTACCCCGGCTACGCATAATGCTGCACTTGTCATGATGCCGTTCTTCCACGAATATTTTTGGATGCGAGGCTAAGCAAACAAACCGGGCGCAGTCGCCCCCCCACCCAGGAGCCCTCCGAACGGGTCGGGCGCAGCTGCACCCCCACCCAGAAGCCCTCCGAACGGGTCGGGCGCAGCTGCCCCCCCACCCAGAAGCCCTCCGAACGGGTCGAGGTTGGCTGGAGCTGGAGCGGGTGCAACCGCTGGACTCAGAAGTCCTCCGAAAGGGTCGAGAGGCGCCGGAGCGGGCGCAACAGCCGCTGGCGGTGCCGGACTCAGCAACCCTCCAAATGGGTCGAAAGGAGCTGGGACCGGAGCAGGCGCAGGTGCTGGAGCTGGTGCCGGTGCCGGGAAAAAGATGGGCGCTGCCGGGGCTGGAGCTGGAGCTGGAGCTGGTGCGGGGGCCGGGGCTGGGACAAACAAGGGCGGTGGCGGCGCCTGGACCACGGCAGGCAGCGCCGGCGCGACACAGGTGCAGACGGCCGAGGGTGGCGCAGAAGACGCCAGGGTACAGGTGACGGTCGGCGTCGACACCGCAGCGGGTTTCGGTGGTGCTGGCTTGGGACTCGACTTGGGCTTGGGCGCGGGCGCTGGAGCTGGAGCTGGAGCTGGAGCTGGTGCTGGAGCTGGTGGTGGAGCTGGTGCTGGAGCTGGTGCTGGAGCTGGTGCTGGGGCCGGTGCTGGTGCTGGGGCCGGGGCGGGGGCCGGTGCTCCTGGCCCCTTTGGCGCGGGCTTCTTTGCTGGAGGCTGCTCTGTGGGCGGCTCCGCGGGCGGCTCCGCGGGGGATGGTGCTCCTGGCCCCTTTGGCGCGGGCTTCTTTGCTGGAGGCTGCTCTGTGGGCGGCTCCGCGGGCGGCTCCGCGGGGGATGGTGCTCCTGGCCCCTTTGGCGCGGGCTTCTTTGCTGGAGGCTGCTCTGTGGGCGGCTCCGCGGGCGGCTCCGCGGGGGATGGTGCTCCTGGCCCCTTTGGCGCGGGCTTCTTTGCTGGAGGCTGCTCTGTGGGCGGCTCCGCGGGCGGCTCCGCGGGGGATGGTGCTCCTGGCCCCTCGGGCTTCTTTGCTGGAGGCAGCCCCGCGGGCGGCTCCGCGGGCGATCCTGGGACGCCCCTTGGTGGGCCGGTCGGTCTGGCAGGCGACGGCTGTCCTCCAGGCGGCGCTCCGCCGGGCATTTCAGGCGGAGGCATGGCAGGACGAGGGGCCGCGGGGCCTTGGGGCTGCGGCCTGGTCGCGTCCGGTCGCGGTTGCGATTGCAGTGGCTCGGGTGCAGCGCCACCTGGACGAGGGTTGTTAGGCCTAGGCGCAACAGGAGCACCACCGGGACGCGGAGTGTTGGGCTGAGGCCCAGGAGCAGCGACGCCGGGGCGCGGATTGTTAGGCGGAGGCCCTGGAGCAGCGACGCCGGGGCGCGGATTATTGGGCTGAGGCCCAGGAGCAGCGATGCCGGGGCGCGGATTGTTGGGCTGAGGCACAAAAGGAGCACCTTCCGGTGCACCTCCAGGTGGCCGTCCTCCAGGAGCTCCTCCCGGTGGCCTTCCCCCGGGAGGGCCTGTCCTAGGCTGACCTCCCAGGGTGCCACCACCACCACCACCCGCAGCTGGGTTTCTCGCAGGCGCAGCAGCGCCGTTGGGTGGTCTTTGGGCTGCAGGCCGTCCCCCTCTGGGCGGGGGGGCAGCGGCCCTGTCGGGTAGTACGGTCTCCAGTCGTTGGTGGATGTCTTGGGGGCTTCTCCGTCCGTGTTGAGTGGCTAACCCGTTGTGCTGTGCTTCTTGTGGCCGAGCCACTGCCAGGCCCGCAAATAGGGCGAACACGAACCAGGTCTGCATGTCTGCGCGCAGAAGAAACAACAAGAGAAGAACACGACTACGAGAAAGTCTGCATAGTGGATTTACCAGCGAGCGACGACATGCGGGCAAGGAGGATCTTTGGCCTTTATAAACCAGTCTGGTGAGTTGCGCGGCAATTGCTATGATTGCCCCCCCTCCACAAGCTATCGTAGGTAGCCAAATCGTGGGCAAGATGGAAAGTGTGCTGCTAAATTTATGTCGCAAGAAAAGAAAAGATGTCTACATGAAAACTAGCTCGCCAGCCATGCGCCCGTCTCGGTGACCGAGGCTCACTTGAGACGAAGCAATCCAGACCCTCGAGCTGCTTGAGTGTGGACGAGCCAGCGAATCGCTCCATCAAAATCGTTCATCGCTATCGTGCCCGCCAATAACGCGGGCGGGAGCAGCGTCACAAATGGGTCGCAGCCGAAGGCAGCCAAAACACCCCCTGAGACGTCACTGGTATCTTGGGGAGCATCGTGCACGCGCCGTTAGCTCTCTCTATCTGATGAAACACGGGTCCCGTGGACCTGTAGACTAGGCCACCCTTCGTCCTCGTTCATTGTGTGGACAACATCGCCGTCGACATCTCCGACCCAACGAAAGCAACAAGAGAGAAGTGGCTGCACTGCGTCAACGAATGTTGTCGTTTGTCCACGGGCAGCGGGCCTAGGTTCCGCGAAAAGCTAGTGTTAACCAAGAGAAGGAACGAATGTCAGTCGCCCTGATAATTGGGAAAAAAGTTTTGCGCTACTTGGTATACCTGAGTTGAGCACAGACCCGGTTCTCCGTGCACCGGGCACAACCATCACGGCTGATGGAACAAAGTAAGGAGAGCAACAGTGTTCCAGTACACACACACACACACAAGCTTCTGACGGGTCCGGAGACATCCGCATCCGCCGATGAAATGGATGCGCAGTCGCCATGGAGGCAGCAAGACTAATGAAAATTTTTTGATGCGCCCGCAGCGCTCTGTCAATCAATTCACTACCCTTTACCCTTTTCTACGGCGGCCGTTCCGGAGCCTCTCGCTAATGTACAATTGCCAGGACGTCCCAATTCGTTGGATCTGCGCTCAGATGACGATCCGGAGGCAGCAACGGCGAGCGCGATATGGACAATTTGCCGGGAAATAGTCCCTGGGCTGTGGCGCGGCAAAAAGACGGTCCAAACTGTCCAGGCAATCAAGTTCCTTTATCCTGCGATTTAACCCCGCACAGTACAGAACTGAGAGCAAATTTACCTCAAATGAATCACCGGGAAGACTGTGGGTCTCGTGACATATCCTATTAGACTCGGCTGCCTTCTCGCAAAAAAGGCAAAAGATGGACTTTAGCCATCCCGATTGACAATAAAATGGAAGGACGCTCTCATGAGTTGCCACATTTTCCGAAGCCGTTCCGACTTCCGATCTCGATGGATCCTGATAGATGCTGACGCTACTCTCTGCTTCTGCAGATCTCCCCCTCGCCTGCGACTGGGTTCATAGCAACGGACCTAGCAATAGCTTCGAGACGACGGGCCGAAGACCCATTGTTCTGCGCGCGCTTCTAGTGTTCTTGGCCACCGACTGCGACACCGGGATTGGGTGATTCAATCGGGTACAAAGGACGAGTACTTTCTGTGCACTCGGGGACGCAACTGAAATGCCATTGGACCCGGGTTCTTGAAAGGCCGGATCCTGCCTAAGCTTGAGCACAGATGTCGCGTTTAGAAAGAAAGGACGATGTAAAACCACGCGCTGCAATAAACCAAGATCGATTGCGGTATTGTTGCGGTGGTACCCCGAAAAAATCATATATGCTTGTCTGACAGCATTCTCCGCATAACTCGGCCATGTGTGTCATGTTGATCTGCCGCCCGTTTCATGGTTGACAATGCCGGCAATTGCTGCTATAGACACGAAGATCTGTTGGAACTGCCGCGCACATCCAATAAAGCCATCGCTTGTGCAGCAGCCGAGGTACAACCAGGTCTGGTGTCCTCGCGCTGGTGATGGCCTAATGGTCCATTCTCACGACACGCCGGCATCTCTTGAGTAGTCTGCCCTCTGCTGCGAGCTGCAGTAGAGTGTGCATACCTCCTGCGACAAATACTCTGTGGTGGAAGCTCGCCGCTTTGGTCCGAAGCCCGCACACGGTTATCGATTCGTGGTCTGTCGCTGAGCGCAATCACCAATCCACAACGGCACACACACACACACACACACAAAGCACATCGATGCATCTATTTTTTCGAGTTCGTTGCTCACTGAGTCTGGGTTTCAGAGTAACTGCAGCGTTGACTCGACAAGAGAGACCCACCGACTGGCTTCTGATGGTGCGAAGCACTCGCGCCCCATGCGGATAGCTTTTGCCCATGAGTCTCTAACGATCATGCTGCCAGCTGTGTCTCGGCAATGCGGAGGACGAAATACACCTCTCCCGGAATATTGATGGCCGACTCACGTGGCAGGGCACATGGCCGATAATGTCAGGCTTTGGAGGTCCGTGAGCTCTGGATTCCTCGATACTGGGAAATTATCGAGGTTTCAAGGGAAATCGCTGTGGAACAAAGGAGCGATTTTGGGCCACCGTTAAAAGCTATAAAAGGCGTCAGATCTGCCGGTTTGATTAAACAAGATGATCCAGAGGATTATCACTGTCATCATCGCGATCAATACATACCAAAAGTTTCAATCCAGCTGAATTCGTAACGTGTGTGTGCAACCTTAAAATTCCTTGCAAACACGCAAGCGTTCCAACAGTTAAGATAGCCAAGTAAAGCTGGCTGTCATGCACACGATCGACGAAAACTCCGCGTTAGGAGCGCGCCAAGCGCCCAGATCATGAAATTGAGTCAGTAAATTTGAATCGCATTCACTTGTGTGGGAGAGCCAAGGAAAAATGGTATTTGTAAGGTCCCGCTGGTGGCACGAAGCACTGTCAAAACCAATCTCTTTGCTTCCAGCGCAATCCCAATGCTTAGAGTCTCTCAGGAGGGATCGATACAAGTCGTGAAGCGTGTCGGACAAGAAAGACAACTACTTGTTTCGAAATCAACAGAGAGATTGCAGTACATGAGTACCGAACGACGCCACTCATCGGGTCGTTAAATTCGCCGGGAAAAGACTCGGAAAATCGTCGAGTGTGACGATCCAAACCAAATTCGAGTTTTGCTATATAAGATGAGTCGTCAAATCCACTAGCTTCGTCATGTTAAACTGTGCTGGCTCAAGGTGAAAGAAAGGTGGCTGGAGAGGTAACGACAACCAACGGCCACAATTTTCAGGATGATGTTGTGGCACGCGCTCAAGCTGTTTTTTTCAGGCATCAAAATGCTTGCATTGGTGTCTGATTTTCAGACCGTGTCAGAGTTTACGTTGATGAGGTGGCAACTTAAACATATTCGAAGCATTCACAAATGAAGAGCCCCCCCGTTCCGGTACAAGCAGAAGAGCATAGAGCAAGACCCACGATCATCAAGGGTGATTCTGCTCGGGCCCTTGGTCACGCATCAAATACCTTCGATAGCCCGAGAGCTGGGAGACTGCAGAGAGCAATCGGATTGAGTCGTCGGGATATGCGGCTGATCATTCAGCCAATTCAATAACCAGGTGATGGAAATAGCTAGTGACTATGTGCGTCAGCGTGGGGAATTCGGTTGAAAGGCATCGCCTTCGATACAGCCTTGCCGGGGCAGGGGAACGGAAATCTCGCGAACTCCGACTCTATAGATTTTTTTCTGATGATGTGGCAATGGCAACTCGTATGCTGGCGTAACATGATAGAAACAGCGGGTAATTGACTTAACCTAACCCATACACTCTACGCTTGCCGTAAGAAGGAGAGTGTATGGGTTAGGTTAAGTCAAATACCAGCTATCACGAGTCATTTCCGCCGGGCCCTGAATCAGACAACAAAACCTAACCCATGCGTGTCATAAGCGAGTCAGCCCTAATTTCCAGATACTCTGTGTTTAAATGCACCATACGTTGCGCCTCTGCGGAGCGAGTGGGATATTGGAAAGAAGGATCTTGAACGTATGCGCGCCCTGTTATAGGCAGATTATTGGGCCTGGGAGCGAAACTTTTACATTTTTCATAGCAGGCTTAGACCTCGTTCAGGGAACGAACCAGCATTTGCGGAACTGTAGGTTCCGCGAGCATCGTCCCTTTGCGCTGATGGGAAAACGTACTTAAAGATGACGATGGACCGTCAGAACGCCCCTGCATTCCCAATCGCAAAAGTAGTCGTTTGCCACTACAGTCACTCTTTTCCACGCCACGGCCCTACATTCGTTCTTTTCGACAGCTGAGACAAGCGAAAATGCACATCTCCTTTTCTGCCCTGGCCCTGGCCATGGCCTATATGCCATTCAGCCTGGCAACCGGCGCGTCAGACGTGTCGGCTTCTTCTTCGAAACAGGAGAGTAAACGAGCGCCTGCCATCAAAGGCCGTTTGCCCAGGGATCATGTCTTCTCACGAGCGACAGACGAAGCCTATACATTCGATGTTTACATGCACGTCCTCGCCAGGCCTGAGGAAGCGAAAGAGGGCCAAAAAGAGTTTCTTGTCACAGTAAGTCAAGTTCTCCCATGAGCTCAAGGGTTGCTTCCGACCCTTGTGTTCGTTACGCAGAGAGAACGGGCGGAGGAGCAAAGCAAGCCCCCTATGAAATCGGCCATGAAGAGGGGATAGAAAAGCAATGTGCGAATTCACGAAAGCTAATCGCAGAGAACCGATTAGCCTGCCGCCATAAATAAATACATGGACTTTATGAACAAGAAATTCGAGCCAGCTCGCATCTCGTTCAAACTAATCGAGACACAATACAAAGTCATGCCCGAGAACACGATCGCCGCTATGAATCCTTCAGACCCAATCATGTCTGTCCAGGAGATCAGAGACCTGTATAGGGGCGATTTGAAGACACTCAACATCTTCATGGTGAATGGAGACGAAAATTACGGTGGCGTCACCACCTCTGATGTCGATTCAGCCCTCACGCGTGCCGTCTTCGTGAACTCCAACGTCATACCCGGGGGCAGTCACCCCAAATGGAACCAAGGAATGGTCGTTCTGCATGAAGTCGGGCACTGGCTCGGAATCGACCCTCACACCGCTACATCCCAGTGTACAATCTCCAATGACATCACCACGTAAGTCCTTCAAGACCTGCCGAAAAGAACCCCTGTGGCTCTTCCATCGCCCTCCTCTTTCATCACCCGCCATGGCGGAATAAAAGTACTGACGCGGGCAATAGTAAGGAGTGCGATACAGACCCCAACTGCTGGAACCCAATGAGCTACTCCAAAGAGTAAGTTTTGTCCTTTTTGGCCCTCCGAGTAAGGAAGCAATTGCCGAAACGTCAGGAAAACGGAGGACAGAAAGCATGAAGAGATTGAGGGCATGCTGAAAGACCGTATGAAGGAGAGAACTGACAAGACGAGCAGTTATTGCCGGAGCGACTGGAATCCAGAACAGATATCCTTCTTCCGCTACTTCGCCAAGAATCTCAAGGCCGACAAGGTACCGCTCAAATGGTCTTTGTACAAGAAGGAGCAGGACCCCGAGAGCAAGCCCTTGAAGACAGCTGAGTTCCAGAGTTTCAGCTACCAGAAAAAGGGTTACCAGATGTGCAACTGGTATGTCCCGAATGGCGAGAACAAGTGGGGCGTCAGCCAAAAGCTCTGCACCCAGTGGTTCAATGACTGTTTGGCCGAACTGAAGAAACAGGGCCTGCCCAAGCTTGGGCCGTTCGACAAGTGCGTGGAGGCCAAGGCTGCAGCTAGAGATGACGTCGCAAGCAAGATTGTCTTTCCGGAAGAGTAGAGGAAACTCTATGGACTGGTACGCTGGGGACATTTCAAGACCTGAAACACCACGTCTGTAAGATAACGTCTGCCGTGGTATTTTCATTATTCCAAATCGGCGTTGAGGGGAAGTGCCGGAGTACGGGGAGGTGAAGCGCATGTTGGAAATGTAAGTGCATAGGCAAGGCGTTCAAAAGCGTTGACAAAACACAATATTGCACATGCTTCCGGTCTGATGGCGCGTCACTCAGTCTAGAATTTGCAGCATGATGTAGCATAGGCGCTCATTAGCAATCAATGTGCACTGAGGGGGCGTTCAGAAGGGTTGACACAAAGCAATACTGCTCCTACTTTTGGTCATTGTACGGCGCAACAAGGATGGAGGTTGCTCATAGCCCATTGATCTGTGAGGGGAAACCGAAAATGTTAACCGCAAACGTGCATGGGTCTTGCGACGAACGGGACTTTGGGCAAAGCCTTGAATCGTGCGACAGCTCAGACGATGTCTCTCACTGGACAGTATTCCGATGTCGAGTCATTCACCGACTTAACAACCCCAGCCACTTACATAAGCAGAGGACCAAAGCTCTGGAGTCACAAGAGCAACCACCTGAATGCCGGAAAAGGTCTATATTAGCCTTCGTCACATGTATGGGCAGCTCTTTTTCCCCGGGCAGAGTCGCATCAAGCGCTTGGCGAAGCTAAAAGTTTTCTGGACAGTTCACGAGGAAAAACTTTAACATGACGAGCTTACATGTAAAGTCAAAATGTAAAAACGGAAAGTATAAAAAAAATTGAAATTGAACTAGAAATATTTACTTGTGGTTAAAGTTTGAAGACTAAATTTGTTGTAGCTATGTCTCTGCCCTGTCTAATTTATGCACTTACAAGAATAGAATAAGAGGGTGAATAACGTAGTAATCAACTTTTATTTCTATGAACATAGGAAATGCGGATAGAATATAGAATATAAACTTAGCAACATACAGAATAAATTAGAATAGTAAAGAAAGCATTCAATTTACTTTTAAGAAAATATACTACTTAAATATGCTTCATCACCTTTTCAAGACTTAACAAACCTTCGAGCCTCCGATACGCCACATTAAACCCAATAGTCATAGTGCTGGATACGGCCCGTAGCATATGTGCACAAAAGGCATCGTTGAGTTGTGTGGCTAAGTGTCCTTACTAGCAGTTGCACTCAGAATGGTTTCGAAGTCGGATACCGAGATCCGGAAGATGCTCGCCTCGATGCTTGCGGCCGCCCCATTGGCTGCATGCTTCCAGAACCTCCAAGCTTCCAGAACCCGATTCTTCACGGCCGCCACCCAATGTCAGATTGCCACACGGATCTTTCGACATGATTTGCAAGCAAACGGCCACGTAGGCTGTGTATTGGCATTTCCATGTTCGTGCCGGAAGAATGTGCTGTAGATATATCCGCAGATCTACCTGCGTCGCGATCTTTGGTGTGTTCAGTGCTAGAGGCGAGTCGTCGTATTCAGTGTTTTCCACTCGGAAGATCATATGTTGTCTGGGTCCTGTCAATGGCCGACTGGTTCTTACGTCGAATTCAAGTTCAAGTTGTCCTAGCTGTATGTTTAGGTACACTGACAAAAACCTGCACGTGGATGCGGAGTGCCATGGCGTTCAACCCAGCATTCGTGGCGTGATGGCCTAGACATTTTTGTTGACTATTCTATTCATCAAGAGTTCTTTTCGTCCGTGATGCAACGAAGTTTGGCACCTCATTGTTTGTAATACTCTCAACAAATACGCTGCCAGAACCAGCTTCTTCTTCATTCAATACGACGCCACGCTTGGGACGCCGCGCTTGGTGCCACGTGTCGCGCCGTGTAGTGATTCTCCTGGGAAAGAAACTTGTCATGCAAGAGAGTACCAGCCAGCTGTCAGGACGCGCACCCAGCCCTTCTTCCAGTATCACCCGGGGTTACGGCAGGCAACACGTGTTATGACCGTTTTTTCCTTGTTGACAAGGTAGTGGGTCTTATTTACAAGAATATACGTTTTGGCAGAAGCGGTGTAAATTTGTCATTGTTCTCACCATCATTTCTCTTCCTGTCCATTGCACAAGAGCTCGATCGTCAAATCTTTCCATCTCAACCAACCCTGTTCCCATGCAATCACGCCACGGCGTCAACGATATGGGTGCGCTGATGAGCCAGAAGCTTATGTTCACATGCGTGGCAAAAATCCGGCAGGTAACTCCTGTGGACCCTCGGAGAAAGTTTACACACGCTACTCTCGAACGACAACCGCTCTTCACTACGACGCACAATGGAGAGTGATTTGCTCAGCTTAAAGAAGAAAACACTTGAATAATACCTGAAGCGTTTCGTCTCGCCCGTGAGAAGCAGCAAAAGCGGCTAGATCTTGGACACAAACAAATTGAGCAATCAGCTCCGCCAGATTAATTTGATACTCCAACATCGCCTCTTTGTCTGAAGTCAGGTTCAGGACAGCCCAGGATTTATGTCCCTAGCAATACAAAGGCCAGCGCGAGAAATGATCAGTGGGAAGAACGATACCCAAAAGGTGTTAAAGGCCAAGTACTAGAACTACATGGCTTTAAGCACCTAAGATTTCCCTAGTTTCGAGGTTATACCGAGCTAGCGTGGGCTGCTGCACGAATGAGTCACTATCTTGAATCCTCCTGGCTACCGACGGTCGCTACGAAAATGATATTGACAGGTCGCGCTTGATGAAGGATAGATATTTGTTGCCCCGCCGAGATCAGAGGGATGACCAATGCGCGGCTGACAGTGGGCCGTATCAGGGGTTGGGATCGATTCCTGTCAGCGCTAGTATTATTCGGTGTTCCTTCTGGCCAAGGACCCTTGATTGGCGAAGTAACCCGCAGGGTGACTTTATTGAGGGGCGGCATGTCGATTTGCTATTGTGCCAGATCCAATAATGCCAGCTACTCAGAAAGACTCGGGTCTACGGGTTGTACCAGAATTCGGGGGCTCCGTCGTCAGATTCTCTGAAGTCAATTCAGAGGCTGACAATGTCGACGTCAATGTGAGTCTACCCTACCCATGAGACGGCGGTTTAGTCTCTGATGTCGATGGTAGTGTTGGGAGAATTGATTCTGGAGTCGGTACTGCGCTCGCCTCCAGGGGTGTCCCTAAATGCCCCCAAAATGCTCAACCAACCTGGACATCTGGACACGTTTCGAAAGCTCAACTTTTTCAGGAAAGATCTCAGCAAAAGTCTGAAGAAGACAGTCACGCGGGATGAGCCTTCAAAGTAAACATCCGCCATTTTCACTCAATTTCGATAAATCAAGGAACGAGAGCCAAAGGCCTCCCTGCATAGTGACTTTCTGTCACTGATATCAACAGAGTGCAAAACTCAAAATAAATGGCTATGAGGGACCCCGTTGACTGAAGGCATTCAGAGAACTTGTCCCGTGGTGACCCGCGCTAGCAAGGTCAAAAAACACTGTCACATCTCATTGCCAGACGGGTATATATATCCGTGCGGGGAACCCCCTGACCAGCTTGTGATCTTTCCTCGGACATCCTCCGTGCGGGGCTATTTCACAGTCATGGTGCCTCCGACATGCTCAATGGAAAACCGTACTCCCCGAATTTCAGAGAGTGCTCTTCTTTACGCAAGTCAGTCAATACTCCACAAAGGACCTTGCTTGTGCTGACGACTAATTGAAAACAATATTCAAAAGTGGATGAAACTACCGCTTCAACAGAAGATGAACAACAGCCGATGGCTCAAGAGTCATCGAAGAAACGAATCAGAAATTGGACGGCTGACGAGCGAGCTCTACACTCCGTCATTGAGAAAAGCCGTCGCGACGCTTTCAAATCTGCCTTGACTGTTCGTTGCCTTACATCTATGTTGTTTGACGAAAATTGGCATTCTCTAACGGGGTCATCCCATCCATTAGTGTTTAGCCCAAGAGGTTCCCACGCTTCACGGCCAGGATCCCCAGCGACTTTCCAAGCACACGATCCTTGAGCATGGTACTAGTCAAATTCGCTCTCTACGAGCCTCAAGTCTCGAGGCTCTGGCGGCCCTGCGCTCTCTCGTCGCAGAGCGGGATGATCTCATCGACGAGGTCAATGTCTGGCGCCGCAATGCGATGATAGAACCCTGTGTCCCTCCATCGGGCAATGAGATTCCTCCAAGTCTCCTAAAAGTCGAGAGTGAGTCTGACTCACCGCTGAATGACGATACCCAGAGCCTCGCGGAAGTGCAAGAAGATGCTGTCGGACCTCGCGGGCTGACGGGATTCCTTGAAGACCCATCGTATTCCCCTGAATACCACGCAGTCACCAGTACGGTACCAAGGGATGCGCGGCTGTCATTCGACGGAATGCGCGACCTTGGAAATGTTGCGAGCTACGGCCAGGGAAGCTGGGTCCAGGGACCTTCAGCCCCCCCCTCCCGTGCAGAGCTTTCTCAGCCAAATGTCATGGCTCTGCAGTGTCCTGCAGAGTCTGGTGAGAATTTTGTTGCGGTGGCGCCATTCGAGGGCAATGGTCAAGCTTTCCGCCCTCCTGTGGCGGACGGCCTCTCTATGGACCACTTCGGTGACATGCCCTCATCCTGGATTCCGCACCACGAGACTTCACTGCAGACACTTCCGCACCACGAGACTTTGCTACAGACACACCCGTACCACATATCGCCGAGCTATGGCCATACGTGTTGATCGGTAGTGGTTCCGTAGTCTATATAGCTCTTGTGCGAAGTCAGGACAGGCTATAATTGAATCTAAATTTGCTCACATATCGCTTCAACTTTTGCTCTGCTGCGTTCTTCTCCAGCTACAAAAAGTACCAGTGCGTCCCTTAGACGGTCTCTCGAAACGGCATCTTCCTCAATCGCACGGTCGAGTTCTCTCCCATTCTTGTCGAGATAGTCAAACTCAGTCGACGCCTGCATGTCAATGACGTCGAGCATTTTGTGAAGACGGTGCGGAATCCCTCCTTCATAGCGACGTGCGTACGCCGGCTTTGGCCTGCCTTCTCCGGGCTGCTTGGAGGGATCGTAGGGCAGCTGTGCGAGCTGAGCGAGAAGGGTATGGGAGATGGTGGCAGAGTGGCAACCCATCTCGCCCGCGGCCATGGCCTCTTCTACGGATATGAAACTTTCCGGAAGTAGTCAGCTGCAGTCAAAAGAAAAGGCTAAACTTTGTTGAAACACACCTGGCGTTTTTGACCAGAGGCTGATCTTTTCCGGTCTCTGCGTATCGTCGCCTGTAGGTATGAAGAATTTGCAAGATGAGAGGCGAATTTGGGTGCTGCGTCGCCGGGTCTCTGCATTCTGGCCAGCATGTCCTGTCGCTATGCGCGCGAGTTTCTTTAGGACGGAAATTCAGCGATCGGTTTGTTCAGTTTCTCTCCTGGAAGCGTTTCCTGAGCTTTCAAGTATAAGATACCACGCACCGTTGAAATAGGGACTAATGTAGAGCATATCGGCTTGACTACAAGCAATGGCCTGGGGTAAACAGAATAATGCTGTTCCAAGGGTAGGAATACCCTCTTTGGAGAGTATCTTGGCTGCATTGAGCGCCGGGCCTGTGGACGGTATCTTAATGCAGTACCGCTCACGCGGAATGCCTGCGCGGGCGAACTCGCGGTCGTACAGGTGAGCGTGTTCGAGCGTGGCGTGCGTGTTGTACGCTTGAGACGGCAGCGTCTGAAGGAGAACCCGTCCCCCAATAGATTTTATGTTCTTTTGGCACAGCTCGACTGCCTATAATTGCCCCGCCAGCCGTTATTTCAGCAAATATCATGAGCTTCTTGATGGAGGACGACGTGACGAACCATGCGGGTGTAGATGGCTAGCCACCCCTCGTTCTTGAGCTCCTTGGCAACTTTGATGAACAAGCTCCTATTGGTCCCGAGGCCGAGCTGATTATCCACCCAAAGCTGGTTACTGGTCTGGTCATGAAATGTAAAGGGTGACATTTCCTTCAAGAACTCGGGGTCCATCCAGTCCACATCCACATTGACTGTATAATCGTTAACAAAGATGTGCACTTGACCCGTACGATGGCATTACAATAGGTAGAGTACTGACGCCATTCCTCGAGTTTATCGAGCCACGATACTGTCTGTTGACTCCCCATGGCGATGTGTCAATATCGATTTGACTTGTTACTTTTTTTCTCTTACCGCTGCTCGATGATGCTGCTGCAGTGGAATCTGATTCGGGCAAAGTGGCGGTCGAGGGGAGCTGCGTTGAAACCCGACTTGCATTTCGAGAAGTTGCTCCGAGAAACTGATCCTTAAGTACATCACTCTGATTCTCAAGTACAGAACTAACACAGGACTGCTACGGACCCGCAACTGGGCGGCAATCAATTCCGCTGGGCCATAGAAAAAAAAGCTCGTAGTGTCGTGGCGTCTAAGGTGTGTCCTGTGTGTGCCCCGATAGCCCTGCGTGTGGCAGGTAGCATTTGACCTGCGTGATCTTCCATGTCATGTTCGCATAAGCACGATTGTCCTGCGTGCTCAGCCGCGTTCAGCCGTGTCCGTCCGTGCGCCGATGCAGCTGAAATCTTGGCATGGAAGAACAATAGGCCCCATCAATAGGAAAACCGGACTCCCGTGCCGCACCGCAAGTCGCCAACCGCGCAAAGGGTGGCACCCTTTGCATCCTAGCTGGTTTTCCTTTTCATCATGAAGAGGACACCCTATGTGGGGAATATTGTGTGATACATCACAAGCCAGCCAAATCCAGTAAAGTGTCGGTTAAGGTTTTCGGGGGGGATTGGGGCCAATAATGGCAGAACTCGCATTCATTCGTGAGCAGGACTAGCAATTTCGGTCGAGAAAAATGTTGGCTTTCGTGCAAAGGGCAAATCGAACTATTCGTAATTGATGGCCAACTGCTATTTAAAAAACCGTGCCATGCTCTTATCTTTCAAGGAAGGAAAACCAACAAGATATCCTTTAGCGGGCCATAGCTCTTGAATACAGCTCTGACAAGCTTTCACGAAGTTGAACACACATTAACAGTATTTCCAAGAGATGTCTGGTATCGCAGATAATAAGTGCGGTGATATTGACGCCAAACCCGACGTTGAGAATGGCCTTGAACAGGATGAGCATCATGGCCTTGGCGTCCGAGCTTTGACGCAGAACCAGCATGCCAGGTTCGGTCCTCCCTTTCGTCCCAATTTCCCCCCAAACAATGCTCTTCAAGGGAGATTTCTCATTGACACATGCTCAGAATCCGGAATCCGCTTGCTCACATTGACCAAGACACCTTACGAGTCCAAGTCGCGGGCTTTTGCCAAGACTTTGGCTTCCCGGACAAGGAAGACATCTTCTACCGCGGTGCCCTGGCCGCGCAGAACCCCGTGTCTTTCGAAGCACTTGACACCCTGATCGAGGAGGACAAGCATTTCCTCCGTCGAGAGATTACCCACAAGTGGCACTTGCCCAAGGCTCTCTACTACAGCATCGCCCTTTGCTCACTCGGTTCTGCCATCCAGGGCTGGGACAATACGGGCGCCAACGGCGCAAACCTTTCGTTCCCCAAGGAATTCGGCATCGAAGACAATGAGTTCCTTGTCGGGGTCATCAACTCCGGTCCCACCCTGTTCGGCCTCGCGAGCGCATGGGCGGCGGACCCGATAAACAACTATTTTGGCCGGCGCGGGACCATATTCATCACTGGCCTGTTTTGCGTCTTTCCTGTGCTCGCGCAAGCCTTTGTGCAAAATTGGCAGGGGTTGCTCGTGTGCCGTCTGTTCATGGGGCTTGGAATGGGCATCAAGATATCGACCATCCCCGTGTACTCTGCCGAAGTAGCCCCTGCGTCAATTAGAGGCGGGATCGTGACGAGTTTCCAGCTCTGGGTCGCTTTTGGCATCTTTGTCGGCTTCTGTTCCAATCTGATCTGGTACCGCATAGGAGACTTGGCATGGCGGTTTCAGTTAGCCGCAGCCTTTGCTCCCGCCATTCCGGTACTAGTGTTTGTATGGTTTTGCCCAGGTAAAGTACCCGATGGCTTGCGAGTTTTTTTCCTGGATCATTGGTACAGTGCCGGGCGCTTACCGAAACACTCGCAGAATCGCCCAGATGGTTGATGAAAAAAGGACGATACCGGCAAGCCTTTGCCGCTTTTTGCCTGCTACGCAACAGTGAGATGATGGCGGCTCGAGATCTCTACTATGCCTACCGTCAAGTCGTCGAGGAGAAGAAAGCCTTTGCAGGCCAGACCTTGTCACGTCGGATTTCCGATCTGGTCAGGGTGTCTCGACTCAGACGAGCTACGATAGCCTCAGCCTGGATTGTAATCTCCCAGCAATTCAGCGGCATAAATATCATGGCATTCTACTCGTCCACGATATTCCAGCAAGCAGGCTATTCGACCAGGCAGTGTCTCCTTGCATCTATGGGGTTTGGTCTCGTCACGTTCATCTTCGCCTTCCCCGCAATATACATTACCGATACCTTCGGACGTCGCAATCTACTGCTATTCACGTTTCCTAACATGGCGTGGTGCTTGCTTGTTGCGGGATTCTGTTTCAAGATCAACAGCGACAACGAAGCTAGAGTCCCTCTGATTGCCACTTTTGTTTATCTATTTGCTGCCCTGTACGGACCAGGGATGGGGCCTTTGCCGTCGATTTACTTCTCCGAGGCTTTTCCCTTGTCCCATCGAGAGATTGGCTCGGCCTTCACCGTTTGTGTCAACAATGCAGTCGGCAGCGCACTAACGTTGACTTTTCCAATGCTCCTGTCAAGACTTGGTCCTACCGGTGCGTTTGGTTTCTACGCCGGGCTGAACTTCCTCGCCTTTGTCGTCATTTTTGTTTTGGTTCCTGAAACCAAGTAAGTAAATGCCCTTTCACGACTTCCGTGATTTTTTGCCGTGTGAGAGCTGACGTCTTCATAGACAACGCACATTGGAAGAGCTTGACTATGTATTTGGTGTTCCAACGCGTCGTCACGCTGCTTACCAACTTCGAGTCTGGCTGCCGTGGTTTCTGAAGCGTTATGTGCTCTTCCAGCGGACGGCAAAATTGGAGGCTCTGTACAAAGAACAGACTTAGGCAGATGAAGCAGCTATCTCGAAGGGCAACAAGAAGTCAAGTCCCGAAAGACGTTCTTTTCTATTTGAATATCATCGTTCCAAAGCCATCAAGACAGCATTTCGGAGAGGACGAGATAAAGACCCCTCGATAGAAGTGATATGTCTGCGCATACTTTCAGGTAATAGCGATACCGCAGAGAACTCAAACAACGCGTGGAGCATCTGGTGGCCGTGCGATGATAACCTCCCCGTGTCCTCGCAGCTCCAGCGCTTCATCCGCGTGAGGAACGACAGTTGTGTGACCTTTTTGTACGAAGTGCGAATCGGTAGCTTCAAACGTCAACTGCACGTTTCCCTCAACTACCATCACCACTGCAAAGCCTCTCCGGCAAGGAAAGGAACCATCATCTCTGAACCGCTCCAATTCGAAATAATCTTCAGGGCCAGCACACAAGATAGAGCCATACTGAGTCTCAGAGGTGATGAGTCTGGCAACGCGGGAGGCCCGCCAACCTTCCTGGGTCACCGCTGTCAATGCCGCTTCGAAGCCGAGACCCAAGTGGCCACTCATAGCTCCATCGCGAAATCCCGCCACTCGCACAGTACAGATAAATATTATGGCTCTTGTACTTCAATGAGCAACATGCCTTCGCCAATGGCACGTAGTGTGCCCAGGGGCACATAGACTGTTTGACGCGGACTGACCCGCAGACGGTGCATCTTCTGTAATAATGAGGCCGCGTCTTGCTCTTCCACCAACGTGAGTAATTGTGGACTTGAAATATCCTCCTTCAAACCAAGAAAGTTTTCCGGTCGAGCCAAAACTCTGGATCATTAGCAACCGCGTCAGCCAGCAGTTGACCGTTCGGAAATTGTGTCATGCCCAGCTTCGAGCTTTCACAGCCATAGGACGACGCGGTTGATGCAATCCAATCTTCGGGCTCGCGTGAACCTAACGGCTGGAAGGTGCGAAAGTCGCAGATACGTTGGACGCCCCGATAGAAGCGATCTGGGGGGACGTTCGCGCCGAGAAAATGGGTGACATACTGAATAGGGCATAACCAGGCGTACGTGATAGATTGAGAAATGGGTTCAGATATTCTAGTATACTCGAAAACTGTTGAGTGAAGCGGTGTCGGACACGTGAAAAAGCACCAAAAGAAAATGTATCTGCGACAATCTTGTCTTGTTTTGCTGCTTGTTCGCCTCCCCGGCTGAGAGGCACGGCCCAGAGCCATACACCTGCTCCGGCACCGCATCTAAGGCAGCTTTCGAGCTGAGCCAGATGTGTTTCGTCAAAGTCTTGTGACGGAGAGAGAAGGGCAGAAACAATCTAGGTACTTGATCCACTCTCCCGCGCCATCTTCAAAACTGAACTTTTCCAATGGTGCCGTTCATTTTCACTACGATAGGGTTTGACCAGATTCGGGGTCCACACACTGATCCCCAGCGTCTTCGTAGATAAATGCGGCGGGAACCCGTGCTCACGAGAGATGCTGGGGACAGCAAACATGCACTGCGTATACTGTGGCTGAAGCTGACTATCCGAAATCTCAACTTTGTAGAAAGAAAATGCTTGGCACTGCAAGGGACTGGCCCTGATACGTAGTCTCTTGAGGCAGGTCTGCTTCAGAAGCTGCCGCGACACCAGCACATAAGTAGGATAGAGCAACTGACCTATAGAAGGCTCAGGACATCCTACTGAACGACAGGCCATTAATGTAAAATTCGTGGGGATCAAATTTACCAAGAGCATAGGGATACCGATTGGTGATCGAATGCGAAGCGGCTTGCGTCGACACATTGGCTCCTCGCAAAGTTCCGAATACCGTGCATTCTAGGCCCCCTCGCGAGTCGGCTCGGCGACACCCAACGGCCTGGAGAGAATTCAGGGCCCCGAAATACACACCCGTCACAATTTTTGTGCCAACGTAGCACGATCTGTTCGCGGAATCTCGGCGGCAGTCAATAGGCTGAGCCTGCAGAAAGTATAGAGACTGAAAGCAAGATTTATGATTAGATGTTCTAGATATCTACTTTTGTTTTGGTTTCGCTGCCACCCTCGTAACGATGTAATCAGCCGGGCCTGTGTCCTCCCACAGCTGCGCGTTCTTACACCACAAGGGCCGCGGCGAACAGAGCAGCCACAGCACCAACGGCAGGGCCAGCAATGGCAGCACCGCTGATGACAGTGGTGCTAGACGGCGCGCCAGTGGTCGTAAAAGCACTCGAGATGGTCCCGATGGAGCCGCTGCTCCGGCTGTAGGTACTGGATGGATTAGGGGTCGTAATGCCGGCCACAGGAGTGGAGGAGGAGACGGCGGCAGTGGAAGTAGGAGTTCCGCTGGTACCGGCCGCAGGAGACGACGAGGAGGAAGCTCCGGCAGGCACAGAGACAGACATGGTCGCCAACGCCTGGCACTGCTGTGCCGCAATGCTTTGAGCCTTGAGAAGGTCGTTGAAGTCGCAGCTATTGGCCGCGACGCACGAAGTCACGGGGGAGATGAGCTTGCTCTGGGAATTGCAGGCGCACAGGGCGATCTGAGCCATGCTTCCCGTGCACCCGACGGTGGTGAGCGCATTTTGGATGCAGGATTTCTGAAAGGAAGGGGAAGCAATGTTAGTTTGCAACCGCTGTGTGTAAGAGGATGCTGTTCATGACGGATCCGTAACATCAAAGGCGACTCGAGCCGCAAAGGGGGGAGTTTCTTCAACATTCTTCTTGATGTTTCTGAGTGTCTGAACTGAGCTGACTTACCACACAGGGAGCAATGCCATCGAGGTTCTGCGCGGCAGCAATGCCAGCAACAGCGAGGGTCACAATGGCAGACTTCATTGTGTCGAAGGGTTGCGAGTCGAGAATTTGTTTTCTTCTTTCAAGGTCTTTCAAGAGAGGCGGAGGGAAATGACAAAAATTGGCACCGGGAAGAAGGAATAGAAAAAGTTCAATGAGCGAGTGGAAGTGAGCGGGTGTCTAACGAGGTCTTATGTTGGGAGAGAGCAGGAGCTTGATCAGACGGGGCGGACGTCCGGGCTTATAAGCGGCAGCCTGCTGGCGCTAGGGTATTCCAACACCTTCCGTTATTCCTCTGAGTCTTCCCGGAGAACCGAGAAAGAGAGAGCGAGCTCATCCCGGAGGCAATGCAGCGGAATGCCACGCCACCCGCAAAGCGCCATCGCGCGCTATTACTGTACGTGGGAATAACGAGGAAGGTGCCGTCGAGAAATACATACCCGGGTACCTTGGTGGGGGTGGACTGTGGAAAGTCTAGGCGGGACCGTGTGCTAGAAGTAGTGCCAAAGTCTACGTGGACGGAGCCCACTTTTCTTTTTGCCCCAGGTTTTCTTAGCATCTGGGGTCTCCAGCCCGACGGTCGACCCGAATGGTGTAGGCGTCTCGCCACATGGAAGTTTAAAAGAGAAAAGGGCTCCACGGCAGGCGCGTCTTTTTTCCAATAGCTCACTGCCCGTGAGCGACGATCCGCGGGAGTTCGAAGCTGGATTCAGCTGGTCCAATTTTCTTTCTCTCATCCTTCTTGCCCTCCAATTGCCCGCACTCGTGAGATTTCGTTAGGCAAGGGGGAAAAAATCACGATTTTCATGTGAGAATAATGGAGTTCTCTCTTTCGTCAGTCTCAGATTTGTCATGCACGCTGATGCGGTAATGAGGAAGCACATTGTCACAGCAGAGAGATGGTGGCGTGGAAAATTGGCATTGCAACGCCAAACAAACATGGGGGAAGAGAAGCGTGAGCTTTGCTCCTTGCTCAACTGTTTTATCTCATCGTTGCATATATTTAGTTGGTTGGCTGGCTGTGTGCTCCACGAAAGCAGGCACGCAGGTCGAGTCCAGACAATACGCCAACGTCAGCCAACTAGCCAGCCGACAGGCGCTCGGTTGGTCGGTCGGACGGGCCGACACACACACACACACACACACGTATAGGGGACCCTGATTTTACTGAGTGGCTGATTGGCTGGCTCACAGCACTGCGCCGGTTCATGCGTCGACGTAACCATCTGCACATATTGCAGCCATCGCAAGTCTCACTTGAATCAGATCCAAAGGGTCGGAAAATGCCAGTGTTGGAAGCAGACCGGCATCCAATCACTGCCAGTTCCTGTCGGTTCCCATTCTTCTCCCCCGGAGATGAGCCCCCTTCCCCGCACGGCCAGTCGGCATGTCGAGGATAGTGATGATGCGTATCAATATGTGCCGAACCCATGGCATTGCCGATTGGTAGACAGGCTGGAAAGCGCACCTCCATTTGTGCCAGCTCACCAACCCTTTGGTAGAATCACAGTAACAGTAAGGATGGCGACTGACAAATACGTGGGTACTGGCTCGACTGGCCGTGGCCTGCATATTTGGGCATCTAGAAAAGTGATGACAAAGACCACGCAAACAGTATCGTGGCAGATGGATGCTCATCGCCTCGATTGCTATTGGAATGCGATGTTATGAAGAGGTGCCGTGATGAACACATGGCGGAAACAAAAAAAAAGGGGAAAGAATTGTCATTCACCGATCGTCCCATCGCGTCCGACTCATGATTATCGGCCGAGCCGGATCCCAAGGTCCTCGAATCTCATTCTTGTACTTTTGCAACCCGATCAACCACCAGCTGCACCCCCCGGTGGCCAAGACGGAAATGAAGACGCTGAAAAACATGCCCAGAATGCCACTCTTCCACGCGAGCGCTTGAACGCCGCCACCAACGCCGCTGCTGCCATCGTCGCCTAGCACCAGTCCTACGCCCCAGCCGGCGCCCAGTACCAGTACCACGGTTTGCAGCACGTGGTACCGCCAGCTACGATGTCGCACATGCCTTCGAAATACGGGGAACAGTCCAAAGACTTCGATGCTGAACAAGGTCAGGCTAAAGACCTGATTCGTGGCCGAGAGCCGGCTGGCCAACACCGTCGATGCCATGAGCGCAGCGTTGGTAGACAGCGACGCTGGGAACTTGGTCTCGACGCCGCCCGAGTAGTCAAAGAAGAATATGTTGATGGCGAGAAGCCAAAAAGACATGGCCCAGATGGAGTCGCTTGACGTCGAGCGCGTCAGCGATTTAAGAATTGGCGACAATCCCAGCAGCGTCGAGTAGATGAGCAGCGCCGATTTGATAGTGCCGAGGCGCTGGTGTGTACGGTTCTCATCAAGTGGCTCGCCGTTGCGGAAGTCGGCGCTCGATTTGCGCGACGAAGAACCGCGACGAGTATTGTTGGAGGCGCTGTTGCCGTTATTATTAATGCTGCTGCTGCTGCTGTTGCTTGCGCCGCCCCCTTCGAGATGCGTTGCCATGGTCGTCGTTGAACTGGCTGCTGTTGTGGACACCGACGATGGGCCTGGCTCGACGCGCAAGGTATGCGGCGGTCGTCGGATGCTGCCTGCGCGGGTGCGTCGTCGTAGACTGCCCGTCCTGGTCGCAGCAATCACCGGCGTTGTCATGGCTGAAGCCACCGTGCCGGCAGCAGCAGCAGCAGCCTCATCCTCCTTGTCCTCTTCTTCAGATACCCACCTCTCCCAGAGAATCCAGCCGAGAAAGGTGCAGATGCTGCTCCAGTTGACGACGGCCGCGGGCGATATGCGCTCGTGGTACATGCCCACGAAGCACACGATGAAGATGGTCACGGAGCACACGTGCTGCAGGATCACTGTCGAGTCGGCCACTAGCGGCCAAAAATCGTAGGGCTTGAGGCGCGGATTGCGCTGGAGGTTTTCGAGAAACGTTGCCTGGTCCGTGTAGTTATCGGGATCTGTTGCACCCGTCTTGATCGTCAGCTTCCTCTTTCATTTCTGTTTTCCATGCCCGTGTTCCCGGCTTGGAAATCTCAGGAGAAGAGTTCGCGTACATGATTGCTTCACCCACATAAGCTTCTTCCATGCCCTCTTGCGCCGTCGACTTCTGCTCCGCTCGCCCACGGCTCCCATCTCAGGCGCGCCATCTGTATCGCCGTCGAACTCGCGGGCTCGGCGCGGCGGCGAAAGATGCGCATCGTCAGGGGATAGATGGGACCGGCCGAAGCCATTGAGCGTCGCCACGTGGTTGAAAGATGGGAATGGCGTGTCATCGTCTGTGGGCGATGGCATGGTCCTCCTCCTCCTTTCCCCGTTATCTTCCTTGCCGAAGCTGCGAACGGTCACAAAAATGTATCATCAAATTCTGGCAGCTGTCAATGCAAACCATGTAGTTTGTTGCACATTTGATGCCGTCGAGGACCTGTCTTGTTGGACCATGCTCACACAGCGATTGTCGTGATTATTAGTGCAAGGTTTAGCGACTATGGCCATGTTCGCGCGAACCGAAAAGGCGACTCAGGTTAGATGAGCTAGCTAACCTAGAGCTCTCTGAGAAGTGAGCCGATTGCCTGTTCCACACTGGCCCTGTCGCCGTCACCCGCGTCCATACTAACTGTCCGTCCAAGGAGCGGCGTGGCTAGACTGCGCCATTGAATGACCTCATTGCAACTATTGGCAGGTTCTGCTTCTCGTGACTCAGAAATGCATTGACCTCTTGCTCTTAGCACGCGGGTACGTATTGGACATCCAGGCCAACTCTGGAGACCAGTCACATTTTGGGGCGTTGTACGGAGTACGATAGTTTCCGTTAGGCATGGGCGGACACGCTGCAGTGCTATTGACGTGGGATGGGGTCCTACTGCCTGCAGTGGCCGAGAGGCGCGTAGCCTAGTGCGTGCCGGGTCGGGTCCAATCCAATGCCAAAGGACCAGGGCGCGGTCCTTGCCCGCTTGGCAGCAGTGCCTTGCAGGATGAATTGGCCCGTGCGAGCGCCTGCAATCGATGGAATGGAAAATGGACATCCCAACCTGCCAGATCCATGCTGTGGACATACGACCGACGATGAGAATCCGGCACGCGGAGCGCATGGCAAGGTTGGCTTCAAGGCTGCTGCACCACTGCTCTTTCTTGTCAGCACCTTCCCGCTTTGGACTGCAGATCTCCTGGACGTGTTTCGCCCGTCCTGTTTCAATGACTGTCGCGGACGGGCCTTTTGATACCCGTTACAAGAGCATTGTTCCAAGAATGAATGACCGAAGCTGCCGTTGTAGATCATGTTTTACCCGTCGTTGGAAGTTTCGAAAATCTCCTCTTCTGAACCATTCATTCTTTGCTTTGGAAGACTCGAGCACAGAGATGGCTGAACGACGAGATCCGCACGATTGACATCATGCAAAGGTCAGCATGCGGTGACGGAGTTGGGGTTTTTTTCGGGCGGGAAGTATCGCTGCCCGGCCATATTCGCGACTAGCATGTGGTCTGCCAGCGTGCAGTTCATCTTGAGCGCCATCCCAGTTCTTGTTCGCAATGATGAACAGCGTACGGAATACACAGTAGCTCTGCACCGCTTTCGATATGGTCCAGGGGGTCGGCCGTTCGGGAGGGATGAGTCCTGGCTGGGGCCTAGACCACGGAGACTTTCCGTTCAGCCTAGCGCACCATTTCATTCTACGTGTGTACATACGATGGTCGACCCAATAATGGCGAAGCTGTCGAGTGGGCGAGCGGTACAGCGCAGGCATCCGCTTCGGACATCGCCCGAGGTCAGCATCTGAGCTGACCAAAAAAACGACACAATTCGTGGCAACAGAATAGCGGACAACCTCAGCTTCCAATGCTGCTCATCGTATTGGATTGCGTCAACACTGGGATCGAGGCACGAGATGCGTTCTATCGTTCTTTCTACGGTACTCCGTAGCCAGCAAAGCCCTCCAGTATCAGTGGTCGGTCACGCAAGAATCGATAGGGACAACGTCAATGTGATACCAAGCTTTGGTGGCGTTCACTAGGCAAGGGTTGGAGCATGTTTCACCCCATGCCGTGCAGCAGCTGCGTTTTCACCGTCGAAGACCATCTGGATCTGCAGACAAGTTTTCGCCGGACGAAAGTGCTAGTGACCTGGTCAGGTCGATCGGGCTGAATCCGCTTTGCTGCGGATGGTCGTTCCGACAGGAATCAGCGATGTATTGTAAACTGCGCGCGGTACTCCGCCAAAATATCGTGCTTTGGTTCGTGGCTCGTAAATTTTTCGGGCCACGCTCGAAGAGAACATACCAACTCTGGTGCCTGACAAGGCGACACCAGCCACTGCGGGTGGTCCGGGACCGGCATGTGGCGGGAAACAATCAGATGAGGGATGCCTTGCATTTCAGACAGGACCCCCAAATCGTCTTTCAGAGACTTTCTCGAGCCAGTGTGCGCCAGTGGGATTTTCCCTAGCCGGCGGGCGGAGCAGGACTGGACTAGGTTTCACAACCCACGTCGCCCGAGAGCGAGGAAAATTGACTGCATGCATGCCGCTCGACTCTTGGTCGTGTCGACGGAAATGACGTTTGATGCAGAGATGGCATCCGTAGTAGCAGTCGACCAAGTGGGCGCCTATGCAAAGTCCTCTACGCATGCCTGCTTGGGGAAGTTGGGCTGGCCAGGAAAGCTAGATAGAGGCTAAGCCCGGCTAAGCACGCAGTCTAGATCGCGTCGATCCAAACGCAGACCAGGCAGGCAGTTGGAGGGGAAAAGCGATTGCCATTCTGAGCTCCTGTTTGTGGAATTTTCGGCCTCCAATACGTCAGACAGGCTGCGCCCGACTCAACTCGTCATCTCCTGACCACACACGCAATGCCTCATTTAATCGTTTGTGACAATCATCTCGGAACTTCATCGAGCCCATCTTCGACGCTTGTATCAACGTACGGACGTACTGCCTCGCCGGCAAATGCAAGTTGGACGGGGCTTGTTTCTAGCGCCCCCACACCACTTCTCCCCATCCCTTCCACCCCCCTGCTGTATGTACCTCGCCCCCTCTCGGCCACACTGGCTCCTTGGTCCTCCCCCCTCCCTTGACCACCCGCGTCCGTTCTCCAGCGGCCGGGGACCAATTATTGTGGAAGCCATCTTCATGTGCGATCCCCACATCCCCTGCATGCGTCCTGCCTTACACTGCTATGGTCGCTCACTGTCCAGGACCGTCTAGCAGCTAATAAAGTCCGCCCTTCGCTTCCTGCTCAACTGCGTCTGTTCAGTCCGTTTGGAAACCCTTCGATCGTCACTCATCACCGTTTGCCCAAACCACTTGGAGGAGACCGAAAAGACGCCATCCCGCCTCCATCCGTCTCGTCAGAAACTGTCAAAAGCAAGGATCCTCAGTCCGGACCTCTGATAAACTACTACTGTGGAACCGGCCTCTTTCTTCAACAAGCCTAGGTTATCGGCTGCTACAACTCGAACACAGGCTCTGCCGGCACACCGAACCCGGAGCTCGAGTTTGGGATATATCGGGGCTTTTCTCGCTGTCATTAAAGATCCATCCTTCCACCTTTGCTTCTCACGACGCGGCACCGACATTATGAGGTTTCCGCTCGTCCTTGCGTTCGCGGCCCTGGGCTCAGCTCTGCCAGCCTGGCCAAAAGGCCCTATCATCTCAGACGACGACACGCTTATGGAACGCCGCGACATTGTCAAGATTGAAATAATTCGGGCCGAGTCGGCAGGTCTTCACGACACAATCATCACCAGAATCACTAGATACGCCTCCGATGCCCGTGACTACCTCACGGACTCATTCAAGGGCGCCGTGGCTGATGGCAACGGTGACATTTTGGCAGCTTCACACCGCAAGACCACCTCTCTTGTTTTTGGCGAGGGCTTCGTTGATGGCCATCGCCCCCATCACCACCGGCACCGTATCTCGCTCCTTGGTTTCAGAAATCGCCTGGCGATCTTCATTCTGGCCTTTTCAGTTGTCTTCGCGATGGCATGCTCATATCTTAGAAGGTCCGTCACCTATGTTTGATTCGCTGCTCTTACCACCGCCTCCTTTGGCCTGAAGCGGCTAAAAGATGTTGTGGTCTGATGGGCCCGACCTTTGCTAACAGTGTGTTTCTGCAGAGTTTATATCGCCTCTCTAGAAGAAGAGCGACGCGCATCTGTCCACACCGCCCCTTTTTCGGAAAAGGAAAAATTACGGGCTGAAGACGAGATGTAGCGTCAGAAGTCAAATCGCCAAATTGCGATTGGGTGATTTGATTCCAGCGTCGTTCCATGTATACACTTCTGCACATACGCCACTGGATACACCAACAACAAGGCCATCAAAAGCCCTGTATCCCGAAGACTTTTCCCTGGGGTTTGGAGCGGTTTATTTTACGTTTTATTTTTGAGCATGGCGTTTTGGAAAGCACGGGCCTCGACGCATGAAACGCCTCGCCATGAAACATTCGTTCGAGTAGCATTCGGCATTGAATACATTTCGCGATTGGAACGTGCCCTATTTTGTGCGACTGATGCGTGAGAGACGGATTTATCAAATGTGTGCAATTGTCAATCGACCCCAAACCAAGTTCCTTTTGTATGATTGCGTCGCGAGGCCCAGCGACAAAAATCACAAAAAATTTCGAGAAAAGTCAGTGGAATCGATGTCTGGGTCTCTGTTTGGAGGAGTTTGTGGTGTGAATAAACAGATGATTAGTTTGTCGCACTCAGATTCACTTCGGAAAGACCCGTACGCTGCGCAGTTTGTGTGGCCTCATGGCGGCATCTCATATTGCAGCAGCACCAATTCACTTGACCGTGGACAACCTGCCTTTCCGACCCGATGAACCCTGTGTACGCCAATATTGTTCTGTATTTCACTGCCATAAGATGACTGACTTTTGCTACGTAGATCGACTGGCACACTGTTGTCTCGAGGATGTCGCCAAAGCTCGCTAGATGTATGGTATCCGTAGACACGTGAATGCCTCTTTGTAGGGTCGCTGCTGGTTGCTCCGGCTTTCAAGAAGGGCAAGACTGCCTGCTACTATGCATGGCGAGCGCGATTTTCAGATTGGCGGCGTAGTACGGGATATGTATAGTCAGGAGGAAGGACTGGTCGACCTCCTTGACGGCTGCGTTCCACCAATAGTTTAAAAATCTATCAAAGGAACAAAGAACAAAGAACTAGTGAAGTGAAGCAATAAAAGGAAGGAAGGAAGAGGAAGGAGTCTGTTGGGCATGCAAAGTCTTGTGCTCCAGAAGCCGATCCGAATCTAGCCCGGGTGGGTGGTTTCCCTGGACGAAGCGACGAATGCATGCAAGAAATCATGCCGCAGAGCTTAGTAACATAGCGTGGGCTATAGGTTCCTCTCGCTAGATACCTATAGCAATCAGGGACCAGTCTGACTTCAAAATATACCCGAAGCATGTCCTGGAGGAGTAGGATCTGGCCGTCCTCTGCGGATGTGGACTTGAACAGCGCGACATTCAAAAAGGTAGACGGACAGACAGCGGCGCTCCCAACGCAAGATTAAACAAGGACTTGACACGCCTCTTGGCGAGATGGCGCAAGTACCGTCTTTCACCTCGACAGTGCGACGTTACAAATCAGAAATATCCAAGTCATGATGTCAACCAACGGTTACGTCAGTCGACGATTCCAGAACAGCCTCGGTACCAGCCTCATGCGTCGGCGCCGGCCACCTAGACGGACACCCAGGTTCTCTGTTTTTTTTCGGTCCCTCTCTCGGCGAAGATGACGACGACTGCTCAGTAAGAATAACCTGAATAAGATGACAACAAAAATGGCAACCTACGGAACAGCCGAGGATCGCTCCGTACATGTTGGCGGGATCCGATACGCCAACCGAATACTGGGCCGGCGAAATGGCACGCCGCTCGTTTTTTTCGTGCACTTCCGGTTGGTTGCTCTTTTTCCCGCCGCCATCAGCCGCGTACAGAGAAAACATGGTGCTGATAGTGACGTTTCTTCTTCTTCTTCCTCTCCGCTCCGTCTAGAGGCACCATGGACCACTGGGACCCGGCCCTCGTCGACCCCCTGGCAGATCGCCGACCAGTCGTCGTGATTGACAACTCAGGGTTGATCGATCGCAAGGGGAGGTGCCCAAGACGTTTGCTGGTTGGGCCAGAAACTACGTGGGCGTGATCGAGGCCATTGGCCTTCGGAAAGTCGACGTGTCGGGCTTCTCCATGGGAGGATGTGTCGCACAGCTGGCTGCTCTCAATGCACCACCCGGGCTGGTGCGAAGCCTCGTCCTGTGCGGCACAATTGCCAGCATCGGTCCAGAGGTGGTGCAAGCACCAATCGGGCCGTTCAGCCAGCTCAAAGCGGCTTCAACCGCCGAGGAGCAGCGCAAGGCCTTTTTTGGACACCTTTTTCACGACCTCGGAACGCAGCCAGGCTACGGGAGCGGCCGCTTGGGATCGCATCGTCGGGACCAGACCAAATCGCTCAGACTACGTAGATGCCCGAAGTGCACACCGACAAGCCATCTCATTTGCCAAGTTAATGGACCCCGAGAGATCAGAGGATGGATCCTACAAACGCTTTCCGGACCTTCATTTGCCTGTGCTTATAACCAATGGTACGTTGTGTCGTAATTTTTCGTAAAGGCGAAAAGAAATCTGTCCCGGGCACATCGCGTTCTGCACGGAATCGCATCGCTATCGCCACATCTGACTCTCGTTCAAGGTAGCAGTGATCTCCTCCTTCCCACCGACAACAGTATCATCATGCGCAAGAAATTGAGTCACGCGGATGCCCAACTTCATCTTTATCCCGACGCTGGGCACGGATATCTCTACCAGTACGCCGGACCACTGTCGTCACTTATTTACAGCTCCCTTGCCAATGTGGTGGAACACAACAGCAAATTGTGACGGCAACGCTCCTGCTGACAAGTTCATCGCTGCACAGACATTGCAAATGAGAGCGACGCCGGGATTTGGCAGCATAGAACGCCAGCCTTTCGAAGTGTGAGGAGCGGCCACGGCATCACCGAGATCGTTTGTGACTGAAACGTGAAGAGGCTTTTTAGAAGAGCATTGTAACCAAGTGCAAGGATCGAAAAGTCATGCCCAGAATGAGGACGCACGAAGGACACCATGCAATTTGTGTGTTCCAATCGCCATGTCTGATGCTGAAACAACGTCACACGAAGGATTTCGCAAGTCGAGCATGAGGCGGGAAAATGCACGAAGAGATTCTCCTATGCGACCGAAACGCCCAGACTGCATGGCTCGTGCGAGTAGGCTGAGGGAGGTTCGGAAGGTCATCGGCGCGCCGCCAAGTTGCTGCTCTAGTAGAAGCAACGTGGCCACCGGGTGCTTCAGCACCGCACAGACGCGTACGTTGGAGGTTCTACGAGCGAGCTTTCGGGGTCGTTCAATAACAAGCCAAACACGCTGATTGCTACCCCACGTTCGCAGGTGAATGCCTCCTCGGTGGGGAGAGGGATTCAAGGCCCGGCTTGCCTCGGTTGACGTATCGACAACCACTGCCCGGAGGCGACGACTTTGGGTACATGAAAATCTTGTTGCGCTGGCCACGCAACCTCTCGTCATCCCTTCATGCATGTGCGGGCGTGCGTGTGTGTGTGTGTGGTGGCCAGGACGAGACATTATTCCCTTGGTGGAGGTGGGATGCAAGGAGCTGGGTTGACCTCATTGCACACACCGCTGCCCGTCGGGTTTGTCGGCCAAGAGATCGATGCCGCGGACCCCATGCAGGTAGCCGACATCATACTAATCCTTGGACGAGTGACCTTTGTGGTGGTGTCACAATCCCAACCTTGTAACCGACGATTGCTTCACGACCATTCAGCTATGGCCCTTTGCACTGGTGAGAAATTGCCTGTCGAGTCAGGTCGCGTGTGCATTTCGGATCCGCTCGATGTATCCGATGGCGTCGTGGTTCTGCCCGAACATGAGTGGCGGCTGGTCCGACTCAATTGCACGGACAAGCCGCGCCCGCCTCACCCATGACAGGCGCCACCGTCCCGGCAGTCTGGAACTGACCGGGGCATCGCTTTATTCATTCATATATCCATGAGCCTACGCACGGTGGTCTGACATGTGGGAGAGAATGGCTGATCCGGATCCCTCTTGAGCCCTTGAAAAATATCATGTTATGAAAGCAGCACAGGATTTTGCTGGCCAAGTTGCCTCTTTACGACAATGTCACCGACAGACCGGCTTCGATAGGCTTCCTCCTGAACTACGACTCAAAATATGGTCATGCGCTGTGGAACCGCGCGTTGTCATTTTGGATGATTTGGCCCAACAGAACGAATCGTATCCGTTGCCTTTGGTGACGCGGCTGAATGCGGAGGCACGCGCAGAAACTCGTCTGGACTTTGAACCAGTTGGACGCGGCTCATACTTTCGATTTGATCAGGACATAGCAGTCTGCGATACCAGCATTACGGACACAGGTTCTCAGAAGCCTTTGGAGGACTTGGCGCTACGCGTGCAACGGCTGGCTTTCTGGGACTGTTTTCCTGACGACGGCCGCGTAGATAGTCTGAGTCGTTACTCCACCTACCTCGCATCATGCTGCCCGAATGAACTTTTCGGCAAGATTGAGTTCGACAAGTTATGGTTCCCCAACTTGCGAGAACTTTGGGTGATCAAGGTGGGCGACGTCGACAAGTGCTGGATGGTGGGGGCAGATGCCACGGTTAAACCAGAAATTGGGTTTCAGCAAACGGCCAGGCAGTTTCGATACTGGGTCGGCAATGGTACAATCGAGATGGCCGCTCTGGACGTCAGCGATGCCGACACCAAGATAGTCCTGCGAGAGGGCAGATGTGGCAGAACGGACTGTCAGGAATTAAACAAGGGACGGCGCAAATTGGTCACCAAAGTGATCTTCGTCGACGAGGAATACATCGAGATGGCTGAGGATAAAGCTGGAAGATGGAAGCGCATTCACCCCTGGCCCGTCTATCCTGAGCAGGTCGGCGTGGAAACAAACCCAACTGTCACTACAGACCGGATGAGATGGATCATGGTTGAGCGTATCTTGACCTTTTCGTTGAGGTGGGACAATTTTGATGAGACCACGCCCAAATCGCGCCACAGGCATCGTGGTGAAGATATGGGATGATGTGGCTTGGTACTTCCTTCCTCAAAAACGAGAAATTTCCAGCATCGAGCTGCTGGCGGTACAAGTGGGGTGCAGCTTGCCTGAATCCCCTTGTGCAATGGTCGGCACATCGCGCATCGCACCTGCAGATCTCGCCAGATCTATTGATCCCGACTGCCAAAGTGGGATCCACAAGAACAGCCTGTCATCGTCAAAGCAAAACACCAAGTCAGCTAGTTGACCTGTCGCAGCTCTTTCAATTTGCCCCATCAGTCGCCTCACTCGTTAGCAGACAATTCATTTCAGTCCGGCCTGAATTGGAGCACAAGGCTACTTCTCACCTGTGGTGTAGGGTGTGGTTGGTGAGTCTATTTGAAGACGGGCAGCATCGTCGGCGGGCACTTCTTGCGGTACAACCCCCACCGGGCGCAGCACATTTCATGTCTCCGATTTTGATTTACGGTCCGTAATATATTGCGATTATTTTATTATACTGAAGCCTTATGTGGCTAGACGAGAGATGTCACTGAAGGGCGCATGTAGATCCCTACCTGGTCTGACATCATCGCGGCTTTAGATCAGTTCGATCCGGACCAGTTGCCCCTCCACCCGCCACATCCCCGTACGCCTCGACACTCTGCCTCAGCTCGACTCCCGGCCATTCATTTGTAAGGTTCAATGATTCGCTTTAGTTCCAAAGCCGCAAAACAGTTATCCTCCCCCAAGTAGCCCCCGAAAATTCAAGCTATGATCACAAGTTCAAAACCAAACAAGTACCCGGACATTTTGGATCAAACGTTCCATCACGACACAGCCTCTCACAGTTTCACCGTAAAATGGGGCTCGATTGGAGTCAAGACGTCACCGCCCGTCATATTCATTCATGGGACGCCATGGTCATCTGCTGTCTGGATTCCATTCGCCATCTCTCTGTCCAGACGCTTTCGCGTCTACCTCCTCGACAGGCCTGGCTTTGGCGAGTCTCCTCCAGAAGCGCATCAGTCCAGTTACGATGCTACCAAGGACAGCGCGGTTGAAAAGCTCGACGCTGACCTGGCCCGACAGTCTGAAGTTTTCGCGGCGCTATACAAGTTGTGGCAGTCTGAATGGGACACAGAGCAACCCGCAGCGCACGTCGTAGCACACGATAACGCCGGGCTGCTGAGCCTCAGGGCACATCTTCTACACGGCTGCAAGTACGCCAGCCTGTGCCTCATGAATGTCGTTGCGATTGGTCCGTTCGGGCAATCGCTCTTCAAAGCAGTGGGCGACAGTCCAGAGCTGTTTGAAGAGCTACCTGACATGGCGCTGGAGGGCATACTCGAAGCCTATATCCGCGACGCTGCTCATCAAGAACTGTCGAAAAACACCATGGACATGCTCAAAGAGCCGTGGTTGCGGCCGGGAGGGAAAACGGGCTTCATTCGGGAGTTGTGCCAGGCCAATGTGAGGTCCACGGATGCCGTTGAGAGCAGATACGGACAGGTAGGGCCCAGTGTCCCCGTCAAGATCATTTGGGGTGCACAGGACAATTGGATTCCTGTGGCGTCTGCCTGGAGGCTGGGCAAGGCTCTCGGCACCAGAGAGATTGTGGAAATTCCCGAGGCAGGCCATCTGGTCATGATAGACCAGCCGGGACAAGTAGGAGTTGAACTGGGCATGTGGCTCTCAAGTGCGACACAAAAGTCAGGCAGGCCATCCGGTTCATCGCGGATCATGGAATGAGGAATGCTTTGGACGTCCTCGAATCAAGTTGCTATGTGTACAGAAAATGGCCAAAATATATCTTGCAAGCATGATGATGATCAAAGGGTGGGTTTGGTCAGACCGTAGACGTGATCTTTGATGAATGACGATAGAGTCAAGACCGACATCAACTGCCGGGTGGCTGAACATGCCAATACTCCACCGCGCATGCACGGAGGCCCTTTCTGCACTTCAGGATCACGGCATTGTAAAATGGATGATTGGGTGCTACCAGTTCCATAATATCGCCTTTTCTGCCGGGGGAGATTATACATGACATCCGTGCGAAAATGAATTCAAACCGAATAGGTCCTTTACCACTCTTCGACCTCTCCCTTTTTGGCTCGCTGCATGCGGACGACTTTATCGCAGTTGAGCAAGCACAGGGGGTCGAACGCCTTTTTGATCTGCCGCCACGAAATCATTTTGTCAGTCCGGGGAAAAAAACAGCCTGCTCTACTCACGGTGGCTGTGCAGGGTAGGAGATCGTGAGATCGAGGGAGGAAAAAGAAAGGAAATCCACGACGGTGAGAGAACAACAGACGTACCTGTCGCATGGCGTCTACGGTGGAAGCTCCCAGTTCATGAGGCAGATAGTCTCTCTTGACCAAGCCAACACCATGCTCGCCCTAACGCAGCCCATCGGTCAGTATACCATGGCCGGCCATGTACCCAGCAGGATGATAGTAGCAACAGACCGTGACAGTCCCCTCCATTTCAATCGCTCGCTTCACCATCCTGTGGACAACTGCTTCTGACCTTGTGCGCTGCGTCTCGCTGTAGGTAAGGATAGCTACGAGCCAAAGGATTCAGCATACTTGCCAAAGTGGCCCCGCGTCAACATGGTGAAATACACATTCAGACAAAACCATACCGTGAAAGTTGCCGTCACCCACGTGTCCGACAATCGAGCCTTGCACTCCTGTTCTGCGCATATCCGCCTGAGTCTCCTCAATCAATTGGGGCAGCCGACTCATGGGCACCGCAACGTCTCCCGTCCACACCCTGTCACCTTCTTTTCCCGCGGACATGGCGCTCCAAAGAGCAACCTTCCTGGCACTCCACAGCTCATCCTGCTCGTCCTGGTTCTTGGCGAACTCGAATGTCTTGCTCCCGGCCTTCTTGGCCATTGCCTGGACCAGGGCAATCTGCTCCTTCACACCAGAAGGTGTGCCTGAGAACTTGAAGAACAACGTCGGTGCTTCTTGCCATGATCGCGACGACATGCCGGCGGCGTTTATGAACTTCATCTGATTGTCGTCAAGGATTTCCATGGCAGCAAGCGGGACGCCCTCGCCCACGACCTTGGCGACGCATGAAGCGGCGTGATGGATGGAGGCGAATGTGCAGACAGCCACGCTCGTGGCTACCGGCTTGACGGTGAGTTTGAGTGTGGCCTCGGTGACGAGGCCCAGCGTTCCCTCCGAGCCGATGAACAGTTTCGTCAGATCGTACCCGGCAGAGCTCTTTCGCGGTCGTTGCCGGGTCTTGATAATGGTGCCATCGGCCATGACAACAGTCAGACCCAGAACCCATTCGCGCATCGTCCCATATCTGTAGGCATTTGTGCCGCTGCATCCAGTTCCGATCATGCCGCCAATCATGGCACCGGGCCCAGGATCCGGCGGAAAGAAGAGATTGTCCTTGGCCAGGTCATCATTCAAGGATTCCCACCCGACCGCCGGCTGTACAATGACATCCAGATCGTCCTTGTGCAGCGCAACGACCTTATTCATCCGTCCAAAGTTGATGCATATTCCCTTTCTGGTCTGGGTGAAATGTCCCTCCAAACTCGTGCCTCCGCTGAATCCGATCACGGGGATCCGCCGCCGGTGGCAGATCTTCATGACTTCGGAAACTTCCTCGGTACTGCCGGGATAGACGATGCAGAATGGCTTCTCGTCGGGACTTGGCTGGTGTGTCGACCAAGTAGACGAGGTATGGTGATCAATGTCGGTCTCGAGCGTGCTGACGTTCTCTCTGCCCACTATCTTGATAAAGTCGGCCCACCCAGCCTGCATGTTTTCGAGCTTCGTGTTGTGCTTGGGATCCTGGACTCGGGACAGCGGCAGGGTCGATGAGGGATCGGGTTCGCGAGGCCAGAATGTTCCCATATAGTATGCGATACCAATACTCGAGAGAAACACTTTTTACGGGTGGTCAGTCCTCCTTATTCATCGTTTGTGGGTACCAGCAGAGCAGGTTTACAGAATGTTATGGTCCAATTCCTCGAGGGATCCGTCAAGTTCCTCCATCGTTCGTACTGTTCGCGTTGCTCGCGCTCCCGTCGCAGTCGCGCGCCAATGCTGCCCATGACCTGCCCCTGAAAGGACCTTCCTAGCTTCGTCTCATTCCCTTGTCGCGGTGCTTTTGGTTTCTCGGGCTCGAGGTCGGTGCCATAGCATCGTCTCGCAATCAACGCAGCTGAACATTTCGAAAAGCTTGAAGCTCTCCACCAGCCCGAGGAGCAGCTGGCGCCTCGCAGAGCTCCTGGGGCGGCAGCTCTTATTTGAAGCCGTATTTGCGTCATGGTCAATCAGCCAAACATGGCTTCCGGATCAAATAACTGCGGTCGATCCGTTGGTCTGCGACGGGGGCGACGACCGAGCTTAGAGGTTCACTATTTCAGATTTCCAGATCCCGCCTTTATTACGCGCGCCTACCAAATAGTGGAGTCGAACGCTAATTCCAACGGCCTTGGCACAACTGCCGACTACTACAGTGGCGAGATCCACCCGGCATCAATCTGAACAAACATCTTTGAATTGTTTCGAGTCGGCCTTGCATCCCTTTGTCCTACCGGCTTATGAATGAGGCTGCCTGCCCTCCTTCTCGCTCACGCTCATGCAACATTACATTTTCAAGTACGGTGCCCTGCTTTCATTTCTCGAGATGTCTTGCTACTCCAGATAATCAGAAAGATTGTCCCAAACGACCGAAATATCGATGAGATGGAGTCTATTCATCGATAGATATGTTAGGCGCCCTTTTGACACAATCCTGAAGTATCGGCAACGCCCTTGACCTGTTCTTCATGTAGCTCTTCATGCTCGGCTTGCCAGACAAAGGTCGAGGCAAGAAGGGTTCGGTACTGTTGCCTGCTGCTCCACGCTTTACAGTCGCACTGTAACGCTGATGGGGGTCGAAGATGGGCTTGACTGACCGCCGTCGACGCAGTTGAGTTGACTTGAACAGTGGACATGTCCTGTCAAATTCTTTCGGCTCAAGGAAAGTTCTAGGAGTGATGTCATCCCATGAGTCGTCATCAGGCATGTACATGCGATTGTTTGGATAATATCGCCAGTTCGGAGTCAGCTTGTAGTAGTTGGCTCCGTCCTCATCCGTCTCCCACGCGATCGTGTCCGGTTCGTTGATCTCGTCTGCTTGAGTCGTTACCGGTGTTGTCTATCTCACCGTTCTTGTTTTCGTCACCTCCTGACGGGTCCTTGAGCAGGATACGAATACTATTCAGCTCCTCATTGGGCTTCCGTGAGATGACGGAGTGATTAAGCTCCTTCTGAAACTTGAAGCCTCGATGACCCAGTCTGGATTTGGCTTGGCCTCTTCGTATCTGAAGAGGCGGTCAGGTGATTCTGGCTTGTAGGGCGGAATGCCACTAGGGATATCATGTGGAATATGCAGGCCTGCAGTGGGGAGAAGATGATAGAAAGGCTCGAGAAGTCGTCGCCTTTCCACAATTCTTTCGAGAGGACACGCAACTTTGTTCCACCTCTCCTCCAGTTGTTGAATGACGGAGACAGAGCGCCGCCAAAAATTTGCCCGGTCAATGACGGGTATCCAAGCACATTGAGCAGTTATGATTGTGGAATAAGTCCGAATGCGTAGCCCTTATCTTCATCTCCTATGGAGCTCACAGATTAGACCAACGACTATCATCCTTGTAGATCTGTGACCCGTTCCGAAGAGGCTGAAATGTATGCCGACACAGGAGGATTTGAGCCGTCGCTTGACGCTTTGGGTATTTTCATGGCAAACATCATTTGATTATGAGAAGCCGATGATGGCCTGCCATTCTATCGAGGATCACGATAACTGGCTGGCAATGAGTTCGAGGTCTCAGCGGCGCTGGGAAGAGAAGCGGAGTAGTGAAAGGGGATGGAGTCTGAGATTATCGCATTGCTAACTAGTGCCGGCCGGAAACGCCGTGTTCTTGAAAGGTGAAGTGCAATGAGGCGATTTCTCCAGGTATTCTTTGCTTATGGTATTACTAGTCTCCCTGAAGGCATGTAATCGCGACCTGCCAAGGCAGACGGGTCACGTAAATATCTACAGAGGTCTAGGACGATCGTCTATTTATTGTAAACGGCTTAATTAAGCCGATGGTGGATGGTTCGCCAGTATGTCTATTACACCGCTTAGGTGAACCTTATGTTGATTCTCCCGCACATTCTTGCGTAATAAATAGTATATATTAAAGCTCCCTTGGATTAAGTCTTTGGGACAGTTTTTGCCTCAAGCTCGTTAAGAGCTTGATAATGTTTGATCACGTTCCCCCAAAAAGTATTTGCACTGCTGACGGCAGTAGCTGCTGCTGCTCATGCACTGCCATTACCGACTGGACCGACTGATGGTATGCTAATCGCCATGCATTCTTTGGAACCGAGAAGCTGACCCTATGGTCAGGACCTGATTCGCCTGTGCATGGTCTCGAGAGATACGACCTTGTCACCGCACAAATGAATCCGAATGTTGTGTTAGCCCGTTCATTTGCGCCATACTATGTTAGTAACGACAAGTAGCAGAGAGTAACGGCAAAGACGATCGCCAAACTCAATCAACATGACATCAAACGCGCAATCATTGTCAATAGGGAGACAAAGATGGACAAAATTAAGCAGGATCTACAAAAGGCCGGAATCACTCGCACAGCATTGGTTGTGGGCAATTACAAAGCCCCAAGACAAGCCCAGTTCCAAAAAGCTTCGCAAGCATACAATGACCACGGCAGGAAAGCGTTGGTCTGGTGCGGATACGGTGAAGGCCGGACTGGTACTATATTCTCAGCCGTACAGATGTTCACAGAGCATAAGAGACGATCGCCTGAGGGTGTTACCCGGGAGGACTACGATGCAAACAAGGTAGAGAAGGTTGAACGACGGAATGCACTAGACAATCTGCAAGAGAAACTGAAAAAGTCTCGAGATCCCAAGCCAACCTTGAAAGACAAATTGCCAAGTTTCTTCAAGAGGGGGAAGGACAATACGAATACTGCGCCGAGTGGTTCTGCGGATCATGCAAATAAAGTCCCGTTGGAAGGCGGAGACAAAGATATCCAGAACGCGCTGGACAGGCGACAAAAGACAAGAAGAAGCAGGATCCCGCCAAAAAGACGGGGTCGGACAAAGAGATGAAAAACGCCCTTCATGAACTGACGAAAGGCAACAAAAAGAAGACTGACTGCAAGAAATTGAGAGTAGGAAACGGTTCCAAGAGCTAGGGTAAACGCCTCCAATACGACCTTTTCAGATAGTTACTGCTTTGCTTGTTTTTTGTCTTCTTGCTGCATTAATAGTCTAGCTCGGTTTACAAAGACATGAACTGTAAGGATCTGTAGCTAGACGGTGGTCACTTTTGATGTGGACATTTGCGGAGCTGACTGCACCCTGCCTTGTGTCCCAGAGAAAATCCGATGGCTGAACGTTGAGCAATCGAGCATATACAGACGTATATGTAGGAACCCACAATCTTTGATGCCACGGTCCAGCTAACTAACACCATGGCCAAGGTTAAATCCATGTCAACTGCCCACATGTAACATGCTTGCGGAGTTGACGTCGATGACGGCAAATGCCGCTGCCAGTTGTCAGGAGCAATTCGGGCGAAACTATGTCCCGTACTTTGATTAGCGAAGATGTGTCTGGCCCGTCTCGATTGAGGTATTTGGGAATGAGTGGGCGTCTGGACCGAGCAATCTGTCCCGTTGGTTCAGGAACAGCGCCCGCACAAGCGTACGTTGTGGATGGTTTTGCCGAAGACAAAGCTGCCAAGTTCCTAGTGATCGTCTCATGGGGAATTAGAAGGGTGGGCGGACCCGTACTTCATGGGCGTCTCACTAGAAGCGAGTGCCGAGCTTGACAGGGATACGCAAAGGCAAAAGCCTGGAGCTTGACATTACCATCTTTGGGAATGAAAAGGCATGATGTCAACCCCGTTGCATCCAGTCTCTGCCATGAGCCCAGACGTCGTGGCAGAAAGTGCACAATAGTACGCCTCTCTCATCATCAAGGCTGGCTCAGAACGAACCCTGGTGTTTGGTATGAAAGACTTTGGGCCGTCGCGCCGTCCCGTCACTCTGGAAGCCATGTGGAGCAGCAGAGTTTCTCGCGTCCCTTGTCCGTCTTCCAATACTCCAGCAGAAGAAAAAAAGGGTAGAAAAAAAACCCTCTGGGTACCGCGCCAGCCAGCCAGTCAGCCATGACGACGACCATCCCCAGACCCGCTCGCTCATTCCATGTAGAAATCAGACCAAATAAGGTCTTTCGAGGCGTCACATGCACCAAAACGGGCCAGGATCTCCCCTCAACGTCTTTTGATGGCTTTCGGGCATCAGCCCATTCGTTTCCGCGCTGGATAATGATCTATTGGCATCTGGGATAGTGTTCTAACTTCGCTCACCAAGTCATCAGAAACTGTGTTCGCCTCGTTTACCTTCTCATCACGCCCTTGTCTATGTAAGAAGAGATAAGCCACAGTAAGATTTGAAATTATGGAATCTACGGACTTACAATGGTGCCTCTCCTAGAGGAGCTTGCTTGAGCAACGGAGCCTGATCCTGCCTCGCGCAATTAGGCTATCGCAGCTGTGAATGAGTGTCATGAGGTGACTCTGGCTCACTTTTTCCCGCTTGAGCACCAGAACTCATCTTTCCACACTCGTGGCCTCGAGTTCTATCGATTCCTAACAGGCGTCTATGGTTTGCTCTCCTAAAGAAGACTCACACCGCTTGGTTGCACGACTTCCGCGCGTACTTCGCTCATGATAACGTCATCTCCATCATGTTCATCCCCTTCAGATTCACTTTGGCGACATGATCCACCGAAACGTACATAAGCTGAACTAGGGTCGGAACGGCGACTTTTCATACCCACCTGTATCGTCATGGGTGGCATCATGGCGTTTTCACGTCCCCATGTTACTCCTTTCTGCCAATAAGAATTATCAATATAGCTCTATTGACAGTATAGGCAAATGTCTGGAAGAAGGGCAAAAAAATTATGCGGCTTCCTGCCTCTATAATCTTGTTGAACTTGTCTATTGTCTCCTTTTATTTCCCCCCCTCCTAGCGGACACATAATCAGTGAGTACTCAATTGCGTGAAAGCGGCTCCAGCGCAAGGCCCCATTGCCAAGAACACGTCCCTTGAGCCAGTCACTTTTGGTTCAATATTCCAGGTTCCTCGTCATCGAACAAACACACAAACATTCAATCGGCGATTTATCCCTCTTCCTCTGTCAGATACATCATGAACACCCTCCCATTCTCCATCATCGCTGCTGTCAACCTTGCGACTGCGACTGCCTCACATATCCCACCGGTCAGACGATCGATGTCGCACGAGCCCCTTTGTGAAGAAGTTGATGTCTTTTGCCGTATTGCAGAGTTCTGCGCAGGCCGCGGCACAGCTATTCAAGATTGCGCCGCTACAACGAGTCTTGGTGTTGGATATACTCAGGCTCTGGGCAGGGACACATTTACTCGAAGAAACGATACATCCCGCGACCCGATCAGTTGCGCCGTCACAGATTGCGTCAGAGATCAGGAACAGAGCTTCACCCAAGTCCTTAGTTCGATCTGCGAAGATTTGGGGTTCGGCGCACCATCCAACGATTGCTCGAGAGAAATGGCTATGATGAAGTCGAGAGCAAAATTTCGCAACTCCTGAAGATCTGAATTTCATCGTGGAACCGAGGGCTAGACTAGTTGATAAATCTCTGCTCTGGACATAACATAGGAAATAGGTCAAGTCAACACCGGATCACAGGCAAACAAGGTTCTGGTGGAGGGCTCTGCTATGATAGATTTCATATTCGTGGGTTGTCCTGATGTTTTCTTCTGCGAACAAAAGTGAGAAGAAGGGGCAAGGAAAATATGGGATAGATGGACACCAATGAGATTAAATATAGAAGCTGAACACGAAGGCGGATCGAAGAAGAGGGCGCTGTTCCAACAATGGGATCGCTAGATTGTGCCCAAAGAATGACTGCATAAGCCAGTGAGCTAGTGTGAATAGCATTGGACTTCACACAGCCCGGCGGGCTGGTAATTGGCTACCTCATTGGATGTGAATACTCTGATGAGGGTCTGGTCTGAGCTGCCACCCGCGAATCATCGCCTTTCCAATGCTACGCTACGTGGTGACTGCCAAAGCCGGGATTTTGACGGCAAATCAGGGCAGGTTACTCGCTGCTGTCCCTGCGCATCAAGCATAGCTTGGTGAACTTGTCACCTATAGAGGTTTTCACGCACTGTCAGCATTGAGATTCGCGCATGCCTCAGCAAAAGTTGCCAGCTGAAGCATTGCAAGCTAGGTGCACCGAGCGCCTCATTTGGTCGCTGGTCCCTCAGATTGGCGCTTAGTTGCTCTAGGATTCGTTGTCAGTACGTCGACGGGGTTTGAGGTACATACGACAGTACAAACTAGAAGCGGCTGAGCCCGGACACAAGACGGGCATTAAACGAACGGCCTAGACCATTTCCTTGACCCGCCCCGCACCTCGTACCCGATCTACCTAGCAAAACCCTCTTCCTTTCCCCCTTTCCCTCCCCGTTGCTTCTTCCCCAGAAGTTGTCGTCGATTGTATGTCGATGCGCTTACCGTTGAGCGCCCTCTCAATACAGATGCGTGGTTCTTCGCCGTTGATACTCCAGTGCCGTCTCTTCAGGATATCTGGCCGGATTCCCTGCGCTCACAAACTCGGGAAGGGGACCGGCGGAAACGTCACGATTCTGCTTGAAGAAGAAGACGAGGGAGTATCGTTCGGGCAGAATGCCCCCTGCGTCCCCCTTCTGCTTCGAGGGTGCTGACACCTGGTGCAGGCCGGCTGTGAAGACGTCGTTGGTCCACCGCTGAAAGGCGTCACTGATATTGACTACCAGTTCGCTCGGTTGATCTGGCTGTCCAGGGACCACGGGAGCAAAAGTCCCAGGTTTAGCCCGGTCTTCGAGCTCGAGGCCCCCCACGTGATCCTGAAGAAGCAGAGTGATGAGCCCAAAGTCTGTATGGGGCCACGTCCGCTTGACACGACCGTCGGCCAGCTTCTCCATAGATACTGGTGGGTATCTGTTCAGACGAATCTCGCTTGCCGTGTCCTGGCAGCGCTCAACCAGGGTGCCAGGACGGGCGCCGAGCCCGATCTCAATTGCGGCCATGATTTCGAGGGACAATTTCTGGCATGACTCGTATGTATCCTCTACGTACTCTCGGAACCCCGGAGCGGCATCCTGTCGCGGCCACTTGTTGGGGTAGTAAGGATCGTCCAAAGGCCCGGCATCAAAATGCTCCTTTACAACAAGAAAGCAGATTGCATTGTCAGTCCAAAGATTGACAATACGAGAGAACGGGGGAAAGGGCATAACTTACGCGTTCGTCGGTGAGCTCGTCTGGATTTCGATTCACCAAGTTTTCTTTCCGAAGCCGGGACGTCTGCTCCCAGCCCACGCGACTCCAGCCTCGCTGGAGATGGGGTCCGCGGACGCAGACGATATCTTCTTTCACATCCTTCGGAAGTTGGAAGAACTCTTTGGCCTGAACTGAGTCAGTCAAATGGCTGCGGACATGCTTGGTGGCTGCAATTCTCGATTGTGGAGTTCTTACCCAGCGCAGGAATCCGGACGTGGCTTCATTGGTCATGCCGTGGTTGATGAGCTTCACAAAACCATGATCGTGAAACGATTGAACAAGTTGAGAGCTAAACGTCTTTCTCTCTGCTTCTGATCCAAGGTAAAACTTGGAAAAGTCTAGCGTGGGAAGGTTCGCCATGTTGCTGAGTTGTCCCAGGCGGCGGAAGATTGGAAAATATCGCGAAATTGGCCTCCTTTCGCCCTTGATTCACCTATATAGGCCATGATGGACTCCATCAACGTCTGCAGAGGCAGGTACTCATCGATATCACTCCAGCGTTTGCTTTGCACAAAGCGAGCTCTACATTCGTGGTACATGGAATGATGTACTTGACCGGAATACCGAATGGGGTATTCGCTGCATCTTGGGCACCCTGTCCCAGGTCTCACTCAGCTGACAGCGTCTGGTGAATGACAAGCACGATGGTCAGACAAATTTCTCAAAGCGTTGTTGCATCGCGCGTTTCCATTCGCGCTTCCTTTGCTCGCCGTGCAACAATGCGACTCAGCGGAGGCACGGCCAAGATAATCGACTGCGATTGACTTAAGCCGTCCTTGTGGGGGAACAAGACGGGGGCTCCATATTGCAAAAGTGGTCTGCAGACGATCGACCGTCACGCTCCTCGATATGGCTCGTCGATCTCGCTCGGCAAGCGCAAACATAGTAAGCTGACGTTTACGGCAGTTCGTACCTTCAACGAACGCGCGACAAGCAAGGGTGCGAAATACAGCTTGCGAAATACAGCTTGCGTGCACTCCACGCTGATTTCAATTCGATGCAAGACACTATTGCCTGTCTGCCATCGTTGCCCAATTTTCGCAGGACCTAGCCTGCATCCAGAGATACTCCGTTCATCGCTGCCGAAATTGACAGGTCAGTTTGCCTGGGGAGCGCAACCCCCCTTCTTCTTCAGAATAACCACTCTTGCCTTGTCACGGCCTTTCCTGTAGTCCTCGGCGTCTGTCCCAATCACTTCGACTTGATTCCTTGCTTCCAAGTCTTCAATGACAGCCTGATATTTCCCCGACTTCCAAATTTCGTCGAGAATCGTCGCGATTACAAAGCCGTTCTTTCGGGTGATCCGCACAAATTCCTCCAAAGCAGGACTGGGCCCGACGTGACCGAGCGTGAATGTGCCGACACACACGACAGCGGCATACTGGTCGTCGGGCTTGGCGATCGGTTCGGTCAAATCTCCGACCGTGAGGTGTCGATACAATCCCGTCTTTTCCGCTTCCCTCAACATTGCGGGGGAGAGATCAAGGCCATCGATGACCATCGCGCCACCTTGCGCAAGAGCTCTGCCAACCAATCCAGTGCCACAGCCGGCGTCTAGCAGCGGAGCACCGCTCTCGACGGAGTGATGAGTCAGTCTCAAGGCAATTTCTGCCACGATGGCTGGGGCCACGTAGTTCTCGGTTGCCGCGACGTCTGCATCATACGTGCCGGCCCATTCCGCGTAGAGGCTCAGGCAATCTTCCGGAGTCAGGCTGCCACGGACTCGCGCAACGAGGTCATTCTTGGTAGTCATGCCGAATGGATAGGGCAGGCGAGTTCGAGCAGAATTGAAAGAACTTATGTCTGATTCAGGAAATGTGTGAGAACAAGCACCACTTCTCGGCGACCAAGACAGAAACACGACTGCGGTCCGTGATCTCCATTATCAGGACTTTCGGCCTTCGCGTCTACTCCGATACACGGCGACGGCGAACGCAATTTCCCTTGCCCCCTTGCCCTGCATGGCGCTCTGGAGATTTGACATGCGGTCGCCTGTTCGATGAAGAGATCTGGATGTTGTGCAACGCCCAAAGGCAAATATGCTTTGTGTACCGCTTGTGGGCACCATTTCTCATGATTGGCTTACATCCCGCCACTAGCCGCTGAATGATGTGTCGCCGGCGCGTCGGCAGGTATCTGGACAATTCATTTATTTCCCAGATCAACTAAACTATTTAGGCAGGTACTACCTAGAAGACATGCCCGCCATTTCTCCGCACGACGCGACTGTCAAGACAATGCAACCGGATGCAACTTGACATGAGTTAGCTCCAATCGGGCCCGACTCGTTGCGATGTGAAAAGCGTCCGGTCACCATATGCAATGGTAAGAATGACGTCATATCATTGCTTACTGATGCCAAGACCTTCCCCAGTTTAACATGTTCTTGTACTCCATTGTTGTCATTCCCAATGGCCAACCACGATACTGCCCCGCCATTATGTATATCCTGACCCCTCTCCTGCTCAAACATTGCCGTCTTTCTATCAGGTTATTCTATTGGACCGCCTGCGGGATAACGAAGCACACATCGAGCGAGCTGGTGTTGCCTGGCTGTCTGCGAACTCATACTGCGGCTGTCTGTACCTGTAAGCAGGGACGGCCCATGCTCATGTGCCGCCTTTTTTCTGACCAAGAAACCAGGAAACCAGGATACGATGAGCACAATGACGGACAGTATTTCACCGCATGCAGAGGATGCGCAGGCGGCTTTTCACCAAGACTCCAGTGCGGAGAAATCAGCATTTACTCCTCCCCAACCCGAGCCGCCCTCAGTGACCTCCTGTTCGGCAGACCCTGATCGAGAGTCCACCGCTCCGGACACTGAGTATCCAGAAGGTGGACTCAGAGCCTGGTTGGTGGTTCTTGGCGCTTGGTGCGGCTGGGTTGCGTCTCTAGGCATTTACAATTCCACCGGGGTATTCGAAGCGTACATCTCGAGAGAGGTGTTGACGACAGAGTCCCCGAGTAAGATCGGTTGGATCTTTGGCATCTATGCATTCATTGCCTTCTTCTGCGGCATCCAGGTCGGCCCAACCTTTGACGCAAAGGGCCCTCGCGGGTTGCTTTTTGCGGGAAGCCTTTGCACCCTTGTGGGCATTTTTGCTCTGAGCTTGTGCACGGGTGCGTCAGACTTGGAGAAACTATTCCGGGTTTCTACGTCACTCACCGCAGAAAAGCGAATGACAGCCCTGGAGCATGCAGCTTGAGACGTCACACTGACGTTATTGCCCAGAGTACTATCAGTTCATCCTGGCCTTCTCGATACTTGTCGGTGTCGGCTCGTCCCTCCTCATCACTCCGTCACTAGCTTGTGTTGCACACTGGTTCCTCAACCGACGGGGACTGGCCAGTGGAATTGCCTTCACGGGAGGTAGCTTTGGTGGCGTCATATTCCCCCTCATGGTGCAGTCGATCGTCCCTCGCATCGGCTGGGCTTGGTCGATACGCGTTCTTGGCTTCGTTCTCATCATCCCCTGCTCTCTCAGCGTAATGCTATGTAGCAGCAGGGTTCCACCACGCAAAGGCCACCGAACCACTTGGCAAGATACCTTGCCGGACCTGCGGATATTCCTGGACGGGACAGGGGCCATGGTGTTCACAACCGCCGGATTCTTCCTTACTGATCTGGCTTATCTAGTGCCCATGACATATATCCCCAGCTACTACCTAGACCGGCAAGGGATACCCCCTGATCAGACGCTGACGAGCGGAGCAGCTTTCGCATACCAACTCTTGGCAATCAGCAATGCCGCCTCCTGCGTTGGTCGCTACGTCGCCGGCGATATGGCGGATCGATTTGGCCGATACAACACCATGATTGTGTCGTTATCCCTTTGTCTGACATCCACCAGCTGTTTCTTCCTACCCGATGCGCTCTCTCCGGGCTTGCAGAGCACGGCGCTCCTGGTCACTTTCGTCGTGCTGTTCGGATTCGTCAGTGGCTCCAACGTCAGCCTGGCACCCATCTGTTTGGGTCAACTTTGTGAGACCCAGGAATACGGGCGGTATTTCGCAACTTCCTACACGGTGGCCTCCTTTGGATGCCTGATCAGCATCCCCATAGCAGGAGGTCTGCTTGACGTCTCTGAGTCCGAGGGTAGACGAAGATACACGGCAGCCATTGGTTACACCTCGGCGAGCTACCTTGTTGCCGTGCTTTGTTTTCTCTGGGTCCGCTTGCGTATCAAAGGCTGGAACTGGAGTACGAAGTGGTAAAATGTGTGGGGGGCCCTATCGGAGAAAAGCGGACCCATGATTGGCTATCGACAGGAGCGAATCGTCGCTGTATGAACTTGATTCGGATCCGGACCTGGCTCCATATACGAATAACACAATTCCAGTGAAGAGGATGAATGGACTTACTTCCAACTCACTACGGCAGTGCCGCACACGGAATATTGTGAAGTCATCGTGGAGAATCTTCGTAACATTCCTTTTCACAACTCAACAGTGATGCCTAATGCCACTGCTTAGAAGGCGCAAGGTTGTCACTGTACGTAAAAAGATTTTTTCACATCTATTTGCCGACAATTTCTCCACTCGTTGAACAACAGGATGAAGCTCGTGCGCACACAAGATTTCGTTCACTTGCAAGGCGTACGTCACTTCGTCTATCCCTGCTCCAGCTGGAACATTGGCCACGTCAGCAGTGACGAGAAATCGTCACACAAAAAGGCATCTAAAAAAGATCGCGTGACGAAGGTCCAGTGGTCATTGGACACGCTTCTGTCGGCATGTCTGCCAGCGATGGCTTTCGTCGTAACAGTCAATGTAGCCAACGTCATTGTGCAAAGGTTACGGAAAGTTGGGTCTCTGGTGTGCATTAGTGCCGATCGTCAGCGTTTTACGTGCGCTTTTGCCACGTACGACCCGTGTGGAGGAACCACCCTGATTTCGGAATCTATTGACTAAGAAAAGAGAGATCCAAGGCCAAGGTGCATTCTTCGGATGCCTTCTTTGGTAACCTACGTTACAGATCACGCTGGCGGGGCGCCAGCTACCCAGTTTTCTCTCAACGACCCGCGTTGACAAGGCCGACTAAGTACGTAGCGAACAGCAAGGTAGACGCAGCTATCCGGGAGAACATGTCCTTGACGAATCAGTAAGTGGAGCATTGGCAGACTTGTCGAGTACACAACGATACTTCGTTGTGTTGCCGTCCGCTGTTTACCCTTTCATCACGTCGGGCTAAATGCCCCCGAATTACGAGCTACATTCTTTCCGACTTTGAAGGCGGGACGATCGTGAGGACGCTGCATGGAGTGATTCTCATGCAAGAAGATGTTAGTGCTTACAGCCCGACAATCTTTGAACACTTCAATTCTGACCTTGCGGAGAGCGGTCACCCAATCTGAAAGTCTGCGGGCGGCCTGCCGTCATGAGTTGGTCGCCGGACATCAGGAGGACCTGAATGATGACACGCAAATTACTGTTCTAATTGGAGGAAGATAAGCTCGGTCTCTGGGACGAAACCGTTACTTGTGCTTCCTTTTCGCAATAAGCATTTTTATTCATTCATCCAAGTTAACCATCTAATTGCGTCTCGTCGCTGGCGGTCACTTTCTCACTCTATGCACGATGAGCACGCTACGCACGCTTGATTATGGCCATCTCGCCACAGGCACAGCTAGTCAACGCAAGCGCTTTATACAAGAGCTTGTCGCTGGTCTTGGTGAGGCTGGCTTCGTCAAGCTCGTCAATCATGGGTTCGATGACCATAAATTAAGTGACGTGTTCAACTGGGTCAGCCCAGCCAGTAGCCTACTAACATGGAAACATCCGATGAGCTTACCAGTCTTGAGTGTGCAGAGCAAGACGTTTTTTGGTCAGCCACTTGAGGCCAAGAATTCAATATCGAGCCCTGCCGGGCTTCGACCCCGGCGTGGGTATACGGGCGTATCTGTCGAGACTTCGTCGAACGCAGACCCGGATGTGAGCAAGAGAGGACTTCTCAGGGACGCAAAGGTAAGAAAGCCCCAAAATCCATGGGGAGGATCGTTCTCCAGCTTGACGCGTCGTCGCAGGAACATTTTGATCAGGGCTCGGAAAACGACCGGGAATACGCCAACCAGTGGCTCACGGTGCAGGGCCTCACAGGCTTCCGGCCGTTCATGGTAGCCTTCTACAAGCAATGCGAAGTCGTAAACCTCACTCTTATCCAAGCTGTAGAGGCAGGCTTCGGCCTCGAGGCCGGCTGTCTCGTAGCGCGTTGCATCCCCAACAACACGGACCTGCGAATCACGCATTACCCCGCCCTTTCCGTTGAGGCTGTGCGGACAGGCGGCATGACGCGCATCGCGCCTCACACGGACTTTGGCGTCATCACGCTGCTCTTCCAGGACAGTACGGGGGGGCTGGAAATTGAGGACCGCACGCGCCCTGGCGTGTACCACCCCTTGCCGCCGACCAACACGCGAGAGATGATTGTCAATGTGGGCGACACGCTGCAGCGCTGGACCAACGGTCGGCTGTTCAGTGGGCGGCATCGCGTGACTGTGCCGGAGTCGTTGGGAGACGATGCGGAGGAGCTGCCGGAGAGGTACAGTGTGGCTTATCTTGGGAAAGCACAGCGTCACGCGTCCGTCGGCCCAGTCGCGAGCTTTGTGAGCGTTGACAACCCCGCGAAGTATAACGATCTCAATGCGCAGGAGTATTTAAATATGCGCGCTCAGCTGGTGTCTAGTGTAGGCAATTAATTGATCAATTACCGCTAGCGACGGTTTATGAGCGAACGTTTTGATGGCGTCGCTCGGGTGTTTCTGCGGGCATTTCATTCTTCTTCTCCCAGGGCAAGACAAGCATCGACCGGGTGATGTTCCTGCTGCTGGAAGTTTATGCTTGCAAGGCGCTATCGATTTGATAGACGGTGGAAAATGGTGGGCTCGAAATGGTGACGTGACATGCAACGTTGTGCGATTTAGGGCATCTGGTCCTGGTCGATTGCCACACTCGCTCGCATTGCCTATGTAGCAGACGCTTGTGCTTATCCACTAGTCTATCACTCCAAGAAAAAAGGCATGGCCAACTGGCTCTGATCACATGTACATTTGGGCCTTGTATACCGTGACATGATCTATTGCCGGTGTATTGTCACGACCGCTTCTGTTTCCTACCACGAGTGCCCTTGATTCTTCAGCGTGCGATTTTTACCGGAGATTAGCTGATTTATTCCATTCTTATATAATTATGTTTTTAACTTCTATTTTCTAAAGTAATATATATACTCACGTCTTTAATAACTAGTCACATTGTTTTAGAGACTTTATATAAATTATTAAAAAAGAGTATTTAAGCTTATATACCTTGAAACAATTATCTAATTATATAATATAATTAAATGCGTACTTCTGTAAGATTAATATTTAAAAAATCTTATAAAAAATACCTAAAGTATTAGTCTAGGTGAGAAAGGTTATTTATACAGAAGTTTTCTATATTAGTATTAATAAGTGATTATACTAACATAAGTCTATCCCTTCACGGTAGAACGAATCCCTCTTTCTAGTGCCAACTTCATCAGGTGCACTGCAGGGTTCGCGTGCCATGTGTTATGGATGTTTTTTGTAATAGCACGAGCGGCATCATTCGACTGCTCTGCCGTCAAAGTGGCTGGAGTGGTCAAAAATGGGACCGCGGAATCTTTTTCTGCAAATGATCGGATCAGAATACGTGAGGCCTACTTCCCACAGGCGCTGGCCAAGTTTCTCAACTCTACAGTTTGCAATACAATGGTCTAAGTTCCCCCTCAGATCTACCCAGGCCCCCCCCCCCCCCCCGGCCCACGTTATTGCATTTCTGCCGTTTAAGAGTCCGCAAGAGCCCATGAATACCTCTACCGGGGTGAAGGAACGTTGTAAAACATTGTGTAGAGAATGTTGGAAGCCATTGCACAAGTCGTCGCCAGCAGTAAGTTGCGCAAACTTTCTTCAATTTCCTAGCTAGAGAGTTTATTTCCTTGATGGCTTATTCGCTCGATCAGATGAGATAGGACTGGGCTTTTATGGAAAGAGGGCCTCACACCGCAGTTTCAGGTGGAGCCTTCCCTCCAGCCCTCATCGGAGTTTCGGTGGACTGACGAAATCGGCTATGACTTTCCCACTACGCTCCGATAGTAGTTGCACAATTTTCATATGGCGGTTGGATATAGCAGCGTGTAAAGCGGTCCCAGACACTCCGCCCTCTGCATCAATATCGGCCCCGTTAAGGATCAGAAGTCGCACAATCTCAAAAGCGCCCTCAGATGAAGCAGCCTGTAAAGCATTACCATAATATCCGCCTGTCATATTCACGTCGGCCCCGTTCTCGATTAAGAGTCGTACAATGTCGTAAGCCCCCTTAGAGGATGCGGCTATTAGAGCAGTGCCGCGGTCACATTGAGCATTAACATTGGCCCCATTCTTGATTAGGAGTCGCACAATCTCAAGAGCTCCCTTGGACGAAGCAGCCAGTAAAGCATGAACATTATATCGTCCTTTGGATTTAACATTCACGTCGGCCCCGTTCTCGATCAAGAGTTGCACAATGTCGTAAGCCCCCTTAGAGGATGCGGCTATTAGAGCGGTGCCGCACGGTCCACCTTGAGCATTAACGTCGGCCCCATTCTCGATCAGGAACCGCACAGCATTAGTCGCGCTGTGATATGAAGCAGCGTGTAAGGCGGTGTCATTTTCGTTTCCGCCTCGAGCGTTCACATTAGCGCCCTTAGTAATAAGTAGTCGTATTATATGAACAGCGTCCTGAGATGAGGCAGCTTGTAAAGCAATACTAAGTTGCTCGCCTCGAACGTTATTGGCAGCTCCTTTGTTAATCAGGAGTTGCATGATATCCAGAGCTTTATTATGGGAAGCTGCTTCGAAAGCGGTACCCTGGTCGACTCCGTGCTTAATCATAAGTCGCACAATAGCAAGATCCCCAGAACTAAAAGCACATCTCACAATAGAGCCGAACCGTTGATCTGGGGCGTTAACGTCAGCTCCTCTCACGATCAAATATCGCGCGATATTATTAGCCCCTGCATGTAAGGCAGCTTGTAAAGCCGTAGAGCGTTCTTTGCCCTGAGTATTCACATTGGCTCCTTTCTCAATTAATAGTCGCACAGAGTCGAAAGCCCCAGTTGATGAGGCAGCTATCAAAGCGGTGCCGTACGGTTCAGCTTCAGCGTTAACATTGGCTCCGTTTTCGATCAGGAGTCGCACGATATCAGTAGCGCCCGAAAACCCTTTAGCCGAAGTAACATTTAAAGCCTCACGGGATAAAGCAGCTTGCAAAGCGGTGCCGTACCGTCCGCCTTGAGCGTTCACATCAGCTCCTTCTTTAATTAAAAGTCGTATGGCGTCGATAGCGCCCCCAACTGAAGCATATTGTAGTGGAGAATCATCTCCTCCGCCTGTACCATGGATATCGGCTCCTTTGTCAATTAAAAGTCGCATAATATCAAGAGCTCCCCTGTATGAAGCAGCGTTAAGAGCAGTTATATATCGTCTCCCTTTGGTATTGACGTTGGCTCCTTTCTGTAATATTAGTCGCACAAGATCAAGATCTCCACCAAGCGAAGCAAGCTGTAGAGCAGGGCCGGACTGTCCGCCTTTCGCGTTCACATCGGCTCCTTTCTTAATCAAGAATCGCGCAATATTAAGAGCGCCTTGACATAAAGCCGATTGTAAAGCAGATCCGTGGAGTTCGTTTTCCGCATTTACGTTGGCTCCTGCCTTGACTAAGACTCGTACAGCGCGTAAAGCGCTCTGAGATGCAGCATGTTGTAGAACCGTATCGTTAAACGGCCCGCATCGGGCGTTGACGTCGGCCCCCTCCTTGATCAAGAGGCTCACCACATTGATAGCGTCTTTACAACAGGCAGCGCGTAAAGCAGTTCCGTGCAGTCCGCTCTCAGCATGAATATCGGCTCCGTTCTCAATTAGGAGTTGCACAATATTAACAGCGCCCTCATACGAAGCAGCCTGTAAAGCGGAACCGTGCCTATCGTCTTGAGCGTTCACGTCGGCCCCCCGCTCGATCAAGAGTCGCACAATATTGACATCGCCCGTGTGCAAAGCAGCTTGTAAAGCGGTGCCGTACTCTCCGCCTCGAGCGTTCACGTCAGCCCCAACATCTATCATAAGACCTATGACGTCTAGGCTGCCACATAACGCAGCCCAGTATAATGGTCCTCTTCCATCTTGATCAGGTTGCATCACCTCGGGATGTTCCGCGGTGCTAAGAAGCCTCATCATAACATTATGATGCCCGTTGATTGCTGCAAGTTGAATCCTTGTCAAGTTGGGAGCCTCGAAGCATTCGAGCCTTCGGCCTCTTTCCTGCCAGAAAATGGGAAACCACAGCCAGTATAGCTCGCTAGTCACATTGTAGAGCAGATCCAACTGTGGCGCTAAAGTGGATTCAATTTCTGATGGTATCAGGCGAACGTGTGCAGCCCAGTGCCGTGCGGCGTAATCCAAGAGAGCTCGGCTCTTATGAGCCCACAGATCTGGCTCAGTATGGCCAACAGATTCGTTATCTTCCATGTTATCAGTAATATCGTAAAGGGTCAGGTAATTCACGCAGATTTTTCCCATTAGTTCCTCGACTTCAGCTTCTTGGAAGGAAATCTCGTGATGGGAGACATGAAGAGTCGCACTTTGTAGAAACTCCTTCGCGGTTTGATGAATCAAATAGATCTTCTTATCGTGAATGCTGATGAAGAGTCGGCACAGTTGCCGGATCTTCTCGCCTAGTCCGATAGGGCTGATAGTTAAGTCATCTGCAGCCCGTTCGCGGTCTTGCCAGGAGTTCCTCGTGAATTTTTGGGATAATCCTAAGGCCATTGCCATTTCTTCGATTGTGAGTGGTCGACGGGCGCTCACAATAATCCGGAGGACCAATTGTGCGTTTGCAATTTGATCTAGCGGGATCTGATTCAATATTTTCTTATATGCGTCGCTAACAGAGCTAGGAATCAGTTCAAGAGACTCCTTCTCTGGGTCAGGATTGGTGTCCAGTAGACAGCGTATAGCATCCATCGCCAGGTGCAGCCAGAGATAGGTGCGATGGTGCATTTGCTGAAGCTGATGTTCCATTCGTATTAGGTACGCGCTCGATAGCTGTCGGTCCCTGCCAAGATCGGCAACGCGTATCTTGATAACACCGTTGATTTCCTGGTAAATTCGATCACTTTCGTCTTCGCCGCGGATGCGAATATGAGGGAATGACCTTGTAATGAGTTTAAATTCTTCCTGTATCTCAGCGTATGGACGACTCGTAACGAGAAACTTCAGCCAGCCGTGCTGACCCACAGCGCGTTTCGGACTGTAATAACCGGATAGTTTATGAATAAAACGAGCCCGATCCTGAATATTGCATTCATCCAACGCATCAACTATACAGTATGTATTGGTAAATGATGCGTCCAAGCTAGCGGCTTCAAGAATACGCCATAGCTCGTCGACCTCTTGTTGAATCTTCACGCCATTATCTCTCCATGGGGATATCGCGTGTCGTAGAAGCTCTGGCTTGAAACCGAATAATTGATGAAGTATGGCACATAGTGCTGTTGCAAGACTATTCTGGTCATCATTATCTTTGAAGAAGAAGTAACAAATTAATGCAGAAGTAGATTCTAGGTCCTTATCAACCAGAGATTTTGCGAGAACTGATTTACCACATCCGGGATCGGCGGAAATCCACACAAGGTCGCTAGAGTTGTTATTTAACCAGCTTTCATACTGTGAGTTCTCGAAAAGCCATTGGCAAGTATCGCTTGCGCGATCCTGGTTAATGTTCTTATACGCCTCATACTTCGATGTTTTAAATGCCTGATGGAGGTCTTGTTGCTCTTTCGTTAGGACCTTTGCCAATTCCTCTTGGTGATGAGTCTCTCGTTGTGTGATCGCTCTCTCGAGACTTTCTTTAACCCCTTGCATCTCAACGACGATTTCTCCTATGCGACCATCTTCAGCGCCTACTTCTCACGCCTATGAATGATGTCGATTCATGTTTTGCTAACATATAGCAGAAGATTCCGACTTACTGCCCAAAGTACATATTTCCGATGTTAGGCTCTCCCGAGACACTTGGCCACTGGCCACATAACCGAGTAACTCTTTTGTGTACGACGCCGCGGCTATTGCTGCGAAGCCTTGCCATTGCTTATTCTTATGGGAGTCAGCATAGTCGCAGATACCCCGCACAACAATGCAAGGAAAGTCATTCATAAGTCCGGCCGCCTCCATCTCTATGCACATTGCGCCTGTTTCACGGCGAAGCCGCTCGCTCGTTACTCCGTGTTTTTGGACCGCATTGCCCGAAGCAATAATTCCATAATGTATCTGTATTTCTTCGTCCTCTCGCGGTTCCCGCCGCAGTTCCCAATCTATTGGGCATGTCTCACAAGTAGCTATGCCAGCGGGATGGTGATGCTCTGGAAGGAATAGTCGATCTGTCGACGAGGCGGGCCGGCTGAAGTTTTTGCGTGTCCGCTTGTTCCTGTTTATAGTTTTCTCGATGAGATCGGGATAAACCGGATCCCTAATTAGAGCAGCGCCCCTCATGCTATTCAGTGCATTCAAAAGGGATCGCGGGGGTCTGTTCAAAACGCCGGTTCGTTGTAGTTCACCGTCCACGATTTTCCCCATATCATATTGAAAAACGCCACCGCAGCCGCCTTCCGGGTAGCTAACGACCACGTCACCGAGACGTATGTCTCGGTCAGCCGATGGAAGTCCAGCTCCAATCCCAACCATGAGTCCGATCCTCAAAGACGTAGAGAAGGTTCGCATCATGTCGATCGCTGCGCTCGTTGCCGAGGTGGTCCCGTATTGGGAAAGGCCAGCGATAGCCACATAGTGCTGACCAATCTGTCCTAGTGTGTAGCAGTTGGAGTCTGCGGGATCCTGATCATCTAGACGGTCGAACTCCTTATCAAGCATTGCTTGAGCGGCGGCGACCTCTATAGGAAGGGCGCATATCCATCCGATCTGAAATTGATCGCGCGGCGGAGGCGAAACCATGATGGGGAAGAAATCACGTTCTGCTCTTACTAGAATAAACTGATTTTTGGGACTTTTTCCTGGTTGAGGGATATATGATTAAGACGCGTGGGCCAAACTTGAGAGCGGTTACGCGGCGGAAAAGGTTAGACTTGGAGCGACCAAATGGAAGAGCGTAAGTTGAAGAGGGCTAGCAAGTAGTAAACCATGGAAGCGGGTGCATTATCATACGGTTATTTTCTAGTGATTAAGGGTCCAACCAATAGGGAACGGAATCCGTGAACAAAGTCCATATTTATCGGCTTGTGTCCAACGAATGAAAATAGTAAAATCTAAGAGCTGATAGGGAATATGTAAGATAATCAGTACTCCAACAGTCCGAACCGAACCGCGCCCAGTTTCCGCCTTTCCGCCAATCACCGTGGCCTGGTCTACCCCCCCGAAAGTGCCTCATAAACCGCTGCCCGTTTCCACCTAAATCCACCGAACCCTAGCGAGAATCCGCCGGGCTCGCGCGACACTCGCGACATTAGGCAACAAAGCGGAAGTCACGTGCCCTAGATCCCGTGCTCATCCCAGACCTAGTCACGTAGTGTCCGCTGAAAAACCCTCCGTTCCGCCGTTGACGAACGCGTTCCCACCCAAATCATCCCGCCTTCCTCGAGACGCGTCCTTGATCAACACTAAGCCGAAATCGCCGGCGCATTAGTGGTAGTGTTCGGGGGGCGGGAGACACCATAGAAAAGGCACTCGTAGCCGTGCCATAGACGGAGCAATAGGAGAGATGAAAGACCACTGTAATTAATAAAGGACGCTCTTCATAAGCAACTTGATGCGAAAACAAAAGGTTTGTCTAACCCCCCTCGTCTTATATCCCATTATACCGTGCTCGCGTAAACGCGTGCAAGGCAGGCTCGGTACACGACAGGAGTAGCACAGTAGTATAATATGATTGGCTAAATAGGGCTTTCTGGGAACGGGCTCCGATCCGCGAGATTTGGGACGCGTCTTGGGCCATTGTGAGCAATTTTGGTGGGAACGGGGCCCGTTATAAGAGTGCACGTCTACAGGGAGACTGGGGGGATGGTGATTGGCGGAGAGGACGGAACGGGGCGCGTTCCGGTTGGGACTATTTGAGTAGCGCCATTCGTTTGCTCACTTTGCATGTCACGGCTCGTTATTTAACTTTGACCCGTCTTAGGGCGGTTTATTTGTAGTAAAATTAAAAAGTAAAGTAATTATATTTATTATAAAAAATATTAAAAAATATACTCTAAAAGTAAGTATTATTAATTTTTTAGCTTACTTAACCACTAAATAATAACGCGATAAATAATTAGTAATTAAGGTAATTCACCTGGCGAATTCGCTGCAGGCGCTAGGGTTTCTGCATGTCATTGGAACAATGTGGGGGGCTGATGACGAGGCGGCTTCTATGGCAAGAGGGCCTCACACCGCAGTTTCAGGTGGAGCCTTCCCTCCTGCCCTCATCCCAGACTGAGCTCAGCTCCTCAGCGCTGTGCGGGAGTGGCGCACGGGTAATCACGGGTCACAAATACAGGAGAGTCCGGTGGCTGATCCCTCTCAGTGTCACTCCCTTTGGCTGACTTCGTGCTGCCGTTCGCGACTATCTGGCTGCTGCATGGAACTGGAGTCATTGCCAATTCTCCGACTTCGGACAGGCAACACACGTGCCATTTTCCCGAGGCCAGATTGGCTAGTAGGGTTGAATGAGGCTGGTAATCTTTCCGGCCCCCAGCCTGCGTCAGCACTCATGACGCTTTCACAGCTTTGAGGGGGACCTTTCATGGTGGATGTCCTGCTTCACCTCCTGCTTCGACGCTCGCGCCAATGAGGCTGGCGCCAAGGCACACGGCATCGAAGCAACACGCTCATCGATCTGCGTTTACCATGTTGCCCCCGACGAGCCGCGGAGAATTCGAGATCGCCATCCTTTGCGCGCTGGCTCTTGAGCATGACGCAGTCGAATTGCTATTTGATGAGCGCTGGGATGACGATGGCGATCGCTTCAAGAAGTCCTTCAACGATCCCAACGCGTATTCTACTGGTCGTATTGGCAAACACAACGTGGTCCTAGCCCTGACCCGTTTGGGCAAAGTGAATGCGGCAACGGCAGCAGCAAGCCTGCGGTCAAGCTACTGGAATCTCAGTATAGTGCTCTTGGTGGGCATCTGCGGCGGCAGCCCGCGCAACGGAGACGAGGAGATCCTGCTAGGCGACGTTGTTCTCGGCACACCCGCAGTTTTGCAATACGATCTTGGGAAGCAGTACCCAAATGGGTTTCGCCTCAGGGGCGAAAAACTACGGAACACCAATTCCAACCTCTGCAATTTTGTCAGTCAATTCATAGGATGTGAGGCGAGGTAAATTTGCACATGAGAACTATCTATTTCCTCAAGCAGTTGCAATCTAGAGCTCGCTCCAGCGCTAGATACACCTATCCTGGAACGATGGAAGATAAGCTATTCAAGTCCAATTATTGGCATAAGCATCACCGCAACATATCCTATATCTGTGAGGAATGCCACGAAAGCGAGAATTCGGTGTGTGAGCGAGCCTTGTCACTGCCCTGCGATGAATTGGGATGCGATGAGACACACCTGCAGCCCAGAGAACGTCTTACTGCGAGGCGCATATTGGAACAAAGTGCCAGCAACAACGAGGAGACCCAGAATCCCATCATTCACATCGGGGAGATTGCGTCTGCTGACACCGTGATGAAGTCAGGTGAGGACCGGGATGTGTTGACAAAGTCATACGGCGTTATCGCGTTCGAAATGGAGGGCGCCGGGATCATCGAAGCAGTGCCAAGCATTGTGGTTAAGGGAGTATGCGACTACGCGGATTCTCACAAGAACAGAAATTGGCAAGATTTTGCAGCAGCTACGGCAGCAGCAGCAACGAAAGCACTTCTGGAAAGGTACATCGCGACCGACCAGTCATCAACGACCACTGCACAGAAATTGCAGCCACGTCAACCTACGTCGCCTGTAGATGTTGCGACCAACGGGTCGCGAGACTCCGCTGCTGGCAAAGCGCCGCTGGCTCACTTCATGGTACCATTTGGGCGGAATGAAAACTTTGTCGGAAGAGAAATAATTTTGGAAAAAGTGATTGGCAGAGTCTGGCCCGGAAAGAACACAGACAGCTGCCAAAGAACTGTCATTGAGGGTCTTGGGGGGGTCGGCAAAACCCAGCTTGCGCTGGAGACCGTGTATCGCATCCGGGAACGGCATCCGGAATGCTCAATATTTTGGGTTCCGGCCGTGGACGAAAGCTCATTCGAAAACGCTTATCGTGCCGCCGGAAAGCAGCTGGAAATCTCAGGTATAGATGATAAAGAAGCGAACGTGAAGACGCTCGTCAAGAATGCATTAAACAACAAAAGCAACGGAAGTTGGGTGATGGTCATCGACAACGCTGACGACACTGAACTGCTGTTTGATGTCATCAAATTGGAAGATTGTTTGCCGTCTGGCCATCAGGGCTCCATTCTTTTCACAACATGATTTCACAAAGTTGCCGTGGAGTTGGCTCATACAGAGCGCGCGATTCTACGAGCTGAAGCAATGGATGATTGCGAGGCGCTGGAACTGCTCTTGACTGGACTGTGCGAAAGCCAAACCAGCAATCCGGACGACGCGCAGAGATTACTGGATCTACTTGCCTATCTGCCTTTGGCAATAAAGCAGGCTTCTGCATACATGGCTAAGGAGCAGGTCTCAATTTCGACGTATCTTGAGGATTTCGAAGCTGGACAAGACAACATTCTTGAGCTGCTCAACGAGGACTTTAGCGATCCACACCGGTACATAGGGGTACAGAATCCAGTGGCCAAAACATGGCTTATTTCTTTTCAGCACATCGCGAAGCGCTCCCCGCTTGCAGCAGAGTACCTGAAGTTCATGAGTTTTCTCGCGGCCAAAGATATCCCCGAGTTTCTTCTCCCACCAGCTAGAACGATGGAAATTAGGAAGGCAGTTGGCACACTCAAGGGATACGCTTTCATAACGCAGCTTGCCGGACAAGAATCATTTGACATGCACCGACTTGTGCGACTGGCAACGCAGATGTGGTTGAAAAAGAATGGACAGCTTGAGAAATACGCCAAGTCTGCGACGCAAAGACTAGACGAGAAGTTCCCATATCCCATTATTGACAACAAGGACATGTGGACGAAGTGCCTCCCCCATGTGCAAGCCGCACTCGAATTTCGAGTGCCAAATACTATACCAGAATCCAAACTCTCCTTCAAAGTCGCTCTGTGCCTTATGTTCCTAGGGCACTGCCGAGGAGCCGAAAATCAGGCGAGAATCGCTGTCGAGAGCTGCGAGAGATTGCTGGGAAAGGAAAGCCCAGACACAATCCTAAGCCTCCACGTACTTGAAAAGACTCTGTCGTCGCAGGGAAAATTCCAAGAGACGGAAAGAATACAACGCCACTCGGTGAAGATCCGGGAAAGAGTTGAGGGTCCGGGGAGCCCGAATACGATTCTGAGTACGATATTCCTCGCAGAAACGCTTCGGCATCAGTGGAAACACCGAGCGGCTGAGGAACTCGAGCGGCGGACCGTCGAAGTGTCAGATAGATTCATGGGCCCAAGGCACCCAATTACACTTCTTAGCATGCGGGGCCTTGCGACCGCACTGTTTCACCAAGGGAAGTTCGCGGAGGCTGAAAAGATGTATCGCGAGATGCTCATGATACAAGAGCTAGAACAGGGCCCAGAGCACCCTTTTACACTTCTGGGCGTAGAAAACCTTGCAATCGCACTGTGTCGACAGGGGAAATACACAGAGGCTGAGCAGATGTATCGAAAGACACTCAAAATACATGAAAGAGAAAAAGGTCCAGAGCACCCTTTCACATTCCTAAGCATACAAGGCCTTGCAAGTGCGCTTCACCGACAAGAGAAATTCGCAGAGGCGGAGCAGATGTATCGGAAGACGTTTGAAATACAGAAGAGAGTACAGGGACCAGACCACCCGCATACACTCAGCAGCCTGCGAGGCCTCGCAGCCGTGCTTCTTCGCCTAGGGAAAGTCGCAGAGCTAGAGTGGATATTGTCAGGATCTTGACCTCGAGCAGAGTATACAGTTTCATACAACGAATCACTCTTCAAGTCGGCGACTTAACCTGACCTGGCCTTCTCTCAGCTTACATAGCGAACGATCGTGTGCCAAACGCCATCTCGCACCGTAGAAACTGTGTTTCAACCTCAATCCACAGGTACGTGGTACATGGTGCCATCGAAGAGCGCTCGTTATAGCCCTTTCCCGAGTCCGTCCTAGCGTCTCTTCTTAGTCGGGCGTAGGCAGAGTAACGCGGGACGGGCCTTCATCGCTGGATGGTGCTATAATGTAGAAAGGCTGATCTCTACGGAATGACAGGTCAGCACCCCTAACCCACGTCACGTGCACGGGTTCCGAGGCATGAACAGCTTGGCAATGGGCTTTGCTTCGTTTATTCCTTGGCCAAAGTGACCTCCAATACTCGCGAAACACGCGATGGGCGCAATATATCTCCTCAGTAAACAACTTGACTTCGACGACATGACAGGCTGCAGGACGCTGCAGAACGGGAGCTTGCGATCAATGTCAGGCTAACAGGCCCAAAGGGCGACACGCCTGTGGGGACGTCGCGGCCTGCGCACTCATCTTCACTGCGTTGCGGATTGAAGGAAAGCAGACTTTCCAACGCAAGCCAAAGACTGGAGCAGTCGCAGAAAACACTGTGAGTTGTCAATGGAGTTTCAGTTGCACGAGCCAGTGTTGCAGTCAACTTTGCCCCAGAGTCAATGTTGGCCGACTGGCATGCGAAATTGGAACGCCCCGTCAATAAGCTGCCCTGTGACAAATCAGTTTCTGGGACGTGCCGATGAGATTCTGAAATTACGTTTGTCTTGCCCTCAACAATACGTGGCACGTCCACGCCTCATGCTGTGAAGCGTCGGCGTTGCCGGCCGCGCCTAATGGTCGACTCCTCGCCGAATGGTCTCAGGAATTGACGCAGCACAGGGCTCTACGCGGCAAGGCCGATACTCCCAACAGCGGCGTCGGTTTTAAGAGAGAGGGGGGGGTGGAATTTATTCAAAATGAGCAGATGGCTGAGACGTGCTGTCAGCGTTGCGCTGTCCTACTGACTTTGGTCGAGCCCTGTTGCGAAGCGGAGCTTTCCACCGCATTTTGTGCTGCCATGTGCTGCCGATTTGAGGCGTCCGCGCCAGTTTTGGTCTCTGTACTTCCATCCTCAGCTTTTGCTAGCTTAGAACAACAATTGAGGGCTACCGGCCTGAGATTCGGCTAGTGTTGATCGGGAAGTAATTGATGGCATAGGCAACGGGCTTTTTAATGGACGTGCCGCGTCGGCATCGGCGTCGGCGACGACAGATCGCCCCCACCGTCTTCGCGCGCGCGCTATTTCTACTTCGTTGTGAATTCCTCAACAGCTCAAGACATGGCTCCTCGGTCGCAAGCCATCAATTCTCTACCCGAGGGTTTACGGGCCCAGCTGCCAATATACAGCGAGACAGCACAGCCCAAGATATATGTCATCCTGGCAGCTTACGTAGTGGTCGCTTAAGCCGCGCTGGGAATAAGGTTCTGTGCCCGGCGCATTACGAAGCAGGCGCTTGGGCTGAACAACTGGTTTAGCGGTATACCTGACATTGTCTGGTCGCCCTATCTCATCTTTGGTCTTTTCGATCTTTCTTCGAAGATCAGCGTTGCTGACAAGAACAGGGCTTCATCACCATGTGTATCGGTCTGCTGCTCTACGCGACGCATCTGGGCCTCGGCCGCCACAGCATCGTCCTCATCAGGGAGCATATTCAAGATCTCGGCGCCATGTTCAGGACACACACAGCTTTGGCGATGAACTACCTACTCATTATCTCCTGCATTAAGGCCTCAGCCCTCTTCCTCTATCGCCGAATTTCTCCCTATAAGTATATCCGCATAGCTTGCACTGCCTTGTTGGTTTTCACTGCTTTCCTACATTCAGGAATTTCTTTGGTGATCCGTCAAGATAACAGTCAACGGCTCCCGAGTCCTTTTACGCAGTCGTGCCAAGGGTTACTAGAAGGATCATAGAAGTTGCGCTGGCACGTAGTTGCGATGGCGACACTCGCGAGATCAAGAGCAACGAATGCTGCTACTCTATTGCTTGGGATAGCATGGCTTAAGAGACGAATCGTGATGAGCTGATATTAATGCAAGAAAGCGTTTGGCGAACTTTTTTTTCTTTTGCTAAAAACTCACGGTCAGGCATCTCCGTGGCCTAGTCCACCTGCTGCTTGGACTGCACTCTATCTATTAGTAGTCGTATGAATGAGAAGTGCGGTGAGCTGTTCTGAGTTGTGACTTCTATGCCTGGTGAAGGGCTGAAGTGTGAGCCCCTAGTCCCCTCACGGCATCGCTATTCATTCATGTCGGGGGTGGCGGCCTTAGTATATCTCGATGCCCGTTCAAACTCGTTAGCTCCGGCGGGGGAATCTCAGAGGGCCAGTTCAAGGTTCAACTTGATGCTTGGGTTCGTCAGTTAGCATAAGGCTTCTCCTGTATCTTACAACAAACCTTTTCCAAGCTCTGTCATTTTCCCTCACCGCCCACCTTATTTTGTTTTTGTGAAAATTGAAGTCGCAGTCATCCCATTGGGTCAGTCATCAAGGTTTCTCATTTATATTTAAGCCGCAATGAGTCTGATATAGGGCTACGACTCGAGAGAGCGCCTTCGGACGACCTCTTAGGTGAGATTCTCTCCAATTTTCCCGGCGTCGTCTCCTCTTATTAATGTTACCGAAAGCACTGCGGACCTGGAAGGGTAAGCGATGGGTCCGCGACGGAGAGGATGGAGACAGCTTCGTCGGCAGAGAATAAACTAAAGTGAACCTTGGATCGTTTCTTTTTCCATTATGACAGCGGCCAGGCTCCTGATGAGACGTCTTGTTATTTATCACTAGTCTTAGCCCAACATATCTCACGTGATCATACGAGATTGTTCTCTCGTCCGGGTCTGCCGTTGGTTGAACAACAACGAGAGTCATACCTTATCTGTAATGCTGCCTGAATGAGGTGTGTCCTGAGACTTACGCGAAGTTCCTCTTGTTGAAGACAAACTCTTCGCTCAAAATAAAACAACGCGCATCAGTGGTAACTACTAACGTCCACCGCCCGCAATCTCAGACCAAGAGTAATAGGACTTCATCCTTCGACAAAACAAGAATCCACGAAGCCCATTGACCAAACCAGACCTTTACTAAAGCTTCTGGTCCACACACTTAACAATGTCATCAAAGCTCTTAGATCTCTGACCAGCGGCCTTCTTAGAGTCCTCGAAGACACACTGCGCAACTTGGCGGCGACAATCACCAGCGGGAACGCCATACTTGTTCGGCGCGCCTCCGTTAGGTGCACAAAGCTCATTTGTTGCCTGCCGCGGATCGAATCCAGAACCAGAACCAGAACTGGAACCAGGCTTCGCAGGCGGTTTTGGCTTCTGGACCGGGGAAGAGCTGCTTTTAGGGGGTGTTGCGCCACTGCCGCCGCTTGTAATGGTAACATTCGGAGTTTTTTTTAATTTACCCAGGGCCGCTGCAGTCACAGACCTAGACAATTTCTCGTGAGAAGACTGTTTTGTAAATGATAGCAAATCTTATCACAAAAAAGATAACTTACGCATTGCATTCAAGAGGATCGGTTCTGGCGCACCCCAGGCCTACCATATCACCTGCTTCTTGAAGCCTGGGCTTAATTAGTCATTAAGACAATTTATAGAGCTTCGAAAGCTTTTCTTACTCTTTGAGTACTTTCCTAGCCTCCTGCGTTAAGTTTACCGAAAATTCGACATCCTGACGTCCTGTGGTTTGACGGCCGTCAATTGCGCCTGCGAACGCAAGTCTAGCCCAAGAGGCTACGAATACAATAGAGTACTTCATATTTTATAATAGGTGGGTTAGAAACAAGAAGAGGAAATAAGAGGTGTGTTTGGGTTGATAGGAAGCGGTTTTAGTTTTTGCGTTAAATAAACAAAGGAAAGTGTAGAATATTTATACAAAAACGTGTTTGAAGAAACATAGCTAAGCCTCTCCGACTAGCCTAATCGAAGTGGTACATAAGTCATAGCTATTTAATGCACCTCTGTGCAAGATTCAGCTAATTGAAACTGCGAGTCATTCCCCACACTTACTTTTAGGCTCCTGACACAGGCGTAGTGCTAGCACTAGGTGGATGTCTGCGAGTCATAAGCGTATAAACGCCGCTCAACTAGGATAGCCTGAGGACATAAAAGAGCGCGTAAAGGGTTTCAAACGTTTAAAGCGTCAGGGCTTAGAACGTTTATGTTAAAATACGTTCTTAATTCATAGCCCTATAGTAATCCCCCCCTATATTACAGTTAAAGCATATTCCCCATTATGCATAGAATAACTGTATTCACTTTTTTCCTACAACGTCTAGCACTTTTTAAAACTTTGAAATAGCGACGTCGCTAAACGGTTTTAGTCATGGCTAGTTTCTGAGTGCGGGATTTTGTGTGTTTTGTTAGACGCAAAATTCGGTCCTAAAGCCTAATCTCAAGGTGATATTACATCTATTACCAAATAGTGGCACATACGTTTACACACAACGTGCGACGTTTAGCAATTGGCGGGTGCACTCGGCCGTACGTTAGTATAATTGTTCGTACTGTGAGAGCCTGGGAGTTTAGTGGATTAATTAGTTGCCTCCTGTAGAGTAGACTATCGGAGGGATACCTACAATAAGTGTCGTCTCTAGCAGAGGCGAAAATTCGGTTCTTCTGCCGCCTCCACTAGTTGACTCGGCACAGTTGAGGCAATCTTGGTTGCATGTCTATTCCCTCTTTCTAGTATTCATGTGATTTAAATTTCTATAAGCTAATATGTGTTCGAACTGAAGAATTATTGTTAGGTATATTTGTGTTATGTCCTCTGCCACTGTTTTAGCTAGTAAGAGTTATTTAATTTTAGTAGAAGATCCGGCGAAGGCTGCAGCAGTTAGTATGGAGAAATAGTAGTAAGAGAGCCTCTAGTAAGAGAATGTCATTTTAGGTACGTAGCGTATTGTAAAGATTGAAAGGCGATGAGAGCTCCTTGATACAGCATAATATAGTGTCGTTTGCCGCCTAGAGAGCAGGGAGACTATGGTCACCACAACGGTGTATCACTCCCCATACCTATTTCCGTTAGGTGCAAGTTAAGCAAAATATGCCTTTCCGCTTATTTAATTAGTTGAGCATGAGGCGCGGTGTTCCTTCGCATTGCTTCCTTTTAATACTATGACTCATTATTGCTCGCGTTACTTACGTCGTGGAGCCTCACAAAATTACTTAAATAATAAATAGCTATTATTACTTAACTTATTTATAAACTTAGTAGTGGGCCGTGGCTTAGTGCAAGAGGCTACTACTTATACTATATATATATTAACTTAATATAAATAAAATTTATATTCAAAAAAATAAACTTATAAAATAGCTAAAGTATTAGTATACATATAAAAAAAAGGTAAAAAAAGTTATTTTTATGTATAATTTATAGAAAAAAAATACTATTTATATAAAAAGTACTTTAAAGTTTTTTAATATTTATATTATATACTATAAAGTAATAATAAATTAGTAATACCCTATTTATATTAAATTAATATAAATAAAAACTATATTAAAAAATAAGACTTATAAAAAAGCTTGAACACGATCTCGAATCCCTCTGAAGTTCTTAATTTCACCAGATAAAGTACGGCCGTTTGTCGCTAACAGCACTCACGACCACTTTGGTACAACCGGAGGATGATGCTACAGCTACCCTGAGATACTGAGACCCCAAGTCCACAATTACAGTTGAAATTTGAATCTCGTTGTCAACAATCCTGCCTGAGTGCGATAATGCGACCTATTCTGCCAAATCCTTCGACATGATATCGAGCAAGTCCCCTGTATCATCCATTTCTCCCTCAAAAGCGACTAACGGTCCGGGCCGTCGAAAGTATTGGGCTCCAAACTCCACAGGGTAAAATCCTACGTACTCCCAGTCTATGACGGCCTTGAATCTGAGCGCAGTCGGATTAATATTACGTTGTGTGTGGAAAAGTCATTGTGGCAAAACACAAGATCCTTTGACGGCCTTGGCCTCATCCTCCACTTGGGACGGGCCGAGTGGGCCATAACGCGGTATGGCGGAACAACCTGCGTTGCTTAGATTTAATTCCTCTGCGAGATCAGCCTCGAGATGACAAGAACTTACTATGCCGGATGGACCATTCCAAGCGTCTGATGTCAGGGCCCTCAACGTCCAAAGAAACCCTTCCAGCTCCATCTCAACGACCTTCCTATCGTCGGCGCTGAGCTCGCTCATGGTCTCACCGCTGACGCATTCCATGACGGGGTATGCGACGCCACCGTCCTCGAAACAGGCATGAAGCTTGGGGACCGGGATGTTTGTCTTTCCAGCAATGAACTGCATTGCGGCAGCTTCATTGAAAATCCGCTCATTCCCGAAACGGGGTACAACGAGCGTCCCCGCGAAAGGGTGGATCTGCCACTGTGACGGGCGCAGACTGCGCTTTACTCACGTGTTGCCAACTCTGTAGAACTTGCGCTCGGTGGTAATCGCCACGCACGTCTCTTCGCGGTTGGCGTTGAGCATCTGGTCCGTGACGGGAAATGCCATTGCGAAAACGAGCCATCCTGCCGGGCGCGCAGGAAAATTTCACTCTTCGCGCGATAAATGCTGCAACACCAACGCAAGTTTCACAGTATTTGCGACTTTGTTCGTCGATGAGGCTTGAGAGTTCCGCTGCATTGTCCCGAGAGATTTTATTTCAGACGGGGAGTCACATCTCCCTTTTCCCATTAAGAAGCGGCCGAGCGATGAAATTCCAGTCTATATGACAGCTGATTCCCTGACGTATTTCCGATGCGTACCTTGACCGATTGAATGCGACTCTCGACGGCTCTCGGTCGCGCTCCAGCAACCTTCAAATGCGGTATTGAGGTTTGCAAGGCAAAGCGTGATCCCGGAGTGGAGTTCCTCCCAGGACAGTGAAAGATGACTGCCTGCCGGATGGAAGAAGATATTTGAGAGGCTGGAACCCTTGGAACGGCCAACAATATAAGATTATTAAGTGTTATATGTACGCACTGATTCTGGATAAAGTATTGATTAGGGAGCCAAGTATAACACAGCCATATAAGGCGGGAAAATTAACGAGGTTCACTTTTTCGAGAGAGTTCCCGAGCAGCCCCAAGCCTTAACGGTCAATCTTCAACGGCTTTGAACGAGTCAATTGCCCAAGCTATACCAAGCTTGACTGACATAGACTTGACTGCATTACGCGACTTCTCGCTTGCCGCTCCGCTGCCCCGTCAAGGTGAGAAAACTTAGAGCTAGAGATGATTGCATGAGAGTCTCATAGATGTTTACTTGCTGTAAAAGGTAGCACCCTGCGTAAGCGAATCCTAGGTGACGGAAAAAGGCGAGTAGATTCAAGACAAGTATACGTCATAAAGAATTGACATTGATGTCTTTTCACTTAGTCTCACCTGAGCAAACACCAAGGGCGGACGAAAAGGTATCTAAAGCTTACATTTGCTTTTATGGCTGCCTAGGTGGCACGTCAAACCACACAAGGCTTTCAACACTTAAGTATAACAGCGACTCCGTAATAAGGGGTGCAAATCAAGTAAGTGGGGTAAGATAGCCAAAGGTAGGTTGATCATATAAATTTACGACAGTTCCCGTCAGACTCTGCACTACACAAACATTGATTGTACCCGTTGCATGTAATACAAAAAGAGCTGATCAACGGCTTTCCTTGTAACTTGAAATCGTCGTACTATCTACCTTCTTCTAGTTCTTAGCTGGTTTTCCACCTCTCTTCGCATTCTTCTCGCATCGCTGCCAAGGCACGAAGAAATATCTTCAGTGATGTCGTAAGGCAAGGTCAACGCACAGTAAAGCCAGGATTATTGTCGAAAACCGGAACATCAGAAACGTACAGGCCCTTCTCCGAGTGAAAGTCCCAGAGAAAACCTCTTGTATCCACTTCTTCTGAGGGCAGCGTGCAGATTACTCCCGGGAGAGAGAGTTTGTTCCAGATTTCGGACTCGAATCGAACATGATAACAGGTCGCGATTGCTGATCTGTCCTTTATTCGCAATAAGTCAAACTCGTTTCGGGATCAAACGCAAGACCATATGAATCCCGGATTCCACGTACCCTGCTGTTACTTTCGAAAGAGCTTGTCGTATTGACGACGCTCCTTGCTCAAGTCGTTGCGAGTTTTCTCGAGCCTCCGAAGAGCTTCCTTCGCAGTCTGTTTCGATAATTCGAAAGTGGCAGACATCATGCACAGTTTGTTCCCGAAATTTCCGATCTGAGGCAGGGAGGACGTAAGCTTGAAGGGGAAAGATAGGACGACGGTGGTATATATCCTGCCATTGTAGAGACATTGAAACAAAGGTTCATGTGTCGATACGAGATGAATAGAGAAGAAGGAAATCTTGAATGAATCGGCTAGAGACTTATACCAGAACCTCTGATCGCCCCCCATGTGCGCGGACTAGTATCATGAGGCCTCAGAGTACATGCATTGCGGTATCAAAAGGGTTGGCCTCGGGGAAATTTCACCAAAACTCGCTAAAACAGGAAGGTTCGGTAGCCATCGCTAACAAATCATTCGTCACTATGGTCAAGGACGAGACGGTTCAAGTAGGTTCGTAACTGGCGATTTACCCCTCTGAAGCATTGGAAAATAGATTGGCCTCGGATCATCGATCCAGCGGCTCGGGTGCAAGCGAGACGCTGTTTGAACTCGCGAGCGCCTATGCACGGAGTCATACTTGGATACTCACTGACTAGTGTCCAGGTACAGCTTATGCTCATTGAGAGCTTTCAGTGCGGACAGCCTCCAGAAACATGCATCGTATTGTGTCAGCGGCAACGATGTTTTCCGCCCAATCATAAATGGCACAGCATACACCACAGCCCCGCCACCTGGGGCGCTGTCGCAAATTTCGACACCTCCATTTGGCGCCCGCAGATCGATTTCCTGCTTATCGCGGTATACAAGGCCCAAACGTGCATGTTGTCAACGCTAGGCGGCTTTGCAATTTTTGACGTGACACTATCCGTCTCTAGTTTGTGAAAGGTCGGATCGGGCAATGTAGCGCATTGTGGATTCAGGCTCACTGAACGGATAGCCTGGCGGCTGGGGACGACAAGGGTTGGCGCCAAGCACTCTGCCTGGAAGCGCTCGATGCTGCAAAAGACGGTGTCGCCTTCCACGGCCGCCTTCACTAACCGCTGGCTACTGGAAGAAGACTGCGGCTGATCCCATTTGTGACATTGCAAGCTCTGCGGCTTTCTAATGTCCATCTTTGTCGTCAAAAATTCATTACTCCTTGGGCCCGCGGTGGGTTAAAAGGTATTTCGGGAAGGAACGAGTCGCGGGGAACTGGCACGGTCCTCCAAATGCTACATGATATCACGTGGGAAGTCGTCACTTGGACAACTTGTGTTCAAGAGGGAAAAGTCCTGCTAGAGACCCAAGAGCATCATCTGCCTAAGTAGCTTCCAACAGGGCAGAACGGGCTGGAACTCCAATTTTCACGATTGTGAGGAAATATGACGCAAATCGTTGGTCAAAATATGCATGTTTGCAGTGTGAATAACGCCCTACAGAAGCTTCTTGACCTCTTCTACAAGGTTGTCCACGGAGATAAGTTGCCCTGAGTCTTTCTCCTCATCAGCTTCAGGTCGAAAAACCTTCAGTCTGACCTGACCCGCGGCCAACTCGTCCTGCCCCACTATCACTGCCAAGGGCACGCCGATTGAGGCTTTAAATTGCTGAAGCGACTTGGGTTTGACCTTGGCCATATACTCTGCTCGAATGCCAGCTTTCCACAGTCGACGAATTAGAGCCATCCGCTCAAGTAAAAAGCCGTCGAATTCTTTGCCGCCAATTGCCATTACATACACATCCAAGTTGCGTGAAGTAGCAGACGATATCTTCGACCCCTTCTCCGGTGTTGGTTGGAGAATAGTGAAGATGCGGTCTACACCGAATGATATGCCAACGCATGGGATGGGACGTTTGCCATACATGCCCACGAGGTTATCATATCGTCCCCCGGCAGCAATGCTGCCAACCTGATTGGTTGATGTCTTGTTGCTTCCGGGTTCAGGCTCACCTGACGATCGCGTGATAACCTCGAATATTAGGCCAGAGTAGTAATCTAGTCCTCGAGCAAGCGAGCAGTCAAACGAGACTTGTTGTTCGATGCCAAACGCCCTCAAATATAATGCAAGGAGGCTCATATCTGCGATTCCCGCGCTTACTTCCTCATTCGCGGTGAGCTTTTCGTTTGACTTGAGGTTAGCCAGCATGTCGAAAATGTTGCCGCTGCACCTCACATAACCACCGACTTGATCTGCAACTTCATCTGACAATCCCTTCTCTTGCATCTCCTTCTTGACATCATCCCATGGCATCTTGTCTAATTTGTCTACCGCGGAACTGATAGAGCGTATCTTCTCGTCCGAAACTCCTGCCACAGAAAATACCCCATCTAGAATGCGCCTGTGGTTGACTTTGATTGTGATGTCCAGCCCAAGGGCTTCGAAGACTTCAGCTATGACGCAGAGAATCTCGGCGTCGGGAATCATAGGGTCATAAACACCAGCAATATCAAAGTCGCATTGATGGAATTCGCGTAGTCTGCCGCGTGCGATTGCAGGCTGGTCTCGTCTATATACCTTTGCAATTTGATACCGCTTAATGTGGGTAACGTTGCCGTTCATAGCGAGCCAGCGAGCAAAAGGAACGGTGAGGTCGAAGCGCAAGGAGCAGATTTCTCCACCCTGATCCTCAAGGTCGTACATGAGGCGTGAATCTTCGCCATACTTTTCTGAAAGGATCTCTTTGAGTTCGAAGACGGGAGTGTCGAGAGGAGTGCCGCCGTGGCGCTTGAAAACGTCAGTGATCGTCTTGCTATTCATCCACAAGTTAGCTCATCGTCACTGTGGGGAGGGCCATCTATAGAACGAACAAAATATTTTCCCGCAATAGCAAGTCGTCGCCAACCCAATCGCGTGTGCCTTTCGGTGTTTTCAACTGAACGCTTGAGCGAGACATCTTCTCAATTTATATTTGCCCTGCTGCGGCTCAATTGCAGAGCTGACCGACCGGCTACTCGTAGGGGGCGTGATGTAAAGAGTCAGCGCAAGGTAACCTGTAGGCTCTCAGGCTGAAAGACCATATTGCCTTCATTCAAGAACCCCGCAATGACTCATCCATGATACCCCGGCCGCGAGATAATCCGGCAGCTTGACTCCTAAGTGCTAAGTACCTCATCTAGTACCTGCGACTGGGCTTACCCGCGGAAACCGAGTAAGCACGCACGTAGAGATCAGATACCAGTAGATGCCTGCTAGCTTAGATTACATAAACCTCAAACCGCTGATCTGGTGAGCATGCGTGCTCAAGAACATGCTTACCCAACGTACGTGTTATATAGATCACGACCAGCAATATGACCACAATGGAAAAATAACATGTTGAAAATTGTATGTGTTCCAAATGACTCGATGGGCAAGCCAAAGCTGGTCGTCCTTTGAAGTTTAGGACAAGTTCAACTGGATGTTTAGGTAGCCGATTTGCTTTTCTCATCTATCGGCGACAATTGCTGAGTGAGTTGACATAGTGGGGCATGGTGGGAATTTATTTCATGTGACACCGCCAACTCAGGATATTGAGTCCACAACTCAAAATCGACATCATGACGCTCAATCCTAGCTTTTTCAGCGCGATCAATTGCAATGCACTTGCTTCATCTCATACATATTTGCACTGGGCTGATCTCAGTGCGGTCGCACCTAGGATTGTTGGAAAAGATCAGGCTCCCCCAATAGTAACGAGTTCAGGGGGTCAATAGTAGACGATCGCAAATCGTTGCTGGATCACGGAGTAGACCTTTTGACTTCGGAAGCTTTTGTGAGTCTTAGGTGGCTTGATTTGGAGGCGACGCAGGACTGTCCTTCATTCTTGACAATAACAGTGCGTCTGACTGATCTCTACTAGATTGTCGACTCAGTCAGGCAGATCTCGAAATCAGGAGACCAGATGTGCGAGAGCGTTACATTTTCTCCCGCATTCTTGAATCTCCAAGCCATTGAATCGAGAAGGCTTGTGAAGACAATGTCTGTTCCATCATTTCTACGGTATTTGAAAATTATCAACGCATTGTACGGTCCGAGTCCTCACCTAGTTTAAAATCTCTCACAAAAAAAAATTATCATTATTGCATGTTCAAGACTGATGCTCATTGTGCTGTTCAATTTGCGAGACTTCCCGAACAGGCCTCGCAAGCGGCAGTACTACAGCTGAAAATAAGCGCATCAACACAATAGCAGCATGTCGCGTCCACCTCGGGAGGACACAGCGTTCTCTATGTCGTCTGAATCGCCCAGCACTTTATACTCATTGCAGATTCGAGGAATACCCGCGGGCGCGTTTCGGGCCCTGGGACGGTCAGCACGCAAAACTGCGCCGAAAAGTTTATCTGCTCAGGGACGAACCCTAATGGTACTCGTGTACAGGGACCCTGCTGACATTTCAAGTCTATATCAGATATGGGTCTATCTTAGATAACTTGATTAGAAAATGTTCGATTTCAAAGCCTTTGACTAAGAAAAGAAATGTTATGTGGAGCGGCCTTGTCTGACAAAGCTTGCTGCCGTGACATGGCCGGCCTTTGTGGGCTATCAGAGGATGTTGTAAAGTTTCTTCATATCCTAGTAAACTTAGAACACAGTCTATGAACGGGAGTCTCGTGCTGTCTGATTGTTTTTTCTTGCCCACATCTTATTAGCTTAAACGTGTATTTACCTCCAAAGACTTTGGTCCCAGCCCCATTCGACACCAAAAAACATGCCGCGACTGCTGAGGTACCATGCATCGATGGAGCTCACGGCCGGATTCCCATAATGCCCTGGCCTCGAGCCGACGTCAACTTCCTCACAAGCGGAGAGATCGCGATGGGTAGGCCGCGACCGATCCACCGCTACGTCAACCATTTCTCTAAAGTCAAGATGCATCAAGAGCTAATGGGTTATGGCTAGTGGGCTGCCATGGGCAATCTAACTCAAAGTATCTGGAAGAAAAGTAATAAGACTTTCTTTTGTTGTCAGGGGTTATGTATTTCTACATAAAGCGCCGAGAAGAGGACGGCATCCCACACCGATACCGACTTGGCCATTCATCCGAGCATAATAGCAGCAATGCTCTCCTGCTAAATAAAAAAAAGGACGAGATAACCGGTGCCCAAGTCGTCAAGATTCTAAAAAGGTGAATGATCGCTGTTAAAGCCCGTGTCAGGTCGGGAGACATGCAAGACTGTGTCGTGGAGCTTACTAGTCTCGATTGTCCATGAGCGCCATACACGTCCTGCTTTATGAGCCGTTTATGCTCTTGTTACCCCCTGTCCGAGTCGCGATGGACTTTGACCCGACTAAGATGAGTCCCGTCACAAGAGCGATGCTCTCCTGTGATTGGTTCCGCCCTGACATGTCGCTCTCCCTGTAAAGCATGTAGGCGAATACGTTGACTTGAGAAAAGTCGGCGTGCTGGGCGATCATGTCCTGTATCTACGTTGAACATAATACCGGGTTGTTGGTATAGTCCGGCTTTGGTAAAGGCCAGGCTACGGCTAGCTTGGTATTGGCTCTAGGCACGTAGAGGTCGCATGTGTTGGCGATGCGCAGTCTTCTAGAGTTAAGACGCGTAAGTTGGCCCGGAGCGACATTGCTGTCCTCGAGGGACGAGCCGTAATTGTCATCGTCGTCGCTGTGTAATTGCGTCGTCCAGTCTTGTTGCCCATTGGACGGCTTTCGCGCGCGGTATACCTTGACCACCGCAGTCGTCAATCGTTAATCGTGATGCTGCCACGTTTATTGGACACGTGAGCCCAGCGTCTCAGGTTGAGCGAGGTACATTTTGTATGTGCCAGACACGGTGGGTGCCGAGTAGAGATTACGGAGAGACTCTTGCAACGAGGTCGAGCCTCTGTGTAAATTATTAGACAAAATGACTCGGATACGGTTAGCCATATCGCGTGTCGCCCCCTAGCTGACCCTGCGAACCCCTATCCCCTTCATGATGTAACAAGTCCTGCAGGGTATCATGCTCTCTCATGTTAGGATTGTATCCTTCCTTAAGAACCGACCTTGTCCCAAAAAGCAGCTTATGGAGGAGCCTCACGTGGCCGAGCATTTTTAAAGCAACGACTTGGGACGCACAGCAGGGTAGTTCAAAGTCAACGTCTACTATCAGAATCTCTTTGAAATAAATGACCTAATAAGTCATGGTTACGTACACTTACTAGCTAGCTGCGCTGTTTCCTTATCGTAACACGTCAAAAATACGATTGTGTGTGTCTTCATCTGGCCCTTAAATCAAACTTGTGCTACTGCCGAAAGATGAGTATGGTTAAATCATTCGGTGATCTAACGGGACCAGGCTGCTTGTTTCTTCCCGGCCATATCGGACCAAGGCATCGAGGCCACATGGGTCGCTGCTGACAACGGAAGCGTCATGCTGGAGTCGGACGATTTCTGCCATGGCTTCATCTAGGCCTGGGTTAGCCCTTATGGCATGTGTACTGCATAGTCTGGGCCAAGATAGCTGAGACGACAACAAACATGCCTTTTCAATCTCAGACCTTGATACATATTTGACGTCTAATTAGGTAGGCGACAGGGAAAAGGGTGCCGCTGCCGCACGCGGCCACGGTAGCAGACGGTTAATCTGGGGCTTGTATTGCAAGACGGTCCCGTGCATGTCGGCGCGACCAACGAGGCACATGGGCGGAAAAAAGTCATTGAACCGGCCCGAGTCATCAGACTTTCTGCCAAAACGAGCGTCTGCCTTGCATCGCATGTAAGCTAGGGGGGACTTATAGAATCATGGCTCGATACAGACGCCCGAGCCATGGTCATTTAATGAATCGAGTGACTGAGCATTCCAAGAGTATATTTTATATCCTGGTCGCATGCGTGCAAGAAGGCAGTCGGTAATCCATCGGTATACATGTCACCTAAATCTGAATGCACATTTGGGTTCATGTAACCCCTCCCTCATGCAGCTGTCATCAACTTGCATGTGCCAAGCAACGTATTACCACGACTTGTGTGCGATCGCGGGTTCAGTTTCCCATCTTGGGCACGTCATGTTCACCGCGACAATGGACTAGACATTAGACGATGCATACGTGTAAAGCCGGCGTCATCCGTGTGCGGGCCAAAGTTGTCTGGACATTTAAAAAGGTGCCCTCTCTCACCTCGTTTTCAGCAAGAGCACTGCAACTACTCGCATCTAACAAAACTTTGAGACCAGAAGAATTGGCTTCCATTTACCAAGACAGTATTCATCATGCATACGCACATTTTTTGCATTCTTGCAGCTTTTGCCTTGCTATTCCCCTACGCCAGCGCGTCAGACCACGTCATTTCCAAAAATTGTCAACATGCCGTACGTTACGTCCTGCGAACTCGCTCTCGCTCCCTAACCTTTTGTCTCTTGTCAAAAGGTTATTTCTCGTCCCCTCACTGACGCAAAAAAAGTGCCGGCTGCTACGTCATCGCTTCGGCTCCGCGGCTCTGCACGATTATGCCCACGACAACTTGACCCTCTGGGACGACAAGCAGCAGCAGGTGAGATACGCATGTCGATTCGAGCCAGTCAGCGCTGCTCAGGTCTCGACGGCTCTCAGGATTCTCGTCGGCACTTGGTGCAACTTTGCCGTAAAGGGCGGCGGACATTCCCGGGAACCCGACGTTTCTAATTCCGTGCGCGGCGTGACCTTGGATCTTCGTCGCCTTGATAGTATCCAGGTGTCGGTTGACGGAAGTTACTCGCGCATCGGAGGCGGTGCCGTCTTGGCCGACGTTTACGCGGCACTTGACGCGCGTAACTTGTCGTTTGTGGGAGGCCGGGTTGGGAGCGTTGGTTTGGGCGGATATGCTACGGGAGGAGGCACTTCGATATTTTCGTCGCGATATGGATGGGCAGTGGACAATATTTACGAATACGAGGTAAGGGGATGCGCGTTTACCTTGTTATTATGTTTTGCAAAAAGAGAGTCCTATTGCTAATCGAGAAAAAAAATTCCATTAGTTGGTTCTGCCCAATGGCAGCATCACGAGGGTGAATGAGCATCGACACCCCGACTTATACCGTGCTCTGCGCGGAGCGGGCGGCGCCAACTTTGGCATCGTCACGGCCTTTACGTTTCGGTCTTTCCCACAGGGCCTCGTCTATGCTGGCCAACGCGTGTGGAACGAGACGTACACTGAGGCGGCGCTGGATCGAGCCTACGACCTGTACACGGTCTATGACAAGAATCCCGACCTGTCCTTTACTTACTATTACGGGTACGGCCAGCAGACAGGTCGCTTCACTTTGACCGGCGCAGAACGATACCTGTCCCCGCTGCAAAACCCTCCCGTCTTTGAACGAATTCATCAAATCCCGGCCATGACGGCCTCTAGCCGGATAGGCCGCATGGGTGAACTTGTTGGACCAGCTCGCGTCCCGGCCAATCCACCGCCTCTGAGGTTAGTTTCTCTTCTCCTCTTCCTCTTCCCATAAGTCTCGTCATCCCGAGCAGTCATGTTTGCTCAAGCACAAGGCAAATTTAGACACTTGTTTCAAACCACGACCACCTTTCCGTCGCGTGAGTGGCTGCACGAGTCGTTGCGCATCTTTCGCGACGAGGTTCAACACGTCAAGTCGGTCGAGGCTCTCAATCCCCAGCTCATCACGTACACGATTCCGTCTCAAGCCATCCGTGGCATGACGCGGCGGGGAGGCAACTCGCTCGGTTTGGCCAACGTCCGAGGCCCGCTGTTTAGTGAGTACATTTCTCATTTTTATCCAGTAGACCCCAATTGCACACGTCAAAGCTTGCCTGCTTACCGACTTCAACTCTCTTCCCCCCCCAGTCACGCTCTTGGTTACAGCGTGGCGCTCTCCCGCCGACGACGCACTCATTTACGACTTTGGCGACAGGGTTATTGCCAGGTTGGAGACTTTGGCTAGGGGCTTCAAGGTTCATCATCCTTTCAAGTATGTTGGTTACGGCAGGACGGGACAGGACATTTTTTCGTCGTATGGCGCGGAAAATCACAAACGACTGCTAAAGACGCAGAGGGCTGTTGATCCTCGGGCCATCTTCACAACGCGCGGGCTTTGTCGCGGCGGGTTCAAGATTCGCTAAACTGTGTCGCTGTGTCGCTGTGTCGCTGTGATTGGTGGGGGGGCAGCATTGTTGAGCTCGCACCCAGGCGTGTGTTATTTTGGTGGTGGAGCCTTTCCCCTTAGAGACCGCGCGTATACATACTTCTTGATATGGAGTAGTCTGTAATAGACTGATGTTGAACAATTTTGCATCACACCCTCCGTCGCAACAATAATTCACAAGTAACAAGCTGCATTGAAAAGCAGAGGTGTGTATCACAGTTTTGCTAGACAGTGGTGAATTGGGTTGCTCCAAAGCCCAACAGTGGCACCTTTGCCGTTCGATTGATGCAACCATGCGCCGAACCAGACCAGACGACGGACGCGTTGCAAATACCCGTGTAATGCCGCTCATGCAAGTTGCTGACAGCTGCATCGGCCAAGACACACCATTTCGGCGACCCGAGCGACGGCGACCCGTGTCTCACTCAGCAGTATAAAACGGGACTTTTGAGGGTCAATTTCTTGTCCTGCACTTGTCATCAACGTGCGCAACCATCGCCCTTTTCTCCTCCTAAAAGGAAAAAAAAAAGCCCGAGGTGTAGTTAGTCATGGCCGCCAACCACCAACAAGACGGCGGGTCGCAGGGCGGCTGGGTGAGATTCAAAGACGATTGGTCGGGCATCACGAATCCAACCCAACGAAGGAGGATGCAGAATCGCCAAAACCAGCAAAGACTAAGTGCGGCTCACCTGTGTGTATGTGTAGATGATGTTGAGGGACGCGCAGCTAAAACCAAACTCTTTTGATCTCTGAGCAGGATCGAGAAGACGACGACAAGACACAGACACGGACACGACAGTCGCTGCTAGCACCCAGCTCGTCTTGACGCAGACGCTACCCACCTGTGCAAATCCCTGGGACATGAGCGCTGTGGTCCGTACCCTCAGCCTCATCCACATTCTCGACCCGCACTCGGAGCAAAGCCAGATTCTAATTCGGCGCTTTGAAGAATTCGCCCATGCAATGTACGCGGCCCGCGTGCCCCAAATCACCCTGTTGCCAAGCCTGTCCCAGTTCAACGTCATCAGAGCTCTGCAGGAAAACATCAAAGTCCTAGGTCTCTTGCCCGACGAGCTGAGCGACGATGCCATTTCGCCCTTTAATTCCCCCAACAGTCTACGCTTTGCGTCGTCGCCGCCGCATCAAATCCCATCCAGTCTAGCCCATACTCAGCTCCAAGTCACGACGATTCATCACCCCTGGATCGATTTGCTACCTATTCCGGCATTAAGGGATAATCTTTTTCGCCGAGGCTTGGAGTCCTTTGATGAAGATGAGCTGTGTCATGATATTCGGGGCCGCACCCCCGGTCATAATCCTGGTATGCTTGTCTGGCGTGATCCGTGGGATGTGAGTGGGTGGGAGGTGACGCCGGCTTTTGTTCGGTCCTGGGGTTGGACCCTGGTGGGATGCTGGCATCTTTTGCGTTCTACGAATGCTTGGAGGGCAAAGAGGGGAGAGGGGCCGCTGTTTCGCATTCCCGACGAGTGAGCGTGCGTATACTAGTCACCAAAGGGACGAAGCTTGCAAGCACGGTGTGACGACGAGGACAACGGACCAGATGGCCAAGAGGTGCACATGTGGATGGGTTGCTTATTCTAAGCGTCCCATATCAAAGCAGGTGCTGGACACTCACCGGAGCGATCAGCTCAACCATCACAAATGCAGATCGAGAAGACCAGCAGCCTGCACGATACCCATGACGGGATTGAGACAGGCGACAGCTGTAAATTTTTTCCATGGTATTGCAGTAGCCGAACAATTGAATATGCCAAACAACACAAAATGCGGGCATGTAGGTGACGGTGCCATGACATCAAGCAAGTTAGTTCTTGCTCGTCAGTGGCGATAAAAGTAATCAATACAATCTTGGAGATAGGCAGTATCCACAGTACTCCAGCACAGAGTAGACCTAAGATATCGCGAGACAGAAGTAGAGGAGCGCCGTGAAGGGCCTGACATGTTCACAATCGCAGAACCATGGTGACGACTATCTGTACTGTAGTGACCAAATATGAGCGGAAGAGGAAGCAGTTCAGACCAGGGACGGCTTCATTCTCGAGAGCAGGAAACGGGGAACGCAGATGATTACTTAAACGCTGCACAATTGCTCCAGAGCGATCGGGACGGTTTATGAGACGGAAAAAAAAATAAATAAATTGCTCAAGTTGGTTGCGTGCAGTATGCCACAAACTATTGCTCAATCGCACCTGGACCAGCACTGCTGCTCAGCATCCCGTGATTTTCGAGCGTCTGCTACTCGTGCCAGCGGGCAGGGCGACTGGTTGGTAGGGCGCTGGAGGCCCAGAACTTCTGGCTGCTAGTAGCCTGCCGCTGTGGTCCAGGCCCGGCAGTTAACAGTGCACACTGAACACTAGGTTTCAACTGATGTTGCCGTCTCATCGACAGTTACCGGACTTCAGGTCCCCTTGTCTTGCATACCTAGTACCTACTTTATTTATTCAGTTGGAGCAGGTCAATGCTTTCTCCACCTGCATCCCCTGAGGAAAATGGGTTCGTGTTAGCACTTTTGTAGTGACCGAGAGACCGCATGTTGGTATTAAAGAAGCGCTGGCCCCGCCCCTCACAAGGACGAAAAGCCACACAGCTGCATCCGCGCACCCGCCCCCCCAAAAAAGAAAAAAACCACGGCCACAATGCCTCCCAAAGCAGCGAAAAGAAAAACCGATGAGCCATATTCCGACGCATCTAGCTCTTACTGGCCAGAGGGATGGGGCTGGGAGCGCTACAGCCACCCAGACGAAGATGTCTCGAGCCTGACGGAAGAGGAACAGGAGAAGATTCGAAAGGGCTTGCGGGATGTCCTGGGCGATGATGGGTTCAACAGAGCAATGGATTTCATATTTGAGAAGGAAATGGCGCACCAGGAGGAAGAACAACGTGAGGCCAACGCACCGCCTCCAGATTATAAGGCGCCTGACTTCCTGAGGATCTGGCGTCAACACTACAATTGCGGCCCTTGGGGCTTCTATGCCTTCCGTACCGCGCTTTATGGACACGATGACGACGGCAAATGGGAAGAGTTCAAGTCACGATTCAACCGTCTCTTTCATATTCCCTTTGACAGAGTCGTGCAAAATCACCGAGGACATGAGTACGAGGAGGTTGCCAAAGCACGCGAGATGCTTGAAATGCATTGGATTGAAGACAAAGAGCTTGATGGTGCAAATGCCAATACTCTTCGCAAGTACTATGCCGCAATGAAGAAGAACAAAGGCGTCAAAGGAGACTTTGATATGAACATGTTCTTTTGCGCGTCCCCCGAGGCTGTCGAGTCGGTTCTCTCGCCTGAAGTTGACGATATGCCGACCGCCGAGTCGCCGAGCTGGCGTGACGAGGCGCCGTTCTTGCTCGCAGTCATGGAAGAGGAATCTATGAATCCGCATGGCGAAGAAGAGCCATGCGACCCTGAAGATCCTCACCACGAGGCAAATTGGTACAAGCCCGTCTTCAAGATGCCCATTGAGATCATCGCCGACGAATTCTGGATGATAATCCGACGTGGTATCCTCGGGCCTACTCGCATCACTCGCAATGTCAGAGGGAGCACGGAACTAGGGGGAGAGCTTCCAAGTATTATTCTCGTGGACGAGCCATACGAACTTTGGTGGGGGGCAGGACCAACCCCACGGTCAGTGAAGAGGAGGAGAATACTGCGAGAACGAAGGAATTAGCAATGCCGAGAAGCTACTTGTGTCGAAGGTCTCTTTGAAGTAGTCCCCGATGAACGAGCTGCTGGCATCTTGCTTATAGTTGCACAAAATGCACAAGCGAAGGAAACGAACCGCATTGGAAGTTCAGTGTTTTCTATCAAGGAATGCCGCTTACGCTTCAAACGCACTCATGACTGGAAAGGAAAAGGACATTTCTACAGCTCGTCTTTCGCATCCAAACCCATCATCTTACGGTACCGGGGTGAGTCAACACCAGGCCAGCCAACCGGCACACCGCCGCCTGCAGCTTTCCCGGTGCGTCTGCTGGGGCGAGCAGTCTCTTGTGCAGGCGACTGACCGCCATGGGCTTCCTCTGTTGCACGAGCGGCTAGTTTCGCCGGTCCGTGCACACAGTATGCTTCACCGAGTATCAGGTTTGTGCATTTGTCGTTGAGATCCTTTTGCATGTATGTTAGCTGCATAGCTGTTGGGAACAGGAGAAAAAGCTTCACTTACGGGATTCCAGGCTTGGAGATCGCTGAATTGAATTGCGTATTTGTCCTGGATCTTGGAGCAGGAGTCTCCGGACTGTACAACGTACCATCTGTAATTCTGTGAGCAGTCCGTCCAAGAAGCTAGCAATGTAACGGATAAGAACATACTCAAAACACTTGTCTGTGGTTCCGGGAGGAGTGCTGGTGGGAGCCTGAACAGCGGTTGAGGACGTTTGGCTTGGGTCTTCATACGGCAGCACACAGTAGTACAACCCCGTCAGGAGGTTTGAGCAAGTAGCATCAAGCTAAATTCTTTTGTCAGAGTCTTCTCTACACACCTCAACCAGCATACACATACCTCGGGATTGAGCTTGCGAAGGAGGTCAAAGGAGATGTCGTTGCTAATGGCCACGACTTCACAGTAGTCGCCCTGTAAACACTTAGCTACCAAGGTGATGAAACTTCCAATGGCAGTCATTGATCACTCACTGGCTGCACAAGATAATATTTTCCGCACTTATAGGTAGTTCCTGATGCGACCGAAGCTGGGCGAGATGCCGTCGAGGTGGCGTACGTTGCTGTCTTTGTCACGGTCGCACCAGGAATCGTAGTGAAGTCTTTATATCCGCCAGGCGGACCGACGCAGATGTTTTGACCGACAATTAAGTTGGAGCAGTAGTCATCAAGCACTGTGATGGCGTGTCAAAACTTGTTGAATCAGTCAATGCTTGTGGTACAGGCTGCCTTACGAGGATTCCACGAGACAAGCTGCTGGAATGTATAGTCTTTTGAAGCAGTGATACCTTCGCACGTGTCTCCCGAGCGGACAACATAGTCTGCGCAGACGTCCGGCAAGCATAGTTTCTGGTTTATTCGGTCAGTCTGGCCAGTAGCAAAACGACAACGATAACAAGGGCTGAAATGCACACCTGTCCAAGCTGCAGATCCGTACAGTCAGCTCGCAAACCGTTCATGACAATCAGAGATCCCGTCGAAACATGTGACTTTTGAGAGATGCTCAGGCAGTTGTCGCCACTGGCTACGGTGAAGGTACTGTCAGAAGCGCATTTGGCCGTCGCGTATCCAGTCGGCGCGTAATTATACATTGATGTGGCATTGACTTGCAGCGGCTGTGATGCTGTTGGATAGTTGAGGTTGCATTTCTTCTGCACTCTTTGCCACGCGTCCATCATTTCTTCCCCGTAATTGGAGTACGGCGTAGCTTGCTGCTGGCGAAAGACGTTGACGAAACATTCGGAGCAGAGCTGCTCATCTGTAAAGCCACCTAGCATATCATCCGAGTCCGGGTTATCTTTGAAAGCAGTTTCCAGAATGTCTGTTCGACGGATCAAGTTAGACGGGTAAGAATAATCGACTGTGCTCTGGTGGAGAGAAGCGCAATCCGCGATGTAGCGAATCGAACCTACCAACACAGTACTTCTTAGATGCTGAGTCTTTCAGGCACATGAGCTCGCGCACGGCATTCACAGCATCTACCCAGTATGTAACTGGGAAGCCCTCGCGAGGTTGAGGATCATTGGCGCAAGCGGTCAACACTCTTCGACGGTACATTGCGAGCTGTGGTGCGCATGCCGACTCGCAGAGCACGTCCATGTACTCTTGGCCTTCGAGCGAGTAGTAAGCTCCGTTGCTAAGAAGCTGCAGAAACTCACGAGGGCATGATGGCACCTCGTCTGTCAATGCCAAGTTGCAACCTGATGACACGGTTGGGAACAGGCTGTCCATCTGCTCAACGGAAAAGAAGAACTGCCAGGACCAACAAGATCAGTACCAAGCGCAGGCACAATGGCTCTTCGTATCTGGTACACTCACACTGTATGTCTTGTTACCAACATCGTCGGCCAAAATGGTCCGCATCAACCCGCTGACGGTGGTCAGAAGAATCGCAAATTGGAGCATTGTTTCGAGCAAGACGGTCAACGATGATCTTGTTTGACTCGCAAGAAAAGCGCTGCGAGTTGACTTTGCTATACCCTCTCACGACTCGAGAACCATAACTTTGCCTCACAAGAAAGGGGATCACGGGACTTTTCTCCCCGTCGTTGTAGAATAAGTGGCAGAGAAAATGGGCTGAGCTTTCTTTCGCCGCCCAAGTGAACGACTCCGCTGAGGCCCCATGTTGCCAGGGTGCCACACATCAGGTATCCTTGCTGATGAAGATCTTTCCCCTCCCCCGCCTATTTTTTTCCTTCCTCACGTTCCGTTCCGCTCGGGTTGACGTTGACGGAAATGTGCATAGCTTACCATGAGAGCCACTTTAGCGACTCCGCTGCACCCATATTGACGCTGTGGATGACGATCTTTCTCCTCTCCCGCTGACATGTGCCGCGGGTACCGTATCTGACGCTGGGTTGCATCCGAAGGACCCGAGGGATTAAATGACAAGCCGCTTCATTTCCTCATGAACCCATCATTGTTTGTATATGGCCAAGCTGAACCATGAAAAGGGCCGGCTTCGGCCGTCTGAACAGGGGGGGTTCGGATGTTGGACAGGCCTAGCGAGGCTCTCTGGCGGATGATATCGTCATAAGAGCGGGAAAAATTGCCGCGTATTGTGGATCAAAAGACTTCGCGTTCCATCCGTAGATCATGTGCTTTTCAATGCAGAATTTGGGAATGAACGTCTGCGCTGAACAGGCTTCGCCCGTTTAAATACTCTCGCTCGCGAAACTCGACAGCCTTTTGCACGGAATCTGAGCCCTCTGGCAGCTCACACACAATGGCTGCGTTTGTGAAGTTCGAAAGGGTCTCCGTGCTATGTCTTCTGCTGCTCGCTCTGGCCGTCAACCTCGTGTTAGGCCAACAAGATTATTCTTGCTCTCCTTCGAAGCCATGCAAGCTCGGCTGCTGCGGTAAAAACAATGTGAGTAGAGCTGAAGAATTTTTGTTAATGCAATTGCCGCTTGCAGCTTTGAGTTTGCGGAATAGATATACTTACGCTCAAACCTGCAGGTCTGCGGCATGGGCCCCGACTACTGCTCGAAAGAGAAATGTATATCCAACTGCGACTCCAAAAGTGAATGCAATCCTGGCTGGGGGAAGGAATGGAGCACGCGCGATAAGTGTCCGCTGAACGTTTGCTGCTCCAAATTCGGCTTCTGCGGTACGACCAAAGACTTTTGCGGTAGCAAGAAAGTATCGTCTCCAACTTGCGCAGGAGGAACCTCTGCGAACAAGCGAGTCATCGGGTATTATGAGGGCTGGGCTCATACAAAAAAATGTGGTGGCTGTAAGTACTTTCGCGAAAAGTGCCAAATAATTGAGTGAGAAGTTATTGAGACTTGCCACAGTGTCCCCGGAAAAGCTGCTCTATGGCGCTTATACGCACCTGAACTACGCCTTTGCATTCGTCAATCCCAGCACCTTTGAGATTGCAAACATGCAAGATTCAGACGACGAATACATGCCTCGTCTGACCGCTCTGAAGAACTATAACCCCGGCTTGAAGGTTTGGGTGAGTAAGCTCGACGGCTAGTTTTTTCTCTCTCTCTCAACCCCTCTCCTCCCTCAGATAAAGTCTTTTACTGATGCATTTTAAGGTTGCTGTTGGAGGCTGGAGCATGAATGATCCGGACCAGCCGACTAAGAAAACGTTTTCTCAACTTGCGGCTAGCCCAGAGCATCAGAAGACATTTGCCAAGTCTCTTCTTTCGCTCATGGACAAATATGGCTTCGACGGTGTAGATCTTGACTGGGAATATCCGTAAGCAAACCTGCAGATACTACCAAAAACAACCGCATGCCAATACTCATACACCTTCAGAGTCGCGGAAGAGCGATCCGGCGTTCCAGAAGATTTTGACAACTATGTGACATTCCTAAAGAACTTGCGCGGATATCTCGGCTTCAAGGGTCTTAGTATCACGCTCCCGGCTTCTTATTGGTATCTGCAGCATTTCGACATCAAGAACATGGAACAGCACCTCGACTGGTTCAATGTCATGAGCTACGATTTGCACGGCACTTGGGATGGCACTAATCCCTATCTTGGAGCCTATGTCAATGCCCATACAAACCTCACGGAGATCGACACGGCTTTAAATCTCCTCTGGCGCAACGATATCAAGCCGGAAAAGGTAATTATGGGTATGGGATTCTATGGCCGTAGTTTCACACTGTCTAATCCTAGTTGTGCCACTGCTGGCTGCGGATTTCGTGCTGGTGGCAACCCGGGTAAATGCTCTTCCTCCGCAGGTACGTTGATGTACTCAGAGATCAAGGACATTGTCGACTCGGGAAAAGCCAAGGTCACCACGGACAAAGACTCTGCAGTAAAGATAGTCACTTTTGGCGAAGACCAGTGGGTATCCTACGATGATGAAGAGACGCTTCGAATGAAGATGGACTATGCCAACAAGAGATGCCTTGGAGGCATTATGGTCTGGGCTGCATCCACTGACGACGATGATGGAACGGCTATCCGAGCCCTTTCCAAGGCCGCCGGACGCAATGACATTGTTGCCAAGCATGTTGCTGCTGCCAGATCCAATGATGCCAGCAAATGCGTTTGGGGCGAATGCGGCGCCAGCTGTCCTGCTGGGCTGGTGCCTGTGGCCAGTGGTAAGGGAAACAAGGATGTTCTAGGCATCGAACTCGGCTGCAATAAATCCAGCAGACCCTTTTGCTGCCCTGCGAAAGACGCGCCTACATGTAAGTGGAAGGGATCCAACGGCCTGTGTGGCAACACAAAAGGCGGACGATGCTCCGGCAACGAAGTTGAGATTGCCGCCAAGACAGACGGTTGCTTCACCGGCCACAAGTCTCTATGTTGCTCCAAGACCAGCACCGACGACAACTTCAGCGCGTGCAAGTGGTTCGGAGCAGCACCAATCTGTGCGACTGCCGCTGCGGCGTCTGTGTTGCTCAACGTGCCTCTCACGGCGGGGTTCTCGTTTGCTTCCTACGGCTGTGGAAAGGAGAAGGATAAACCTAAAGAGCTCACAACGGGAAAACAAGGTGAGGGCGGTCAGAAGTCTTGTCTGTACAATGGAGGGTTCAAGAGCTATTGTTGCCCCCAGGATCCGCCTTGGAAAGACTGTAAATGGCGCTCAGGACACACTACTTGGGTGCAATGGAAAGAGCTGATTGCGGGACCCCTGATCAGCGCGCTCGTGGACTTCTCAGTCGACTGCAAGTCTGGCTGCGAGCCGGGAGAAGTCACGGTCGCCACGGACAGCTTTGGATGCCGCTCCGGTACATATTCCTACTTTTGCTGTGCTGATCCCAACTTCAAGGAGCCTCCCAAGGTCGACTACAAATTATGCTTTCCTCCCAAGAATAACCCTTACTTATCTCACGAGAAGGACGCGGAAGCCGAAGAGAAAAATATGTATTTGGAAACGTCAGCTTTTGATAAAGGCTGCGCGGCAACACATGAAACCAAAGCTTTGCGGCGGGCGCTTCGCTCTAATGCAACTCATGGACTCGACAACTCGCTCCTCTTGGGTGACCAGCAGCTCCGAGCACTAGATGAGAGAAGCCTTGATACTCGAGGCGCTCGTGCGAAGAATCCCATGAAGCTCTGCAATAAGATCAGATCAAGTAACGTCGACCTCTACTTCCAAGCCCATCAGTCCGGCTCACTCATCTTCAAAACCACACGTGCCGCCTATACGGTGGCGTCGGCCGGTGTCTGCGCCGTTCCTGGCATTGCTGCCTTGACCAAGCTTGATTCTAGTGTCAATTGGGTTACCGAGCATGTGTTTGAAAAACAAGAGTTCCGCGACGCAATGCAATCCATGATAGACGGAGTCACTGCTAAAGGAAACGCGCTCAAGGCCGGAGCGATTCCGTTTTCTGTTTTCGACAATAATGGTGTGAGTTATGTGCTCAGTACAATAAACCTTGAGTTATATCAAGCAGATTTGCTTTGCATTGTCTGCGTACTAATCACGTTGCCAAAATCTTACAGCTCTTTCAATCCAATTGGCCTCAGGGATTTTCACCTTCGCTCTCTATCATTAAATCCTGGTCGGGTACCATCGCCGATGCCTTCACCGGATTGTTAGGCCGCACGTCGGATGCCGGCTTGGACAATGCCTACATTTCCAACCTTCAAGTCTGCGATGAGGACTTCAACGCTTACAAGGCTACGATTGTAGCCGGAGTAGACTTTATCTCGCAAAAACTTTGGGATACGGTAACAGATCAAGAAGAACGAGTCGGCATGCTGACTGACATTGTTGACACATTCGAATATCGCGAATTCCCCAAAGTAATTGCCTCTTACAAAAGTGTTTACGATAACATGGTGATCCTCTGGGGCGATTTCGCCAAGCTCTACACTCAATCCACCGGAGCTAACTACGACTTCGCCGGTGCCTATAAAGAGGCCGTTAGAGATAATCTTGAGTACCAAGTCGAGTATGCTCAAGAAACGTTTAGAACTCTCCTGGCCACTTCTATTACGTATTGGAACTCCAACGCGGCCACGCGGAGATATAGTGCGCAAGTCGTCAAAGACCAACAAACAAAACTGGCCGGATTTAAGACTAACCTAAAATCCGTTATATCATTACCTATTGCTAAAATGGCTCCGCCCTAGAATGAACAGAAGGAAGGTCTAGACTGTTAGGCGGCGGCCGCCACAGCCAGCGTGCGCTATATAATAGGTTGCAGGGTGCAATGCAAGCACTAAAGGCTTGCATTGGTGGATCTTTTGATCTATTAGTGCAGCTAGCGCACCTTCTAGCCGTAACGTATTTTAACACTAAATCTTACTTTCCTTTAATTTTTTAATTTTAAGACTTTTATTTATAATTTATTTTTTTAAATAATTAATTTCCTAAGAAAGCTACTTTTTAACACAATCCTATGTCTAATTATTACCTACATAGGTTAAGAGTTCGTATTGCTACTTATTAACTAAAAACTATGTTAAAGTGTAAGAGAAGAGGCAGCTAGGTAACGGGGAGAGATAGTATATTTTGTAGTTAAGACTCATACTTATAGAAGCAAGTTCTAAAATACTAAGACTGTGAGGGTCGTGACTTAAATACTGGGGTGTAATTAATATAGTGGCGACTGGTCCCCGAACTACGCCCGATTGGCCCACCATTACGCCGGGCCTCCTTACACAAAGTGAACGGGACTTGTCATGGATTAATCCCAGCGAACGCACGTAATATGCCGGTCCTGCGGCTTGATAAACCCCATTATAGTCTCGTCTTCCGAGTGCCTTACTTGCATATTGAAAGTATTGACTAATGTCTTACATGACTTTTTGAAAACACAATGATGTTCACTGTGGCCGCGTCAAGGATTGAACGAGCTCGCAGGGCGCTCATCCGGGAAAATACTGGCGCGATCTACTATCCTAATACACGCGGCGAGGTCATTTTAGTCATCGTGGAACGGCAGTACGATGAAACTTCGATTTCCAATTCTTCCTCCAGTGATGCCATGCCTATTAGACCGCAGTCGCAGGCGCGAAACGTTCCCAGTAATTTATTGTTTGACCTCTGCCTTTGATTCTACCTACTAGGCGGCCTTTGCGAAATAGAACGTGAAAATCTCTCATAAGACCTGCCTCTAGATCCGGAGTCTCGGACTGCTCTAACTAGCGAAAGAAAATGGCTTTGGCTACAGAGGTACAGATGCTTTGTCAATTCTTTTGAATCATGTGATTGCCATTCTGACTTATTCTTAACAAAATAGATCGAAAGGACATTCTGGCCTTTCACAATTATGATAATTTGATGAATGGTGGTAGCACTTTGGAAAGGGGGCCAAAATGTGTCATATTACGAACGCTAAAGTTACGGAGACTATGAAACTATGAAAAGAATGACCTACACGAAGACATGTTCGAAGAGTACCACAATGCGACTTTACCAGACCAATGCTGCACTAAGACAGGCCACTATTAGGCTCCATGCTACCGGCAGAGTAGAACCTGCACTCCTGATGACTCCCTGATCGGCCTTCTGTGACCCCGTGGCGTTGTTACCTCGTGAACCTGAACCTCCCGTCGAGCCCTTGACGCAGCCCTTGGAACCCCAGATGGCGTCGCTGGCAGCTTTCCAAGTAGTATTAGGCATGACAATGTTCTCGGCTGTGTAAAAGAGCCTGCAATCCGCGGCCTGATATGAGAACTGTTCTGGTAGATGATCGTTGTCCTTCTGGTAAGCATTGCGGAGGTTGACGCCGCCGCCCGGTAAGACTAGCGGCATCTTGGACAGGCCCGGTGGCAAACTGGCGTTGGCCGTCTTGATAAGCTGTTCCGAGAAAGTGCCTTTAGGCGCGCTGGCCATGAACTTATTTGCCACGGAGTCTACTGTATCGATGAATTTGAACTCCGCCGCCTGGGCGCCGCGTACTCCGCCCATAACCTGCATGGGGGCAAGCTTTGGACGGCCGCCAAAAGCGAGGGTGCGCACACCCCCGACGTTGACCATTAGATTGGTAAAGGTGGTACACGTGGAGCTGCAGGCGCCATCGCCGATAATGATAATATTTTCGGCCTTAAAGGGCCCCTGCTTGGGCAGCTTGGTGTCGTTCCCAAAGCCACGCAGCGGTCTGCCAGATAGGGCAGAATTGGTATAGTTGAAGTTAGCATACAGCGCCGAGACGGGCGCACCTAGCTCCGCCGGCTGGTCGACGCCGAGAAAATCCTGGAGCGATTTGAAATCCGAGGTCTGGTCGGGTTTGACATTGGCTTTGAAAGCTAAGGGATTGCCAGACGGCTTGTTAAGGGCGCCGAATATCTCGACGAGGGAGTCGGCGCCCGTGTGCCTGCGGAACCGCGTCGCTGAATATGGAAACTGGTTTGGGAAGAAGAGTTTGAACAAGTCAAAGCCACGGGAGATTTCTCCTCCGGGATTACGCGTAACGTCAATGACGAGTTTGGTGCGGCCGTCGCGGGCAGCATTGTTAACGAACTTAGTGGCCACGTCTGCGAAGACCTTGGAGTCATTCTCCGGGAGGTCCGTCCCTTCAAAGGACGAGATGAATAGCACGGCCGTCTCCATGTCATTGTCAAGATAATACCCGCTAATATGATTAAACGGATCGCGGATGAGGGGCTTGGGGAAGCCTTTCGGGCCGGCTTCGAGTCCTGCCCGGATCTTTGTACCAACCGATTGGTGGGGGGGGGGACCTGCTGTTTTTCTGGGGAGGAGGCGCGAGCTTAGGGAGACACGCGGACACAAACAGCTCCCGCCCACTCGTGGCGGTGAAGTCTCTCGGAACGCTTGTGGTGAGAGTCGCGAACTCCTTGGTTGAGCCGTTCTTGAACTGCAGCGACGTGACATCCGAGCCTCCGCGAACCGAGGCAACTGAAGTGAAGAACCCCCCGGGCAGCCCCAATCCTGCGGCGGAAATTGCCTTGTTTGGAAACAGCGAGTTGTACCGCGCGTCCGGGTCCTGTAAGGACCGGTACTTGGCCTCGGCAGCGAGAAACACCTGCGGATCCTAACCGTTGATAGCCACGATGGGTGAGACGGCCTTTCCGTTACCGCCACCACCCAGCAGCGCTGCATCACTCCCCGTGTACAGCTCCGGCAGCTCCAGCCCGTCTTTGGACACGGACACGGACACGATGGAAACAGGACGGGAAAATCGGTACACTTCCGTTGAGCAGAGCTTGACGGAAAAGTGCCCGTCGTTGGCCGTCTTTACGAGACTCTTTATGTCCGAGTCAAAGTCGAACTGGCTTGTGTAAGTGCCTAACTTGGCGGCAATCTTGTCTAGTCCACCTAGGACATCGACCGGCGACCCAACGTAGGTGCTGGGCGGGTTCTTGAGCGGCTCAAGCGTCGTCTGGAATGCAATGTATTTCCTGAGCTGGGTAAGGAACTGCCCGCCAAGGCTCTTGTCGAAGGGCATGGATTTGAGACAACTGAGACCCTCTTCGGCGGGAATGGGTGGTAAACTTGTCGCGTTGGTCCTGATGGCTTCCGCAACGGCCTTTGATATCTTGGCACAAGCGTCATTTATACTGTCTTGAGATGGAGAATTGGAGGGTGAAGATGCCGAGGAGGATGCTGAGGACGAGGGATTAGAGCAGGAAGAATCATTTGCTGAGCAAGAGGAATTGGAGGAAGCTTTGGGAAGTGCTATTACTACATCAGCGAGGGACGAAACGACGAGGAGAGCAAGTAGCTTCATGATGCCGATTGTATGGGCAAAAGCCCTGTCTATTTACTTGTGTCCGCGTTACTAAGCAATAGTATTGGTACTATCGTTAAAAGACCAGTCCGCAGCTCGCTTTATATCTGTCTATAGCGAGATAATATACAGAGCTACCTCTATGTATCGAGATAGAGCTACTTAGCCTGAGTCATGCGCCTGTTGAAGTAGAGCTACGTGTCTCGAGATACGTGGAAAGGCTGCAGCTGTTGAGTCGCGTGCCGACTTGCGCGTTCTGGAACTTGTGCGTCCTGCTTGAATCGCGTGGTGAAACGCTAGATGGAACGTGCAGCCCTACGGTCTGGCCACCCGAAATAGCTAAGATCAGCTTGGCGCAGCATACGGCTGAATTCCTGGGCATTGTTTGACTGCCGGCTATTGAATTTCCTCGCCAGCCTTGCGTATAAGTGCTCATCCTGTTTGGTCTGGTGTGCATCTCCTGATCGCCGCCGCCTCGCCTCTTTGGGATTGGTTCCCGTCATGCAGCCGGAAATTTCTAGCCGTCCATGGCGGTGCAATTGCCACAGCTTTCTTTTTTCTTTTCGTCTAATACCTTGGTATAGCCGCGATCGATGTCATGCAGGTCCTGACTTCAGTGCCGAGCTTGTGATGGCCTCTCTAAGGCCTCTCTTAGGAACCGATTTTCTCTTAGCCACTTTGGGACTAGTTGCTATTACAGGGTTGCGAAAGGGTCTTCACGATAAGTGCTCACGAAAGGTAGTACATTATAGTAAAACTTAGTTATGTTAATAACCCTAACGTGTTCCTTAAAAGGAGATGCAAATAGGCGAGAGTCATATTATTACTTATAGCTAAAAAGAACGAAGTCAAAGTAAAAACATGAAGTAATAACCAAACATAAAAGATTTACCAAGACCTGCTATCACGCCCCGCAGGTACTCTATACTAGATGGCGAGAGCCACGTTTCTCTAGCCCCTAACAGTCCACGTGATTATAAAAGCTCGTGTGAAGAAAGGCCTAATACCGCAACGCAATGCAGCGGAAAAAAATAGCCATAGGTCGCGAGCTGTTGGCCCTACTCTGCAGCAGGTTATACCTACTTGGTAACTACCTTAAGTAGCTTATAAACAGGGTACTTAAGAAGGTAGGTTTCTCGTCATGATTTTCTCAAACTCCCTTTCGAGGAACATGCGTGGTGCTCCGTCGGCAGCGGGTGGCATCAGAGCCCGCACATGAAGCAGTGAAGGCCCTCGTCGTGGTCGTTCCAACACCCCCACAGCCGCAGGGGCCGCAGCCCGACTCAGGCAGAAATCTCGATGACGGGTCCGTCGTAGCTCTTCCGCGCCCAAATAACATAGTAAACGAGGCTGTACAGCACCGTCGCGCCAAATACCACGCTGCTGTAGTTCATGTTCGTCTGGGTCACGGGCAGGCTTGACGGGAAGAAGCCGAACGACCAGATGACCAGCAGGTACGCGCAGCTCAAGGCGTTGTTGGCGACGCCCAGCCAGCCGGGGACGTGCCATGGCCCCCAGATGAGCCCGCAGCCGGCCGTGTCGCCCGTCGGCCCCGGGCTGCAAATCGACGAACCCAGGCGGCGGCATAGCAGAAAAATGAGCGAAAGAAAGTACGTGCTGTAGAAGCCGACCAGAGCCAGGGACGTAACGCCGTTGAAGGCGATGAGGGATCCTACATTGATGAGCGTCAAGCCGCAGGGGACGATACTCGCAACTGCGATGGCGTACAGCGGAACACGCGACCTTTCGTGGACCTTGGCCGCCTTGGATATTAGCTGAATTTTCTCGGTAACATCAGGCGTTGGGTGGGAAGGAGACACGTACACGGCTCAGGAGAGACGAAAATGGCAGGCCGTTGTCGCGCGCAAACGACCAGATAATGCGTGAGGCCGTGGCGAGGAATCCCACTGTTGCGCTGCAGCTTAGCGCGATAAGGATCGAAGCCATGACGGTGCTGCCACTGAGGGAGCCGGTGCCCTGGATGAATATCTCGATGAAAGGATAGCCAATCGTGTCTTGGGCTTCCAACGCAGCCGCGGGGTCACCCATGCAAAAGATGGCGGCCAAGAGCATGGCGAGGCCCAGCGTGCCGTTGACGATGATGCTGGTGACAATGGATCGAGGGACGTTGACGGGCGCATTGGTGACTTCTTCAGACATCTGTCCAGGGTCAGTAATTGATGTCGGCCGTAGGACTTGAAGGAAATGAAACTGACGTGCGTGGCAGCGTCTGCGCCGACAAAAGAAAGGGCCGAGCCGAGGGTGCCGACCATGAAGGACAGTCCGTAGGTCGGCCACTGCCCCTGGTTGAGACGGGTGCTAAAGAGCACCGAGGCGTCGCCCTTGGGGGAGTAGTAGACGAGGGGTATCAGGATGGCGAAGAAGCCCAGCACATGGAGGACGAAAAAGAGGCTCTCGATGCGCGGCAACAAGCTCGCGACGACAGTGTTGCACAGCACGCACGCCAGAACGACGGCCCACGTCATCAGCGTGAGCTGATACGGCCGCTGGTTGGCCGCGAAGCCCTCCCAGTTGACGATACAGACAGATTGTATCATGGAGGCTGACAGGTACGCCCCTGTGGCAACGGTGGCGATCCAAGCCAAGATAGTCATCCAGGCTGCGACAACGTCAGATACGGCAACGGTATCAGCAAGGGGTCATCACTCACCCGTGACGTAGCTCATGAAGTTCCGCATCGGCTTCGGCGCGAGCATGTAGACCCAGTGGTACTGACCGCCGGCCGCCGGCGCCCTAAGGTCTGGCGTGTCAGACAGAGACAGTGCTGGAGGAGGGCTGCTAGGGTTGCTCACATGGACGCCAGTTCCGCGATGGAGATGAATGTGCACAGTGTGCCGATCCAGACGAGGAGAAACTGGAACACGAGTGCGGCTGGGCCGCCACTGTAGGCAGTCACTCGCCATGATCAAGCCGTACGAGTGAGAAGGCTGGGAGAAACTCACTTGACGAAACCCGTGGCAAAGAGGCTGTTGACGAATGAGCATGCTGCGCGGACTTAAAAAAAGCAAGAAACGAGGGGTGGAAAGTCAAACGGCGGATGGTCGAGAGTGCGAGGGAAACCGGAGAAGAGGGGGAAGAAGAAAACGTACACTAACACGCCTTCCCATGTCGATAAAACGGTACAGCTAAAGCTCAGTACCGACAAAAAGGCAAAGTTGCGCTGTTGACTTCGTCAGTCGAACTAAACAAGACCTGCAACGCCACGCACTAGGCAAGAAAATCTTACCTTCAGCACCTGCTTTTTGCCGGCGCGTGCGAGGGCTGCCGAGTCGGGGTCGGTAGGCCGTGCGGGCTGTCGAGCGCGCATGTCGCGCATCTCCATGTCTGTGTTATGTTGGGTCGTGAGAGACGGAGAGAAAACAATGGACGATCGGCTGATGCGCGAGACCAGAGCACGAATGTGGTGACCACCGGCTTATGTTGGATTTTTCGCCGAGTCACTGACCCAGTAGCAGCAAGAAGGAGTCGGGAAGCGAGAGAGATAAGACGGGCGAGCAGTACCCTTGGCAGCAATATTTGTACAACGCCGCAGGAGGTGGTCAGCCCGATGAGCCAATTCAGGAATCCAAGCTTACCCCTTGTCGAGTCACGCCGGAGATACACAAATGCGCCGATAGATCAGAAGGGCTGGGCGATCGAGTTGATCGGGATCAATCAATTCTTGTTAGTGGCGAAACAAGGTCAAGCGAAGTCTTTCTACGCTTCCCAGTCTTTCAAGCAGTTCATCTTTGGCTTTTTCATCACACACTTGTGCCAATGGCAAAACATTTTCTACAGAGACACACACCGCACACGGCTGGCAAGGCAATCATTCACGAGAGAATTATTCGATATAACACACATACGCCAGCCCGATGCCGAAGTGCTTACGACCGTCTTTTACGGCGTATTTTCTCGAGCCCGTTCCACCTCGTCGTCGAAATCATCGGCAAACCACCCGACAGGCTTGCGAAAGTGGGCTCGCACCTGGGTCCAATAGCGGCTTTCCCGCGGACAGAACATGAAGCGCTTGAATTGGTCGATGGTGTCGGCTTTATGGCTGATATATTGGTAGCACGCACTTCGCTGCTCTGCCCATCGCTCGAGCTGGGCCCAGTCGCGACACTGGCGGAATTGTCCCTCAGCTGTCTTGTGGTCATCACTGGCCGTCGTGTATCGGGGCGTGTCATCGGCGAAGCACAAGATCTCATCCCGCAACGAGGCCAGGCAGTGAGTTATGTGGGCGAGCGGGAGAGACTGCACAGAGCCGAGCTCGTACTCGCGGATGGCGCGGTGTATGTTCTTCTGCTTGGACATTGGTTCCCCGTCATGGTGTCAAAGTTGGGGATAGGGGGTGGAGAGGACTACCTACCAGGCAGTGCAGCGCATGGTGGCCATTGAGCAGATAGATGCCCTGGCTGGCATCCCAAGGGAATGGCTGCGCCCGCGGCAGCCCCATGTCGTCGCTCCACGAGTACGGCAGTGCCACGATGCCCTTGTCGAAGTTGATGGCTTCCCACAGCTCTGCTGCCTCCGTCAGGTTCGCGTTGGACCATCCGGTCGACCAGGCGAAGGGAACTTGTTGAGAAAACGACAGCCGCGCTGCAACCAAATTAGAATCAGCCTATTGGCTACGCAGAGTCTGGAGAGTGACCTGACCATAGTCAGACTGAGCGCCGTCTCTCGTGGCGACTAACCCGCCAAAGGCGGCTAGACTGAGCAGGACGCTCGTGGAAACGATGAAGGCGACGCTCAAGATGCCAAACCTCATGCTTGTCGATGGCAGCGAGAGTCGGGCATGCTCGTCGTTGTCGTGAATCGCAATATATTTTGCCATTTCCGGTGCTCTGCTTTCCTCTTGTCTTCAGCCTTTGTACCTCTTCTACTTCGTCTTTTTTAGGCAGTTAGGCAGCATGGCAGGAGCAAGTGGAGTACCTTCTCTCCCAGGACGGTGGATTGGAATGGTTGGATGGCGGAGTTAAAATGGGGGAGCGTGGCCAAAGCATTGTCTCCCTCTTTGACCAGTTAAGACATTATGAGGACAATGCTTACTGCTAACGACTGCGAAGGGCTGACGCTCGAGACACAGTATCGCAGGAGAGATAGCACGGTGTCGTCATGTGCAGGTTATACAACAGACGAGGACAAGGCGACCATGCCTCGGCCATGCTCCGATTGTCCACTGCAATTCCCCCCCCCCCCCCCCTGCTGATTGCGTACGCGTCATCTATTTTCTCACTTCAGTACAGTCGGCAAAGCAGGCAACACGACCCGAGAAGCAAGACGGGCGAAAAACAGCACCACGATGGATTTCAACGTTTCTGAGGTGGTCGAGGATGCAGAATTCAAGGAGCTGATACAGTGCCTCATTGACGCCTTCGAGGAGCCCCCGTCCAAGCTGCTCCAGCTCTTCATCCCTTCGTGCCCCTCTGACGATGCGCAAGCCACCTTGGCAGAAGCTGTCGAGCGCTTCTCGCTTTGGCATCGATCCGATCCAACCAGCACCTGGATCAAAGTGACGGACAGCGAGACGGGCAAGCTCCTTGGCGGAGCCAATTGGAACATCTATGACACAAATCCATACGCTGAGGGCTCGCACCCGGAATGCTACTGGTGGCCTGAAGGCCCAGGACGTGACGCGGCAAATGCCTTGATGCATCAAATGACCACTCCGCGGACGATGTACATGAGCAAACCACATGTCTGTGAGTCTTGATCTCGGGCCTTACACTAATTAGAGATGTGACTGAAACGTGTTACGTAAAAAAAGTCCTCAACATCTGCTTCACGCACCCAGCATACCGAGGGCGCGGCGTCGGAACCTTGTTGGTAGGATGGGGCCTTGACCAAGCAGACGAGAAGGGACTTGAGACCTACATTGACTCCTCGGCATCTGGTCTGAGTCTCTACCGCCGTTTAGGCCTTGCGCAAGACGAGAAGAGGGAATTCTCCTTGGCGACATTGCCTGAAGGAAAGCAGCGTGTTCGGCTGGAGAAGCAGCTTCTACCCTTTGCTTGGTGGCCGATGCACCGAGCTGTGGGTGGTAACAAAAATGCTCCGTCGCCGTGGGAGGGGAACAAATGAGCCTTTAACCGAGCAGTCGTCGCGACCACTGTTTCTTGCAGCTTCCTATATCAATCACTAGGTCGCAGGTTGTGAACCGTATCAATAGATGCCCGATCTACTCTGGACAAGTGCTATATTTCTGCTAGTCTTGCCTAGGTCCTTGTGCAATTGATCTCCAACATCGCCATTGTTATGTCCCCATGTTCTCAAGTTTGTGAGCCCTCGCACCTCATCACAGATATGCCCGTCCATCTTCCCTGATTTTCCCAGGCCACTAGCTTCTCGAGATGGCTTCCCAACTAGCGATTGTGTGAGATAAAAGATGGTTTTATTGGTAGAGCCTTCACTGCACATTACCTTCCAAGGTAATTAAAGGACCGGGCCGAGAGGGCAAGGCTTACCCTGGCGGTTAGCGTTAAGGCATTGAGGCAAGGCAGCCGCAAAAGTCGCCATAGCCACCGTCAAGGTGAAGAAAAAGGTATTGAGTCTCATATTAGGCCTTGGGTTTTAGTTTTTGGCTTTTTTGTTGGGGGAAGGTTTGTTTCCTCGCGATACAAAGTAAAATTGGTCACGAAAAGCGAACCAATGATTAAGCCCATTCTCTTTATACAGTTGCAGCGTCGCAGATTCTGCAACATGCCACGTCACCTTATCGAACGACCTTTTCCTTCGTCCAGTGAGAGACGAGAAAGATAAGTGCACGCCTCGTGAAGCAAGTCATCTCAGGCAAATCCGACTGTCGGGCGTTTCTTGTGTCACCATAATGCGGCCACAAGAGTACAGTGTGAGCCAGCTGCGTCTCTTAATGAATGCGGAAGGCCGAGAAGCCGCGCCACTAATGCATCCTCCTTGCCTCTTGCCTCTGGATCGGATCAATCAGAGCAGAAGGCCGAGAAGCCGTGCCACTAATGCATCCTCCTTGCCTCTTGCCTCTGGATCGGATCAATCAGAGCAATCTGCACCGACATGACTTGCTGCACAATTATCTAGCGCAGAATACAGCGAGCGACACATTCCGTGTGCCGGTAGGTTCTGAGAGGAGTGAAGTCTACTCTGTGAAAACTCCAAGACCACTTAATTGGCAGATCCATTTTTGCAGGGACTGCTATGTTCCGAGTCACTGGGGAAGAGAACGCGGCCCAGTCCCTCCCATTTGGCTACGGCCTTGATTTGATGCTCTGACTCTACGCAGACAGCCGTTCGCTGACAAGGAGGGCAGCGACTCATCCTTTCGCCTCATTCGGAGCGCAAAATTCACTCCGGAATGCGCTCTATAGCGTGGGGGCAGAGGGATTAGGACCCCAAGAAAAGCATGTCAGACCCTACACTTACCAGCCAGCCCCCACGAATACGAGTTATTCAAATGAAATGGAGTCTGCCTTGCTCTGTCTTGCTGTGTTGTCGCGTCTTGAAGCCAAACATTGCTTATCATACCCGAAACACAACCGACTCACTGGCTATTGCATCGAACCTTGATCGATTGTGTGCCTGCCATATCAAAGCACAATTCGATTTTCAGGGCCAACACAAACACTTTACATCGCAGCCTTCCCAGCACCATTCTATCCGCTATGGAGCGACCAATCGCCACGCCAGACGACATGTCATCAGTGCCCGTCATCATCAGCTGGGTTATCACCGTGGCCGTGGCACTCTGCGTCGTGGCCAAGCTGGTGATCAAATACACGTCCATCCACAGACTCGAGCTCGACGACGCGTTCATCCTACTATCGCTGGTAAGACTTGTAACACGTATGTTCCTTGCCCTCTCTGACCGAGATCCCAGACCTTTAGCGTGGCCATGCTCCCGCCCGAGCTGTTTGCCAGCCGCAACGGCCTCGGGAAGCGCCAGGCCAGCCTTTCGATGCACGAGCTCCAAGTATACCAAAAGGTAATTCATTCATGCCGCTCCTGCGTCCTCAAGTGGCTAAACCTGCAACCACCCTAGAGCGTTTACGCAGCTGACGCCCTCTTCATCCTCACCCTGTTCTGCTCGAAGTCTGCCATTTTGTTACTCCTGCGAAACTGGTCAATTAACCCGCTGCATCGCGCCTTGGTCTACGCAGCAACGGCGTACACTGCAGTGTGGGCATTGAGCGCATTGCTGATCGCCTTGTTCCGCTGTTCTCTGCCTCGGCCGTGGGCAATTCTGGGTGACACCTGCCTGAATCAGGTAGGTTGAACTATTGATAGTGCGGGCGTGCTTTAAAACTGTTAATGGCCCTTTCCAGGAGATGTTCTGGGAGTCATTCGGAGTCCTGCATACACTCGCCGAAGCCTTTTTGTTGGCGCTGCCCATTGTCATCATCGCGCGAGCTCGTATCTCGTCACGGCAAAAAGCCAGCATCGCCAGCATCTTTGCCTTGCGCATCTTGTAAGCTTTTTTCCACCTTGATTCATTTTCGACTCACGCTTATTCACATAGCGTTATCGGCGCTATTGCCGCGGAAATGTCCTACCGTTACCGTGCGAGGTTTTCAAATGATGATACTCATGCGCGTTGGCCTGTCGCTGTGTGCATCACGCTGGTTCAGGGAATGAACCTGATTTTCTCTTGTGTGCCTTGGATGAAGCAGTTCTTTGTATCGCTTGAGAGCGGCATGATTCGCGTCGACGATAAGCGGCGGCTAGAAGCGGGCAAGTGACTAGAGCTCAGCTAATTAAGGGGTGTTTGTGGGGGATTCGGGAGCTAGGCAATTATCACAGACTAGCACGGTGGGTTAGGGTTAAATTTAATGTACACTTTTATTTAAGCTATTTTTCTAGCCTGAACCTAAAGGGCATACTGTGTAAAACCCCTACAATGCATGTAACATTAAGCGCTACTGCAGGCTTATTACCAGCAGCGCCAGGAGAATCAGTTGTTAGCTCACTCGAGGACCTATGAATGTTTTGCAGCAAGCCCTCGGACATTTTACCAGAATCTTGCTTAAGGTGACAATGCATGAGCTTTTGTACGCCACCACCGTAAGCATGCCGGCGGTTACCTCACTCGAATGCCTATCAACCCATTGTAACAGGGGCTTCGGACATCTAGTGGATTCCGCTTGAGATGACAACGCATGAGCTCTTGTACGCCACCGTAAGCATGCCGGCGGTTACCTCAATCGAATGCCTATCAACCCATGGCAGCAGGGGCCTCGGACATCTAGTGGATTCCGCTTAAGCTGACAATGCATGAACTCTTGAATGCTACTGCAAGCATATCATGATATCGACGAGGCTTGTTCGCATGACGCCAGCGTCAGACGGCATGATGAGAGATAAAAGCGGCAAGAAGCAGAGGTGAAACGGGAACGCTGGGGCGACCAAGACGTATTCAATACGGAGTCGCTTTCAGATCCATGTCGTTGCTGTTAAGCGCGACGAATTCTTTTCGATTTCAAAGACAGCAAGCCCGTGTTCGCGTCGGAGCAGAGTTTTCCGAGATAAGCGTGGATTCTGGCTGAAGGAGGGGTCAAGTTGTTGGACTATGCAGGCTTGTGATGTTCGTGAGGCCTGAATCTCTGATCGTCGGGAAATTTCGATATCTCAGAGGAAATTGCTGTGTAACGGAGAGGCTGTTTTTTGTGTAACCGTTCGTATAACCTTCGAGGGCTATAAAAGGCGTTAATTGCCGGGGCAATCGTTGCAGAACATTAAGGTCACGGACAACAATAACGAGGTCTTCTTTAAAATCAAGCGAAGAGATAGAGACCGAGGGTTCATCGTGTGATCAATCATAACAGATCAAATGCTTCAATTTGGCTGCAATTATGCTATTATGTGCATCCTTTAAGTTCCCTGCAAATTGCGACCGTTCCGACACAGGTATCAGCGAAGCGGACATATTCCGAAGGCAAAGATAAGGGAAGCCGTACCGTCGCCAATGAGAGGGAAATATTCCGCAGTTCGGCCCTTTTCATTAGAGGTCGCTATGAATAGCAGCCTTGGCTTTGCTCCAATCAAACGCTGACACGTCAATATTTAAGATTTCTCCCCAATGTAATCAAATTGTTGGCTCTACTATACGAAAGGCGTTAATCGCCCCCGTTTCCGCTTCTTTTATCGTGACATCGAGGAAAACATGTATTGAAGAAAACATCTCATGTTGATGAGGCAAATCGACATTGTCCATACACGCCCATGAGCTTGGCATAATTCGCTGACCAGTCATGGAGTCACAAGCAGATTATTCGTCGTGAACGAGGATTTTGGTCCAGGAAATGGAAAATGTGGACGCACCAGTAAGACCTATTATCTATGGCTGCAAAGCCAAGCGACGAAGCCAGAGCTTGGGCTGGGTTGAGCAATTTGTGGCTCGAGAAATTTGAAATTTCCGGAAGTCTTGAACACATTGAAGAGGCGGTGCGCATGGGCCGACAGGCGGTAAGCGCCATCCGAGATGGTGTTGACAAATTGAGGATTTTCGGCCATCTTTGTGCACTCTTGATCCTCTAGGCCAATATTACAGGTAGTTCCGAAGACTATGGCGAGGCTGTTACGAATGGAAAAAAAACACTTGAAACGCTCGAAGACGAGCAACCAGAGGATGGCGGCTTTGCTTTGTCTATGTGCGGGTGTTCTCGATGGTGGAACACGCATATCGTTGCTGCTGAAGCCTATTGTGCGAAAGCCTCGGTATTGTTAGATCTTGAGTTCGTCTCATTTCGGATTAGGCAACTCGATGATTGCCCTTGAGAAGTACGACCCACATCACAGCTGCCGTGTTGCCTGTCTGCTTTGGAAGGAATATAGTCTCGCGAGACCCCAGATGTAAGCATCTTAGAGCAGGCCATGAACTGGGGCAATATGGCGATCGAGAGATTGGATTCAAAAACCTCACATGACGGCCGGGAATACACACTCATGAGAGCGATTTTATTCGACCATTTCCAGGCTACAGGCAGTTTTCGCTATTTAACAGAGGACTTAGTAATATCCAAGCGCTTGCAGGCCCTGCAACTGTCAGGCGACAAAAACAATGAAGTCAGGAGAATCAACCGAGCCATTGCTTTGTGTTGGCACGGCGACTTGCTGGCAGCCAAATGTCAACGCTATTACGATCAGCATAAGGTTGAAGCAAATCGAATTATCGACAAGGCGATCGAATGTGGGCTGTCCGCCTTAAAACTAATGTGTGGCCTTGATTTCTATATGATGTGGCGATCATTTCACATGATAGCATCCTGGTACGGTAAAAAGCTGCGTTTGACCTGGTCTCTTATTTACTGAGAAAAGGGCATGGAACTTTTAGAGCAAGCTTGTCAGCTCAAAGTCACTGACATCGCTGAGGTCTTGGACGAAAAGGCAGCCCTGCTGAGATATCGGCGTTTGGCATTGATGAAGTCGGAAGACAGACAGTCCGGGCTCGCGTCGTTGGACAAAGCCATCATGCAGGCCCAAGAAGTGGTTAATCTAAGCTCAAAGACCGAATTATCCCAACCTGCCCGACTTACGAATCTCGCGTCCGCGCTAAAGATGAAGTATCTTCTATTCGACAAGAACCCCTCTCTGCTTGACGAGGCGAAGATGAACTTTGCGGAAGCAGCGGAAAACGAATCTCCTTTTTTCCCGATTCGAATGCAAGCTGCCTTTCAGGGGGCAAGATGCTATTGGGAGTCCAATGAGCTCAAGCAAGCGTACGACCTGATCCAAGGTGCAGTGGAACTCTTTTCAAAGTCCAACCTGGAATCCATACTTGCCCCGGACATGAGAGCAAATCTTCTTCGGGTTTCGGGCTTGGCCGTCTTCGCAGCCTCTTAAGCACTTTATTTAGGCCTTCCGGCAATAGAGGCACTTCAGCCTTTGGGATCAGCTCGTTGCATCATATCAGGGCAGTCCATGAGGCTCAAGGCAGACCTCACCAAGTTGCAGAAAGTCGACTTCCATTTGGCTAGATCGTACGAGAACATGAGTCATGAATTTTTTGCGATGCACCCGTGCAATGCATGATGCAGACCCGGAGCGCCCGGAGCATCAACTGAGTGAACATCGATCGTCAGTCCGTCGCTCGCTCGCTGTCGAGACTGAAATGTTGAGAAAGGTCAAGGGGTTTGAAAACTTCCAGCTTCCATTCACGGAAGACCAAATGAAACGTCTTGCCGTTGAAGGTCCAATTATTGTCATCAATGTCTCCGAAATTCGTTGTGATGCCTTGATCGTCTCTATCGACGAAATCAAGATCGTGGAGCTGCCTTACCTGAAGGAGGACAACCTGCAACAGAAAATGGATCCCCTCGAGACGCTCGGGAACGAGGACAGAAGAAGCGCAATGCTAAAAGAAGAATCTAGCGCCGGCACGGGTGGTGCCGCCATTTTGGATGCTCTGGAGTGGTCGTGGAGAGTGGCAGTGCGTCCGATTCTGGACGAGACGCCCCTGACGCCATCGAAGCGAGTCTGGTGGATCACCACTGGCAAGGCCGGGCGAGCTCCGTTTCACGCGGCCGGCTGTCACAGTCCTGGCTCGACGGAAAAGACGCTCAGCCGCGTTACGTCGTCTTATATCTCGTCGTTTAAGGCGCTGCAGTACGCACGGGACAAGAAGTCATCTCTGGCAACACCCCGACGTGATATACTTCTTGTTACCATGGGGCACAACCCTCCGCCGCATCGCAACCTGAATGTCAGCGCCGAGGAAAAGGCCTTGTATGACGTCTTCCGGGAGAACCCCATCACCCAGAAGAGTTGTTTCACCCATCTCCGCCAGTGGAACCGTGACTCAGTGCTTGACCGTTTGCGGTGCCATTCGTTTGCTCACTTTGCATGTCACGGCTCGTCGTTTAACTTCGACCCGTCTCAGGGCGGTCTGCTTCTAGCCAAAACAGAAAGTAAAGTAGCCATGCTCACCGTGGAAGATATCAAGAGATACACTCTAGAAGCGGGCGTTATTGCTTATCTCTTAGCCTACTTGACCGCCGAATAGCAGCGCGACGGACGATTGGTAGATAAGGCGAATCACCTGGCTAATTCGCTGCAGGCGGCAGGGTTTCTGCACGTCATTGGAATAATGTGGGGGGCTGATGACGAGGCGGCGGGACAAATAGCGAAGAACTTCTACGAGGAGCTTTTCCGGGACAGAATTGGGACAGAAGATGGCGGCGGCGTGTTTCTAGACGTCGCAGGCGCACTGCAAAGAGCTGTCATGAAGTATAAGAGTCCTGTGGGCAATCTGGACTTGGCCCCGTTTCTTCATATCGGTGTATAGCTTGAATTGTTTCTTCTTGTTGTCGGGAGAGATGGGCTACAGAAAGAGATCACCGTGAAGGACTCACCATGGCCTCGCGCTGGTGGTAGCGATGGTTTGCTCGAGGGGGAGCTGTTACGAAACTGGAAGTTGTGCCAACTGTACCAGTAAATGCAAAAAACCTGTCAATACAAGCAGTAGCTTGTACGTATTTCTGTCGCTGGATAACCCTCTGGCCTAGCGACGTAAGAACAGTGATCAGATTGATGTCTTCCACGAAGCCGGACTGGATCACGTAAGCCGACGTCGGGTGTCCATGTGGTCCTTCCTGCGCGGGTTGGAGAATCCTCAGCCCTTCTCCCTCGCGCTACCTTCCTGATTGCAATCAATTCGAAACACGAATCACGTTGTCGAGAGTTGGGCCATGGATGACCTCATCGAGCTTCCGGATGGCTCCCTGCTCTGCGGGCATGGTTTCAAGGTCTGCGGCCTCTGCTGCGTCGACTTCAGCTTTATGGACGAGAGCTCGGAGAGTCCAGAGGACTCGGACGAGGAGTATGACCCAGAGGTCGCCGAACGCGGCCGAATGCATATGCTCCGGGCATTACATGCAGGTTTCATGGCTAGTCATGACAACGAGCAATGCGGCAGTTGGTGTGTCTTTCCCACAAAGTTCACTCCGCCATCGATCGCGTCCACTCCCAAGGACTTGTTCAAAATTGGCCTCGGCGGTCAAGCGACCACGCCTTCTCCTCGCTTCATCCGCCGCAATAACCCGAAACAACTTCTCATCTATGCCGATGGCGCCTGTCTCAACAACGGACAGGCAAATCCCAAGGCAGGCTGGGCGTCTGTCTTTGGGCCCGATGATGGCCTCTCAAGAATCGTGTCTACCCGTCTCGAAAACAAAGGGCCGTCTGGAAAGGAAGCCACTCAGACCAGCAACCGGGCCGAGCTGCGCGCCGTCATAGGCGCACTGCGCTTTCGGGCTTGGTACGGTGAAGGTTTCGCCGAGTTGGTTCTCGCCACCGACTCTGAATACGTCGCTGAGGGTGCCACGTCGTGGGTTCGTCGCTGGGTCCATAATGGATGGAAGACTAGAGCAGGAGGCGAGGTGAAGAACAAAGACCTGTGGGAGAGGCTTCTTGGGGATATTAAGCTGTCCAATGATAGGGGCTTGAAGATCCAATTCTGGCGGATTCCCCGTGCCCTGAATGAGGCCGCAGATCGTGCAGCCAAGCAAGGTGCTGCGAAGGAAGAGCAAGACGAATTCGCCGTTATCAATGGGGTCCTTATTTGATACCACTGGGCTCCCTTTGTTTTACGGTTAGCCAGGCAAGCGCAAGGATTGAGAGTTCTCCGTGCCTTAGATGAGGTCGCAGATTGTGCTGCTAAGCAAGCTGCAGCGGAGGGTGAGCAAGACAAATTCATCGACATCAATGGGATCGCTATTTCATATCGCTAGCTCCTTTCGTTTTATGGTACACCAGACAAGCGCAAGGATTCCGGACTCCCCTCTCGTTCCAAGAGCCATAAGAGTAGGATAACAATGGCCAGAATTATGTACACAAGTCCATGGCTTCGTCAACATCATTTGTCCAGTCTTTGCACGTTAATACCCCGCTAGACACATCGACGCCGTCCGTCACAGCTTGCCACGCATCTATGCGCCAAATAAACGCCCTCCACTTGCCAGAGATCATTTCGTTTATTCGATCGGCCCGCATCCAGAATGCGGCTGTCCTAGAGGCCGTGGTATAGTGAAACGCAGTCACGAAGACGATGCCTCTCTCTCGCACGTCTCTGGCTAGCACCTGGCCGCACCTTTCACGCCCGTCTTAAAAGAGGCCCCAAACCGATGTTAGAGGTTTTGCAGTGCGTCCTACCTCAGTATTCAAGAACAAGAGAATGAAGTGCGGGACGCGCTCATGTTTAGCAGGAAATGGAGGGAAAATGACAGTATACTGATGTATGGTTCGGAGCGGGACCAGGGTTCCGCCAAGCGAATCAACCCCGAACGGCAGCAAGCGACGCCATATGCTAAGCAGAGTGGTGAACTCAGCCGCCCAGGGCTGCACAGAGATTTCTTTGACGGGACGTGCTGCATCCATGTCGGCGGGGCTGCAGACACGGTTAATTGGCTGACGGGCGCAGGTGGTAATAACCCCCTTGCAGATAGAAGATAACACCCCGAGCAGCTAGTGTGCTGAATAGCCGATCTCGAACATGGCAATGACGAGACGGATGACAGCTATGAGGTTGAGCGGCGCGTACACGGGCTAATTGCTGGGAATTGGCCGCGGATACGGAAGACAAATCTTTAGGAAATGGCTATAAACCCATTTCTCAAACTCAGGCTTGGCCAGGAGCTGCTGGAGCGACCTCGCAGATCCCGACACTCTGTCCCATACCATGTAGCCCTCAAATCTGAAAGGGTGTCTGAAAGAGGCAAACACTGGGGGCAAGTCCTTCTCGGTAAGCTCGCCTGGGCGTCTAGTGACTTTGAGAGACGTAGGCTATGCTTCGCGCTGTCTATAACCACTGCAACCCTTAGTCTAGCTAGTTTGGCCAACTAGATCGTGAGATTTGCTAACGTCGCCGAACCTGTTAGCACATTAGATAATTAGGTCAGAGTCTAAATCCAACACAACACAAGTGGACTCACCGCCCCAAATAGCAATCCAGTCACCCGCCTTTGCCCTCTCGGTCGCCTGTATGCTATGGAGGCACTCATGACAAACATTAGCTAGTATTTCATCGAACCCAAGCGCTCGAACGACCTAATACAGATCCGGACCGTCAAGGACAGACGAAAAGTCCAGCCCGAGCGACACGCCCAGCGCGATAGAAGCAGCCGCAAAGGCAACACTAAAGGCCAAACCGCTCTTGAACGAGACGTGTCCAGGGAGCCGCATAACCGTGTGAGACTGCGTAACCACCCACTCCTAAAAGGCTGCCTTGCGCAAGTCCCGATAATCCGTAGACACAACAGCAACCTGCCAAACGCACTCATCAGCCATGGTCCAAGCCCAACGATCAGCTCACTCACCCTGTCGCCAACTTGCCACTTTCCCTCCCCAGACACCTTGGCCACCACTCCGGCGAGCTCCCTCCCCGCCACATAGGGCATCTGAGGCAGTCTGAACCCAAAGTCCCTACAATAACTGCGTCAGTCGTGCCAACACACGGGCCCTCCCCCTCCCCTCTCCTTCATTACCATCCCTCTCAACGCACTCACGGCGCTTTCCAGTCAATCGGGTTCAGTCCGATGGCTTTGTTTCGAACCAGGACCTCGGCCCCTCGCAGCTCCGGAACGGGATACCCCTCCACGAGGGCATACGGCATCTTGGTGCCGTACAATAGCAGCGCCTTCTGCGTCGCCGGTATCTCCATGATTGTGTCGTGTAAATCGTGATGAACTCTGAGTCGGAGGCTGATCGGGCATCCTTTCCCCCTCCCTTTCCCTCAAGAGCGCTTTAGTCTTGTGGCAAGACGGCTCGGCGATTGCGCCATCTGCAATATCGGATCCGCACACTTCTTCGCTGCGCCTCGCGAATGCAGCCACCCACCGACTGTGCATATGCTCCGAGGGTGGGAAAGAGATCGGAGGGTAGCCATCGCTGCGGCGTCGGACATGGAGGGCGTGTCACCACAGGCTGAGCATGCGTGATAGCACCCGGGAAACCGGATTAATGCCGCCGTCAGACTGGAGTTGAAATCCGCGCCTGGCCGATCATCAAAGTTGTCTGTTTGTAGGTTTTATTTTTTTGCTCGTCTATGGATGTCATCTAAGCTTGAAGCGGGTGTGGATCTCGAACTCATCAAAAATCCCTTTTCGTCACTCATACGAGGGCAATAGATTCCTCGGTCTGTACCTGACCAGCCACCTCAAGCACGTAGGGATTTCCGATTCCCAACAGCAATCCATACTCCAAACCTGCCTTCCACAGTCCCACGACGTAGACACGATGCGCGAGATCAATCCGCCGCTCATGTCAATGGCGTTGAAAAGCAATGTGTGTTCGCGCGATGCAAGTTCCGCAGTCTTTGGCCCAATAATACAATATACCCGGCCGCAGAGGATGATCGGGACCAAGGGGGAACCCCCTCCTCTTCTAAATCCCATACGAACCGAGCCGTAACGTGTTTGGCCCTCCAAGCCCATCCCACGTCCTCGCCGACGCTGAGTCTTGGGCATCCTTCACCAGGGTCTATACTTTGACCAGTCGATGCTCCCAACATTTTGTAACACTCCGTCTCGTAGGCGAACTCATGACTCGAGAAAGCACCGTCCGGCAACGCATTGAGCTTCGCACACTGCGCGAACAGTCACATCGGCACATAATTATCGCTCATTAGCTTAGGCTGCTTGAACTGCTTCACAATAAGCATATATTGTCCCTGCCGACTAGCTATACTATCATTACAAACGGAGTATGTCTCGGGATACAAAAACACATAAGGGACCAAAAACCTCGTCAGGCCGATCCCCTTGGCGCCGGGCCCAGCATCCAAATGAGCGGTGCTCGACGTCGCGTCGTCGGAAATGAGACTGATCCCATACGGAACGGGAGGCGCGGCAGCGTCAGAAATGACGGTGGACTGGGCGAAGTGGAGTTCGGTCTCGGTGCCGTTGATGTAGAAGATTCGGGGAGCGTCGTCGCTGACGCGGAGGAGGGACAGGCCCGCACCCACGTGCAGACTGCTGATGGACGAGGCTTGGATGGCGCGGCTGAAGGCTCGGTCTAGATTGGTGGCGTTGACGATGAGGTTGAAGGCTTGGGATTTGGCGGTTGGCGGGACGGCCAAAATAGGAGGACCGTCGCGGGCGGCGAGGGGAGTCAAGGTAGTCACGCCGACGAGGGCGGCGCAGGCAGCGATGTGCACCGTTTTGCTTGGTTTTTGGTACACTTATCTGATGTATGGCGGTAAGTGTGATGACGATGTGTTGTGAAAGGGGGGGGTGGGTGATGGGTTTGGGCGGTTCTTTGTTTCCTTTTTGATCTTTTGATGCTGGGTTGCACAAGGTAACGATATTGCGTCAGTGTTACGTACAGTGCGACCCAGGCAAACACGGCAAGAACGCCTGATTTCTGGGTATTATGAGCTTATTTATGGAAGGTACTTCTTTAACGACTACATAATCCTACAAGAATATGTTAGATAGAGTGATACTTGAATGTTTTGTAAAGAAGTAGTATAGAATTAAAGAAACTTGTCTTCTTACATTATAATCACCATTTACAAAATACATCTTGGAGCTCATGTTCGTTGATTTGATAAAACGGGTAGAATATAAACAACATGTCTCTTTACCATGTCCATGTAGCGTGGGTCGCTCTTCCCTTTTCAGAACCTGCTTCTCTACTGCATTACGACACGCTCCTTGTTTCCCTTGCCCTCTGCCCTGCACGATTGTCTTGATTGATTGAGCAATGAGGACCAGACGCATTCAATTTCTCCAAGATGCGCGCGGAAATACTCGCGTTGATCGCCACCAGTTGCAGCCGATGCAAAGTACCTGCAAGCCAGTATGAGGGATATGCATCTACGGCAGCAGCCACTGCATGGTCTTTTGAGCCGCAGCAACGTCCTGAGCACCCGCAGCCGGCAAATGCAACTTGACCAACCACGGCAGTGGAGTCGAGCGTCTTGCAGATGCGAATCCCAACGCCGCATTCACAAACAATGTTTCGCGTCCCCTGCGCACCGAGTGGGCGCCAGTGGGGGATATGTCGACGGAGCAGCAATCCTCCGCGTGGCTGGACGGAGGCAGGCTCGCAATGACCCGGGATTGTCGTGCATTGACGAGACGGTCATACGTCGGCGCTCCTGCACCATCTCTCATGTTGGAAGATACCTCCGTGTCGCGTTTCCAGGCAACTATTTCCGCGCCCCATGATGCGTGAATGTGTCCGAAGCAGTGTAGGAGTGGGCGCGCTCGCTCCACCGCCGCCAGCAACCGCGCGCACCCATATTGTGATGTTTGTATTATATCGCGAATCCCCCTCGGCGGGCCATGCGTCATGACCGCGTCCACGGTACTGTCTGTGTCTATTGTGTAATGGGGTATGTCCCATCGGTGAGGATTGGATCGATCATACTGGAAGCCCCAGTTCCCACCACGCGGCGTGAGTGGGCTCGCGAAAAGCCGGAGCCGCGCGCTGGTACCGCCTTGATCTGCGGGGAGTACGAACGTGTGCAGGCCCTGCGGAAGGAGGAAGATTGAGTCATGCTGCGAGGCGTGGCGGAGGAGAGCCCAGGAGGCTCTGGTATCGTCGGCTTCATCCGTCGACTGAAACCCGCCTTGCTCGTCTTGGTGTTGCCCATGTGGGTGGCCAAGCCTCGTCCACCTCTTGTAGCCAGGTTCAAGTCCAAAGTCGTGATTGCCGGGAATGACTAGCTTCAGGGATGCCTCGATAGCACGTAGCATCTTGATGGTTCTCTCGAGTTCTGCAAATCGGGATTCATTCGTGAGATCCCCGCAGTGAAGTACCACGTCGGCCTTAGGTAATGATATGTGTTTTAGGTCGTCGCCGTGCGTGTCGGACAGGATTATAACGCTGGTCTGATGCTTTTGAGAGCTGCATTGTCTGTTGAAGGATGCAAAGCCAAAGGCGCGAGTTGAAGCGCGTTCACGGGATAATCCCCGAGCAATGAATTTTAACGGAAGCATGGGGAAACAGGTTGTGCGGTATAGTGCTATAAAGAATGAGAATTACACAGGGTCTTCATATACTAGCAACTGCGTCTCCAAGACGCCATGGACACTCGCACGCTCCGCGACTGAAGCTTAACTTTCGAACTAGCTCAGTGGGGCCAAACCTTAGGATTATCTGACTTTGTTTTCCCTGCTTATTGGTGGGGCTTGAATCTCACAAGGAAAATTTGTGCTTCGATCTACACAACTAAACCTTGAGGCGCGATGAAGCTGTAATTGTAGGGTGTGTGCTTCATAGTCAAAAATTTGGAAGATTGAACTTGAAATGTCTATATCCTCGAACTCAAGCAGCAGTGCTCGTAGCTGTTGAGAAACTTGATCTCTTGCGCGCGACGGGATCCCCACGCAAATTCACCAAGATATGTAAACCACACGGAGCATTGTTAAGAGCCAAAATTTTTAGTGAAGTAGTTAAAGTAGAGGAGCATTACCTTTTGACGCTGCGCGAACTTCTAGAGACTGAGGAGCAAGGGAGAGTATCGTAAATGCAGAGATAATGTAGAGTTGTATTAGACACCTGCCTTTGCGCGACTTCATTGTACTCGATAGAAGTCTCCTTGAGGCCATGTTTGCATACATTCGAAACGCGCTCAGCCTATGGACTTTGTCTGCAGCTTACCAAGGAATAGTCCGTAGCTGCCCCAAAACATTGTCTGCAGCTTCCCGAGGAATAGTCTGTAGCTGTCCCAAAACATTGTCTGCAGCTTCCCGAGGAATAGTCTGTAGCTGTCCCAAAACATTGTCTGCAGCTTCCCGAGGAATAGTCTGTAGCTGTCCCAAAACATTGTCTGCAGCTTCCCGAGGAATAGTCTGTAGCTGTCCCAAAACATTGTCTGCAGCTTCCCGAGGAATAGTCTGTAGCTGTCCCAAAACATTGTCTGCAGCTTCCCGAGGAATAGTCTGTAGCTGTCCCAAAACATTGTCTGCAGCTTCCCGAGGAATAGTCTGTAGCTGTCCCAAAACATTGTCTGCAGCTTCCCGAGGAATAGTCTGTAGCTGTCCCAAAACATTGTCTGCAGCTTCCCGAGGAATAGTCTGTAGCTGTCCCAAAACATTGTCTGCAGCTTCCCGAGGAATAGTCTGTAGCTGTCCCAAAACATTGTCTGCAGCTTCCCGAGGAATAGTCTGTAGCTGTCCCAAAACATTGTCTGCAGCTTCCCGAGGAATAGTCTGTAGCTGTCCCAAAACATTGTCTGCAGCTTCCCGAGGAATAGTCTGTAGCTGCCCCAAAACATTGTCTGCAGCTTCCCATGTATGTTCAGAACATCGCACTTGCCTGTGTATGTTCAGAACATTGCACTTACCTGAGAACATCGCACTTGCCTGTGTATGTTCAGAACATCGCACTTGCTTTCTGGGAAACTTCTTTCACAACTTTGATCAGTTATTTATTGTGCTCCAAAGAGTTCAACTTCTGCTCGTAAGTCTAATTTCGTGCACAATGATGAAGCCAATTCTTTCCGAGGCAATTGCCGCTGTTATTTCGACAGCAAAAAAAGCTGCTGGCCCCAATGCGGCCTCAACGCGACTAGCTTTTGTTGGCGGTCTGGCCGTGACGCGTCTAACAAAGCATCGACAGACCAATGTACGCATGCTTATTATTTTGTCTTGCAACCGCTAAGCAGCAGTCTTAGGATATCGATGTATTTTTCGACGGAGAACTCCAGGGTTATAAGGCCAAAGCAGCATTTTTGCGCAGCAGTGACGTATTTCGTCAGAACCTAGAGGCCTTTATTAGCCTCACGTATAAGTCACCAATCTCGGGAGAGGTTGTAAAGGTTGATATTTTAGACTTACCTACTGTGAGTTATTACTATTTCTATTTACTTATTATAGGCTTATATAAGTAAAGGTTCGGTTTAAGCCAACAACGCTACCGCTTAGCGAGATAACTATAAAGCATTTACCATGGCCAACTCGTGACGAACTTATATCAATGAAGGCTCTCGCTGCCTCAGAGCGGTCACAACTTAAAAAGGCTCAACAAGATGTGGCAGATATCCAAGCTCTTTTAAGCAAGCAGCCTGGCCCCCTGCTATTTACTGGGTTAACTACCGCTAAAGCCAACAAAATCATGATTAAGGAACTTGTCCCACAGTTGGCTAAGTTAAGCAGCTGGTCTGAGATAAAGTGGCTTGCGGAATTTAAACTTTAACCTATATACTCTTAGGGTTAGGGTTAGGAATCTCAAGAAGGGGCAAGTTAATAATGCAGAAGACTATAAGCATGTGCACGTGATGCCGACTAACAGATTCCCTTGGGAAGACCGTTAATTTCGCTGTGCATAGCTTATTAAGGCAAAAGTGTTAAAGGAGGTAGAAGAATTGCTTCTTTATATAGTCATTCACGAGTAGGGGAGCCTATCACTTATGCCACAAACATTTGAGTTAAAATTTTTGGCAAACGCTATAAAAAGTAACCCTAGGGTAAGAAAACTAGAGTCTAACTTTTTAAACAGATAAACCTTTAGTTTTTTAGGCAAATTTAGTGGTAAAATAAAAAAAAAAGTTACTATTTAAAAGATAATTATTTAAGCAATTAAATGTAACTTTATGTATATATTTATCTCTTAAATTAATTAAATAAATTTAGGTAGAAGTTTTATAATTAACCCTAGGTTAGTAAGTATCCTTACCTCTTTAGGTTTAAGTGCCCCACCTAAACCTTATTAATATATATTATATGTAAGTTTATAAGGTAAATTTAATTAGATTAGTGTATAAGTTTATAAGGTAAATTTAATTAAATTAGTATACAAGTTTATAAGGTAAATTTAATTAGATTAGTGCGTGAGTTAAATAGCTAAATCTAATTAGATTAGTATATAAGATACCTAGCTAAATATAATTAGATTAGTATATAAAATACCTAGCTAAATCTAACTAAATTAGTATATAAGATACCTAGCTAAATATAATTAGATTAAAAATTACTACTTATAATAATATAAATAGTAATGAATAAAACTACGAATTAAGGTGGATTAAGTGTATAATAGAACTACTATTAATTAGACTAAGATATAATATATTAGATTTTATAGGACTCTAATTTAAGTTTAAGTAATTTTGCTTAACTTTAATGCGTAGAATATATTTACTAACTTTAATGTGTAAAATATGTTTACTAAGCTTATTCTTAGCGGCTATATAAAAAAAGAGCTCTATAAAAAATAATAAGGGTAAATATATTTTATAAAGTAAGTAAATATATTCCTAGCATTTAAGCTAAGGTTAGCTATAAAAAAAGCACTATTTAAAAGAGAATTCCGCCGTAATTATAATATAACTATATATATATATTTTAGCTATAAAATATATATATAATTTATAGATAAAGGTTTAAGGTTATATAGGGTTAGGGTTCGAATTACTTAATGTAGTAGTTTAGCTATATTATATATAACCTATATTATATGGGTTATATAGGCATTATAGTTATATATTACTAGGACTAAGCCTAGCTAAAGCTAGTTAGGTTTAGTAATAATAGTTTAAAAAATATAAGTAATTTTATAGTATAACTAATTATTTATAACTAAAATAAGCCGCTAAATACCCGTTTTACCTATAATAAATACTAGCTATAAATGCTAGCTATTTGTTTTAAGTACCCGTTACTTATTATAAGTGCTAATCACCTATTTTAAGTGCCTATTACTTATCCGGAGGAACTATTATAAGTACTAAGTGCCTATTACCCATTATTTATTATAAGTGCTATTTAATTAATTTAAAGTGCCTAGTGCTTATTTAACCTATTATACATATTAGTATAATTAATAATAAGTGCCTAATACCTAGTACCTATTACCCGTTTAAACTATTACAAGCCCTATTACCTATTATAAATACCTATTATATATTATAGCCTATATAATCTACGCTATATAGGTTAGGAGGGCGTTATAATTATATATAATTAGGACTAAGCTTAGCTAAAGCTAGTTAAGTTTAGTAATAATGGTTTAGAAGGCATAGGTAATTTTATAATATAATTAGTTATTTATAACTAAAATAAGCCACTAAGTACCTATTTTATTTATAACAAATACTAGCCATTCGTTTTAAGTGCTCATTACTTATTACCCATAATAAGTGCTAGTTTAGCTAGTTTTAAGTGCCTAGTATAGTGTCTAATGCCTATTAGGTTTTAGTGTTTAGTGCCCGTTTACCTAATTTAAAGGAGGGTTTTTAAATAAATTAAATTAAGGGTAAGCTAAGGGGGTTAAAATAATCTATTTAAAAAGCAAGCATTACGTTTTTTAAAGAAGATAGTTAGGGTAAGAATAATATAATTAGGGTGAGAATAATATGGTTAGGGTGAGTTTGATAAGGTTAAGGCAAGGACCATGGGTTAGGGTTAGGGTTAGGGTTAGGGTTAGGGTTAGGGT
>AZGY01000033.1:127763-174586 GCA_001636675.1 Moelleriella libera RCEF 2490 | reverse complement strand
CTTTTAAATTAAAATAATTATATTTTTTACTATATTATTAATTATAGTAATATAGGCAAAGTTTAGTAAATATTTTAGGTTTATAAAACCTCTCTTAAACTATAGAAATAAAACCTAGAAATATTAATTCTAAATAATATATATAAGGTTAATTACTTTAATATATTATTAATATAAGTCACTAGTATCTTAGTATTATATTTAAACTTTAGTATTACCTTTAGCCTTATAATATCTAAAAATATTAATACTTATACTTAGTTTCTTTTAAAGCTTTAAAAGGTATAATAAAAGGCTTAAATTAAGGCCTTAGGCATAATTATTATAAATTTTAATACTACTCTTTAGTTATCTTTTTATACTATATTTTTATATACTTAGTAATAGATTTATATATAGTATATACTAAAGAATATTATCCTTAATATTAAGAAAAAATAGGTTAAAAGCCTTAAAAGCTATAAGATTATTAAGGGCTAATAGGGATAAAGGCCTTAAAAAATAATATAATAATAAGAGCCTTAGGCTAATAGCAATAATAAGGTTAAATATGGTTGAACGAGGTTTAAATTAATAAGCTAATTATAATAATAATAAATAAGCTAATATATAAGTTTAATAAGCCTTATAAGCATAGCCTTTATTAATAATTATTATAAAAATAACTAACGGTATTTATAACGCTTAATTAGCCATAATATAGGCTCTAAATAAGGCTAATTTTATAATAAATTAGCGTAAGCTTTGTAAGACCTTTTTAAAATAATAAGGTAAATTTTTTCTTTATAATTTTAATATATGATTTATATACTAAATACTATAGCTAATAATTATTTAATACCTTAAGATAATATATATATTATAGTAAGACTAATTTACTAATTATATAATTAAAACATACCTTAATTTTAGGCAAAAGGCTACTTTATAGGCTAAAAGCTTATATTATAAGCTAAAGTAATGAATAAAATACCCCTTTATTAACCTATTTAAGCTTTATATAGTAATTTAGGAGATAAATATTAGTAAAATAGCCTAATATTACTTATAATTTAAGATTAAATTCTCTTAACGCTAGGTAGCTTAAGATAAATTTAAATAAATTAAGCCCTTTATATTATGTATTAGCTAGTAGGCAATATAATTAATCATTAAATAGCTTAAAAAGGCCCTAATATTTATTAAATAAAGGGCCTAAATATAATAAATAATAAAGCCCTATATAGGGAACTTTATAAAGTAATTTAAAATCCCTTATTAGTATATAATTATTTATATAATTAATAGGGGCTATTCCCTTAAGATAAAAAATATACACTATTATTAATAGCTTAAGGCAATTATAGTGCGTTTAAGCTAGATTTTTATAAGGCTTTTTCTAATAATATTATAAATAAAAGAAAAACAGCTCTTTAAGGCATATTAAGAGCCTAATCCTAACGTGATTTAGCCTAGAATATAAATAAATAATAAGGCAAGGTTACTCTTAAGTATTAAGTCTTATATAGGTAAAATACTTAGTGCTAATAAATAAAATAAGAACATAATTTTATTATTACTTTATAAGATTAAGGATTATAAAGCATCTTAAGCATTATCTTTTATATTATTAATAATAATATTATAAAATAAAGGTAAAGGTAAATAGGCATAATAATAAAATAAAGACTATAAGGCATATAATATATAAGTCCATAAGCTTTAAGTAATAGTATTATGGCTTTCTAGTGCTATTAAGCTTATTTAAGCCACTTAAATAATATTAGTTATATAATAATACTAACTTTACTATTACTAAGTAGCCCTTTAGCTAATATAATAGCCTTAAATAATTCCAAATAGTAGGCCATATTTTTAAGGAGGACAGGTACCTCTATATACACTAAATTATAGCGCTAGGCTAAGTCCCTTATCTACATAGAGTAGCTATTTTCTAGAGACTAGCCACCTAGTTATATAGCATAATCCAGCGGCATAATAGCCTTAATAGAAGCAAAAAAAACGCGTTTAAATTAACTATATGCACATAACCTATAATAAAAATCTAGGATGTATTTTTGCTAACAAAGTCTAAGGAAAAATACCTCTACTACTTTAGGCTTAGTCTAGGTCTGTATGTTTAAAATCAGGGTCTGCGTGTTTACTTACTCAGTATGCACGATGCGCAAAGAAAAGAGCCTGCTTGTCTGCGGTTAAACGCCGGGCCGGCGTCTCACAAACCGGTTCCCGGGAGTGCATTCGGCGTGCGGCTCCACAGTGCTCTCTGCACCTGAGCTGCGTAGTAAGGTACCGAAACGTAGTGCAATTTTTTTTTGACAGAAGAAGCATTTCGGCGCACTGCGTACTTAGCTTCGGCCCACGGACCGACGGCGACGGCGACGACGAGCTAACGCTGACCAATCGAGCTTCTGCTCTTATTTTTTTCTTTCGTCCGATAACACAGCGTGCGAGAACGCCGGCTTCGCTTGGTTGCCGTCATTGATTCTTGCTTTTTCTTTTCTTTCCTTTTACTCAATTTGCTTCGCAACCTCTTGCCGCGTCGTTGTCGCAACACCATGTATCGTGCAGCGGTACGAGCCACTTCACGGCAAGCTCGGGGGGTTTTGCGCCACCAGCTCCCGACTTCCCAGTGTACATCATCAGCATCATCATCTGCTTTTCGGCAACGCTTCGCATCGTCGGTGTCCGCAGGTCGATCGCGCTCGTCATGGAAGGGCTCCGCGCTACGATGGGGCTTGGCCGTAACAGCTGTGTACTACTACAACACCAGTCCCGTTTTCGCAGAGGAACTCACAGGTATGCATGAGCTTCCACGGGAAAGGAGGTCGGGAAAAATAAAGCAGCATCGTGTAGACAGCCTGCTTACTTTTTACGTTGCCGCTTGACGCGATATAGCTCCTCTGCCAATCACCGCTCCGCCGTCATTCACCGAGTCTGACCTACCTACCGTCGATTCCGTCATTGAGCAGAAGCGCACGCAGCTCAAGGCAGCCCAGCTCGACCCAGATGCTGCAGCTAGCAAAGAGAAAATCACATCTGGCGCCGTCGAACGAACAAGCTCTCAGGCCACAACGTCACCGTCACCATCGTCATCATCGCCGCCGCCGTCGTCGTCGCATAGCACTGCCGTCGCGAGCGGGTCGCCGGAGGCGCTCGAGGAGGAAGCCGGACAAGAAGGCGCATTCAACCCGGAGACGGGCGAGATTAATTGGGATTGCCCTTGCTTGGGAGGCATGGCTCACGGCCCTTGTGGCGAGGAGTTCAAGGCTGCGTTCAGCTGCTTTGTGCACTCGTCTGAGGAGCCAAAGGGAATGGACTGCATTGACAAGTTCCAGTACGACTACTCGCCTTCTTTCCCGCCCCTGATTCCTTTTTTGCGCATGCACCCTTGCTTCCCTAGGCATTTGAGTTTCCGCGATTGATGCTGACCTGTTGTTTTTCTCCATCCTTGCAGAGGCATGCAGACATGTTTCAGGCAACACCCGGACATTTATGGCGCAGAGCTCGACGACGTCGATGGCATTGGTGCGGACCCTGCCGACGGTGCTGGGGCGCAGCACCAAGTCTCACGGGAGCAGCATGAAGGTGCTGCTCTGAAAACAGACGACCAGCAGCAGCCAGAAGGAAAGCAAGTGAATTCGGCAGCGGTTGAGCCTGCGAAGGATGACGAAAGCGGTGTGCCCAAGAAATGGGAAGACGCTACGGACGCGGACGCTGGTGACGCCAAGGACGGACAGCCCGGGAAAGAGGCCGAGAAGCAAAATGGGGAATAGAATGCCAGTGTTATCCCGCTGCCATTCGCGGATCAAGAGCGACGGAGTATTACCATGTACACTACAGAACACAACCATGCATAATTTCGCTCGGCACAACATCATGTCAACCAGCGATGTGACAAAACGAAGCGGATGCATAGAGTAGCCTAGAGATTCTAGACAGCCTGCCAATCTAACTCACATAATTCCACTATGAATGTCCTCTGCTTGTGACACAGGTTAGGTGACCAGCATCACGGCGGGGCATGATAGGAACAGAGAACCATCTTGTCGAAAGTCAAGCAAGCATCGCGTCTCTATTGTATAGTGAAAGAGGGGGGGGGGAGGCGTAGAGCAAAAACTAATAGTGCCAACACCGCTGCGAACCCAACGCCCATGGAACGACAAGAAAACAAACATGAGAAGTACAGCCTTGGATGCGGAATGACTCGAGAGGGTGATTATGTCTTTGTGTTTTTTTTTTCTTTTCCGCTCCTCCCCCATTTCGCTGTCAAAGCCCTGCATTCCCTCACTCTCCTCTCTCTATTCTCAGGAGCCACCCGTCTTCTTGCCCTGTCCTTTGCCCTTGTACAGATATCTGCCCAGCACGGCCTCGACGGCACCCACGCCCGCGAGAATGCCGAACCCGACGCCGGCGCTCTTCCAGTCCAGTCTGCCCCTCTCGTACAGACCCCAGGCCTTGTAGCCCAGGTACGAGCTGACGCCGACGATGGCGGCGAGATTCGCAATGGCCAGCGCGCCGGCGCTCCCGTCCGACAGGCTGGAGAACTGGCTGATGAGCCAGTTATCCGTGCTGCGGGCCTTTTTCGCGGCCGAGGACGCGGCGGCCCCGGTACGCTTCTTGGCGCTCTCGGCCTTCTTTTTCGCCGACGACGCCTCGGCCTCGCGCTCTATCCGCTCGGCCTGCGTCTCCGTCTGCACGTCCTGCTCGAGGAAGTCGGCCGGCACGGTGCGCACGCCGGGCACGTCGACATCGATGAGCGACGCCGTGGACGCGGTCTCGCTGGTGACGACTTCGACGGGTTGCGGAGCAGCGGCCTACAAGGGTTACCACAAAAAAGTTCCATCATGAGACAGCTGAGCATCGCGCCGCCACGCGAAAGAAAAATAAAAAATGGGCACAATGATTGGGAAAATTAAGGGGAAACTTTGGAGTCCCCATCAGATTCGTGATGGAGGTGGTGCTGTTTTTGCTCCTTTTATCGTCATTTTTTCTTGGTTGCTCACCTCCTGGGGGGTTTGTCGGGGACCGCTGGCGGCGACCGAAGCGTAAGACACTACATCATCGAGCGACTGTCAGCCTCGTGCACAATTCGTGTGCATGACGAGGGATGGCGCACTTACTGTTTGGCAGCTTGAAATTCGATGAACTGGGAGACTGTGAGTGCTGGAGAAGGTGGTGATGGACAAGGGGGGAGCGGCTGGGGAAAGAGAAATGACCTCGATGTCGTGGTTGGGAATGTACGGTACGGGAATCTACGGTGCCAGAAGTCGAGCCATGATGGAGCGGGCTCGCAGATGGGCCATTTCATGACGCAACAGTCCTAGTGCTGCTGCTCCAAACTGGGCCTGGGAATATGCCGAGCGCGAATGACGTACTGGCGGGCAGGCCCACTTCGTTGTGCGCTGCTCGCGTGCATGGCGTCCAAATGGTTGGCCTTATCCAGGCCATTTCAATTTCTACCTCTGTCTCTGCACAACGAATCAGGACGCAGCGGTGAAGATAAAACGCTCGATTAATACCTCATTTGTACAACACAGATGCTGTGATCTTTTCTCTTCAATCATACACCCATCATTCCGTCATTCTCTTCCCCCCAAAAAACACCGAAGCCAGCCGTTTGATGGGACGGCTGCTTCAACCGGTACAGAGATAACGATAACTGAAACTTTATCTGTCCCTATCGCCAGTCTTTCGCCTTCAAAGTGGTTTGACATTGACCATGCATGTGAATTGATGTTCACCAATCGATACAGCGCTTCGGTCCGCTTTGCAATGCAAACCCTCTGAAATTCGGCCGAGAATCCCTTGCCCGAATCCAGCTCCCCTGCCCCGTACCAACGCCGCGCCAACGGGTATCACGAAAATGACGATTGCCAAAAACAAATCTCCGCACTCCCTCGGCTGCCGAACCCATGCAGAAATCAGTTGTCCCCGTGCCATGCATCGCTAAAACCAAACAAGGCCCTTCTGCCGAGGCCTACAAATTGTCACGGTGTTTTTCGGAAAGAATCTTCCAGTGCCCTCAACCAATGCTGTTTCAGGCAAAGAGGCATTTTGCAGTACACAAGAGCCCTGTTCTCGTCAGTTAATACCGTTTCCGCAATGCGTATCTGCAAGTCCATATCCTCATCGGCGAATTCCTGGAAAAACATTTCCAGGGCCTTTTCTCGCCATCGAGTGTTCACGGTGGCCTTGAGAAAATCAGATGGTGCCACTCCGATCGCCCTGTCAGGAGGACTTGATGGCAAGGGAACGCCATCAAGCATTGCAGGTGCCGGCGATTCCGTTGAAGTTGCTGGCGGGCCCGGGGTCGCACTGTTTGGTGTCCCAGCCAAATTGGGGCCGGATTCAGAGCGACTTGGTAACCTCGGCCGCTTTTCGGGAGATGCCATTGTTGACGGAGCATTCACAGGCTTGAGCCCCAACGAGGGCGATGTTGCGCCAAAAGCATCGTCGTTGTGTGAGGTTGACAGTGCCCGTTTCTTGGCCTGAAGTGCTGGCTCATCTGGCGGCGTCAGAGCAGAGGGCTGGGTGAAAGCTGACCGAGGCGGCAGCGTGGTCGAAGTTGGCTTTGCCTGTGGCGCGGGTGTCGGCGCCGGACCGGATGGTGGTTGAGTGGAAGACGTCGATGCTGGGACAGGACTTTCTTGGGCAATTTGGCCGCCCGCTGTCTCGGAATGGAGGCTCAAAACCCCTGATCCAGGCATCTCAGGTTCTTCGCCGGGTTGCCCGTCAGCCCTCCTCCTCGGTTTCATGATTCTTTTCGGAGCGCCGCCGGATCCGATCACGTCAGAATATAGTATTTCCATGTATTCCTCGTGGTCAAACGGGCGTCCTCTCAAAGCCCTCGACAAAGGTTCTTTCTGCCAATCGTGTCAGCCTCTGGCCCACCACGTCCAAGAGATCAAGTGTGCAACGGACTTCGATATGTGCCTTCCAGACATCTTCTGAGGCGGTCACCGTCTTGGAGACGGGATTATACATGAAGTCGGGATGTTCACGGAGGCCGCGCCATAGTCGAAACCGCTTCCGGGCGTTGTCGCTCTTGTTGATGAGATGACTTTTGGCAGGATAAGCGCCGTGGCTCTCCTGAAGGGCTTGCGCGGCACGTTCCCAGGCCTCGGCCTTGAAACTACTGTTCTCGCGCAGGCCGAGCTGGACGCTGTCGCAGAGACTGCGAAAAAATGTTGTCTCGTATGCGGGTGTCCAACTGAACCTCGGAGCTCGGCGATCGCGATCGACACGAGAAGACCCTGGACCGTCGGGACCGAGGAGATCGCCGTCGTCCTCGGACATGGCGGCGTGGGAATTAAGATCTGGGATCCCGATCCAGGTTTGATGCGAGAGAGTTCTCGAGACTATGGGCGGCAGCGGCCAGCGATCAGCAAGCACAATGCTGCATCAACGCGGCAGCAGCCTTGCAAGGGGGGGGGGGGCCTTTGGAGACCACCAAAACAAAAAAGGTGGCCAAGCGGACCCCAGAGAAAGGGTCTGTCTGGTTAATCGTGTGTCTATGCTCAGAGGTCTGGCGGCTGATCAGCGGCCTGCCGAATACGGCGCGCCAGGCCAGCTCGGGCCTGCGCAGTGCGCTATCGCGGGGCGCTGGTCACATGGCTGAGCCTGGAACCATCAATCGCATGATCGAATTTGCAGCAACCGCGGGCTAACGAAATATTCTCGATCCGCGTGGGCGCCGCTGCGCTGCGATAGGCTTAGGTTGTATTGCATTAAGCGATGCTAGCAGCCCGCATTGACACTGCGTAGTAAGCAATGAAATGGCTCGCGCCGGCTGACCTTGCTCTCCTCTGCAACGTCGATAGTATCTGCATGTAACGAGCTTCTTTGCTGAGCCGCTCGCGGCGTCATCGTATCCTGACTGCTATACCATAGCTACTGATAAAAGCCTCGGGAATCTTGCCGATTTGTCGAGGTCGTCCGCGGATCGCGGCAGCCTTGCATTATCTGCACGCAACCGACCAGTGTGCGGCTGCTCGGGCTGCCTGCAGACTGAGACGGGCATCACATCAATGGCCCCGGGGGGGGGGGGGAGAGAGTGGACTTCACGATGTTTTGGGAATCGCTGCCGTCGCTGGCCGTCGTTGCAGCGTCGGTAAAGCTGCTGACTCCAATTGCCTAACGAAGGCAGCCACTGGCAGCCTTGATTCCGAGGCACCTAGTTCGCCGGAGTCGATACAACACCTCGGGTGGTTCTGCGCTGTCGTGTACTTGCTCCAGCGAACAGCGGGGAGCCATTGCGCATCTATGATTACAAAAATACCGTTGCGGTCAATTCGCAGCTCAGGGAAATCGCTTCTGGGCCACCACGTTTGAATTTTTCCTCATTCAGGGACCCCACGCTGAGTCTGGTTTTCCGCGTACGGGGAAACAGCTTTGTTGTCAGCAAGTCAGCTCGCCCGCCGTGTTCGCGAGAAGCTAGTCCGGCCGCAACGGCCGAGGCATATGTTTGAGAAGATGTCGTCTCACGAAGGCATGCCTCCGGCGGCCCTACCGGGGGTCGCCTGCGGCGGGCTGGCCTCGCTGCGCTCGAAGCGGTCTCGCAGCTAAGGGTTCCTGAGATCTTGAGACCTGATGCTAGCAGATGCAAAGTTTCTTTCGTTCAGTGCGGGGAAGACACCTCTATGATGATAGCTGGGCTGACGTGCATCGTTTCTCAGCATGGCAGCCCCTGAGGTGCTTCAGCGCCACGGCGTCGCGCATCAGACACCTCTGACTTTGAGATCAAGCACGCCTGCCCGTCAAGTTTGGGTCAGAATCTGGTTCCAGAGGCGACTCGGGGAAATAGAACAGAGAAAGCCGGGCGCTGTTTGAATTGACTCGGCACCCCCGTCAGCTTGCTCGCTCGCTCGCTCGCCGTGAACAATCCAGTTAACCTGCACCCAGTGATCGTAAAGTGTCAAGTATTATTTGGTTGATTAGAGCTACTTCTCACGCGAGAGATACCGGTGCTTCACTGCCATTGCCGTTCCTGATGCCGAAATCCAGAGCCTTTGGTTTGGCGTCTTCGAGGCTCGCAGATTTGGTAACACAAACAAACTCGGTCAAAACCACCTTCATATTTTGGAGTCTGCTCCCAATAACCAGTGGATCTGACTCCCAATCCCTTTCTACCAATCATTTCTACCCCAGACAGCCCTGACCAAATGCTATCGGCAGGGGTCATGAAGGACATGCTGCAAACGAGACAACGCAAGTTGTTGACCGACTTGGGAATTATATCAGACGAAGCGCAGCGACAGTATCTGGAGACGCTGCGTGTTCCTGAGTGCTTTCAGGTATGGAACTGTCAGCTCGCAACCCCGTCCAATGTGAGTGTCCGAACGTAGACATGAGACGCCAGTCTTCGTACCCCAAACAGGTATTTGGGTACCATAAAGGCTCTCTCGCCGACTGTTCTCCTCACCAAGGACCCTAACTGTTACTCAAGCCCAGTATCCGGTCAACACGGAAACGCTAGGCTAGACTCTTTTACTCATTGTCTGACCCGGACTAGACAGATACTCAATGCCGGCGGATTTACGATGGTCTCTCCTCAACCATTTGCCGAGATCGAGCAGCAGCTTTTTCCGCCGATCACTCTTGAAAAGACGCATGTTGTTAGCATCGCTACCAGAGTATGTTTTATGCTGGCCCCGTGTACGTTTCGTATCAATGTCTCGATCCTTTCGCGGAGATGACGAGTCCAGGCACAGCAACAAATTGATGCCAAATGAGGGCAGCGATCTATCTGGGACGGCTTCCTACCAAATATATGACGGTGAAAGATGCCCCAAACCCACTAGATAAGCCCTTGCGGGCGTAGTGAAAAGCCGTAATGGAGTGACATGACTGATTCAACTTTGGGCGGCGACGGCTGCGCCATTCTTCAAATCTCATACGGCGCTTGGCTTATTGAGCCACTTCTACGATGCGAGTTCTCAGGGCCTTTTTTTTCTTTTCTACGCCTCCTTGCAAACACCCACGATCCGCTCATCATTCATTTTGCAGTTTTCAGAGCCTAGGAGCACGTGAACAAACTACAGAGATATTCAGGACGAAGGTGTATTGGTCCAGATGCAGAATATCAAACAACCAACACATCATTTGTCAACCTAGGCCCATTTTTCAGGCATTAAGCCAACCCAACGCCAAAGTGGATTCTGTCTTGAAATCCGCATTTGTACTTGTCAAGATAATACAATCCAAGTACCGATCTAGGGAGGGTCCATCACAATGAGCAATAACTCAGTAGAAGGGTAACGTATTTGCGCTTTCAAAGCCGATCGATGGCTACGTTGTACATGTGCTTGCTCCTTTCCCTAGGACAAGGATGACAATGCAACGCCCGAGGGACACACACATACAGCGTTTCCTCCGAACGCGCCCGCACAAGCACCACCCGGCCCTCAGCTGAAAGGGGAAAAAAAAAGGGGCAGCCAGCCATCAGACGATGCTCAGTGAGGAGTGCCATCCTGCCGTCACACTGCAGACGGACTATCATGCGTCGTCGAACAAACCCCAGCCAATGAGCGAGCTAGGAGGCTCTCGCGTCATCTGCTCTCATCGGCTGAAAAAACCACAGCCGGCCACCTCTTGTCGAGCAGTGCTGAGAACACACATACATATGTATATGTACAATACGGACGCGGCTCGGCTACCTATGCTCGCCCTGAAAAAAAAAAGGGGGGGGGGGGGGCCGCCCACCCACCTCCATGCACGATAATCTCGCATGCGAATGCATTGCATCGAGGTTTGAGCATAGTCTAACTGACTGGCGACAGACATGGGCCCGGTAGTAGGGCGTTGGCGAACCTCTCGAGAGACGCAATGAGGGTTTTGTTGGAGGTGTGGCAGGGTAAAGCACTAATTTGTTGGTGATGCTTTCGTCACAATACCAGACGGCCGTTGGAAAAACCAAACCCGAGATATATGAAATTCAGTTGAGATTTTTAAAATCGGTTGCAAAGCGGGTTCTATGGGCGGGTTCAAAGCCTCGAGGTTAGGCAGAGCGAGCACCCGCGCGCCACTCTTCGCACGTGTGCCAGCAATAACGGCCAGCCATCGCTCTTGCTTCGACGATGCCGGCATGTCCCTCGAGACATGTCTCCTTTTTATTTTTTCTAAAATAAAGAGGAAGTAAAAGCAGAGTCGGTGCTGGGCGAGTTGGATTTCTGGTGAGTCGTGGTGGGGCTCATCAACCGGACCTCGGTTTTATTCCAAGAGTCGTTCGTTGTTGTCGCGTTGCGTCTTGCTTTATTTAGTCCACACAACAACACACGCCCGTCGTGAAAAGCAGGCACAGCACAGCGCAGCCATGCGCAGCTGGCCAGCCTTTGCCACGCCACTGCCCCCAATCAAGCCGATCAGAAATCCTTGAGTGGACGTTCCCCAAGCCACACAGCCACCTCGTGCTGACCGGCCCGGTCCCGCGCAGCCTGGCACACGTCCTTCATCATCCCGCAGCTCCGGGTTTGCCTTCTTGGGTGACACGACTGCGGCCACGCTGGCTGGCGTGCGAGCCATCCTGGCTGAGTGCTGGGATTCCCATCGTCATCACGGAAATGCAGCTTTCTGTGCGAGGAGCAGAGCGTGCAAGCGGACCGGACCAAGCATACCAAGTGGCGTGACCTCGAGCCGGTAGTTCGCAAGTGGCCCCCTGACAACATTTGTCCTGACGCTTTTCAGCTTGCGGTACTCGGAAAGGCACATCTGTGACTTCTTTGAGGGCGTGGAGGATGCACCGCGGAACATGGTGATTTGGGCAGATCCAGATGGTTGAAGCTCGCGCAAGCTTGCGCCCAGCAGGATGTATTTCGCTCGGATGTATCGCTTTCCTCCTCGATGACAATCGGTTGAAATCCAAAAGAACGACGCACACCCGAGAGCGGAAATACGGCCCATGCGCTTCGCCGACCGGTCGAGCTGGAGAGCTTTGGCCGTTCTAGCGTGACTCCTTTTTCCAGGAACCTTTTTCCAGGGACGAATTTGTCTCGACTTGTCCTGATGGGGGGCTCGATTCATTGCCCGTTACTGCTTGTCCGTCTTGGGACCTACTTTTGGCCCTCGATATTTCGTGCTGCCGGAAACCAAGCGAAAGTACTGTACTCTGACCAATCATTGGATAGGCTTTCGAGAAACCATTCTTACGAATGCCATGATGCACATGCCAGAGGCATCAAATTTGCGGCGAGCCCGTTCTCAGGGGCATGTTTCGTGCGACAATTCGCTGAAGAATGTAACCAAAGTCTACTTGGATGAAGCGAGGTCGAGATCCCGTGGCCAGTGTCATCCTCGTCTGCCGCTCAATGGTTCTCGTGGGCTGTGAGGGGCACAAGGCGGATTCAAAGGTCGAGTCCCTCAGCATGTCCATTGGCTACATGCGGCAGCAGTTGGGAACCGAACCGAACGTGCAACAAGGTAGCTCGACGAAGTACCTGTGTGGGCCAACCGAGGGGCACGAGATGAGACAGACGTAGACTTGAGATTCTGACATGCCTCGCAGCCACAAGCAGGCTGCTTCTGACCGTCCATGATTAAATTTTTGAAAGTCTGGTCTATGTACAAATGCGGGTGGGACAACGGGTGTCGCATGCTGGAAGAAACTCAATTCGTTGCGAGCTGCTGCCCATTGAGCCCCGATCGATGAGGCCTGTTGCTCCCCTTTCTCAAATACGATAGTGTTCGCCAGACGGCATCCCGCGTCTGCTTAGACACGGAGCATATAGTTAAAAGCAAAGATGTGCCGCAAATGTAGCGGGATGGGTATAAAGTGATATAGAAGCAGATAGGAAAAACAATCGTAGGTTCTCATTTCGTAAAAGGCCATCGCCATACGAGCGTGGCCAAGCCAACTCATCGAATCACATGCCGTTAGCGGTTCGAGCTCATGACAAAGGCATGTTGTTGCCCTTCAAGGCTTTTGATGGACCTTTCGCCAGCAGATCTGCTTCGTCAATGTAGAACAGTTTCTTCTCCTTGAGGAACTGGTGGTGGAACAGCTTCAGAAATGGGCCGGGCATTTGTTGGCCGACGTCAATCTTGATCTGGTCGTCTTTTCCGGTCCATAGGTGGCGGATGAAGGTCCCGTGGCAGTTTGTGTCTGTCTGCGGGAATCCGTTTGCCTCGTCACAGGGCAATTCTCGGATATGATTGGGATAGCTGTAGCGGACGTATGAGCCGAAGCCGCCCTGATCGGTGGGCTGACCCGGCCAATTTTTGCGAAATTGGTCACAGCCGGGATAACGACTGTTGTCATCGGGACACTTGCTCCAATCGTCCATTATCTTATACGTCGTTGGACTGTTTTGAGAGATGATGAAACCAGTATTCACGTTTAGCTTGCCGAACTTGTCCTTGTTGAACTCGGCTTCGGGATCTATTGCGAGGGCCATGGAGTTATTTTCAGGGTAAAGCTGCCAGTAATTCAATAACCACTCAAAAGGCAGATCGAGGTTGTGAAAGATGGCGTCAGAATCGAGGTAAATGCAGACATCATGCTCCTTGAGGATTTTCGAAATGACGGTGGGCTTCTTCCAAGATGCCCGCCTGTCGCCGGGATCCACAATGTTGACATAGTAGTACTTGTACCCATGAATGCGTGCTGGGACAAGGGGTTAGCAACTATCAATGAGTTTGCATTGTCATGCTTGTTTCAGTCTTGAGCTCTCTTACCGTAAACGTAGTGATTGAGAAGCCCAGCAGACAGACCATGCACACCGGCCGGGCTATCCCAGGACATCAAGTCTGGCCCAAAAATCTCGCCGCTGTCATTGAAGCCTCGATTGTCGAGGTCAATGATGCACAGGTTCTCGCCCATACGCTGCTGCCAATGGGCGGCCTCGGGTAACCTCCATTCGAATGCATTGTGCGGCCTGTAGATGGGCTCGTTGGGCGATATGACAGGCTTGTACATATCTTCGAGGAAGAATTTTCGAAGTCGGTCATCCTCTGGGTTCGGGGGTAGCTCGTATGAGCCGAAGTGAGGCGCCGGAGTAGGAACACTGGTATCGTCGACTCGTTGTGGCCGGGTCTTGTAAGAGATGTGTGATGAGGGTCTGTCGACCACAAAGGACCAGCATTAGTACCTCAAGTCTCGAAACAGCGTCATTCACACGAGGACAATAACGCACCGAACTAGAACGTCCCAGGAATCGAGATGATTGAAGGTGAGGCCGACGAGTATCGCGACAAAGAAAAGAGCCCCCACAATTAATACCATCCCCTTGGTCGATCGCACCGTCGTGCTGAGCATCGTGAACGACAACTGTGCACTTCGCCAGGTGACTGCCGGGCAATTTTACGAGAGAAAATATAAAGTTCTGGTTTTACGAAGGCTTGCTGAGAAAGAAGTTCGTATCGCAGGAAAGCAGGTCGTAGAGAAAGTCGAGCCGAGTAACGACGGGGGGGGGTCGTCTGACCGAGTCGAAGCCTTGTCTCACGATGATCAAACAATGCAAGTCAAGGGAGTCGCCGAGGGTTGGTAGACAAAACGGATAGTCGAGCGGTAAGATGGCAAGAGAGTAATAAGTGTCAGTGCGGGCTCATTCAAAAATGAGACACCCTAATTGCCTTCGTAGGATCTGGCCAAGCTCCTCAGGATTGCGGCCAAGAAAAAAACTTGAGGGCCAGAGGATGGTGGCCGAAAGCAGAAAGAGCCGATTTCGACTGGGAAAGACAAAACGAGGCATGCGCACGTTCTTGTAAGGAAAGACCGTCTTGACGTCGAGCGGACAGGGAAAGGAAGGAAGGGGGAAGGGGGAGGCACCAGTTTGGGGGTTTGCCCAGGTAGTTCCGGACAAGCCAAGCGATGACACGGGGCTTCAGCCGAAGATACCAAACGGGTGCGATCAGAGCGCCTTTGAAAAGGGAAAGGTGAGAAACGTGTGCTGTGCGTCGGCTTGCACTAATACTTTAGTTTTCCGAACGTTGGATCAAAACTTGGGATCAATCAAATAGGGAAGACGGATGCTCGCCAAGGCTGCTCGCCAAGGCGACGTGCCGGCAGCGCCCTCCATGACGTCCACCGAAGCCAGGCTTTCGACCCCTCCTGCACCCCCGGCTGCCGCGTCTTGTATCATCTTTTCGGACAATCGATACGAGACCGCATCTTGACTGGATGGCTCGCAGACATGGAAAACCGGCAACGTGCATGGGAGGACGCGTGTCTTGGCAAGGGGATGACGGTTTGTGGCGTCGTAGCGCCGTTGTGGTCCGCCAAAGCGTTGTGACTAGCTCCAAGGACTGGGGCGAGATGTCCAATCTCCGTTGTAAAGGGCACGGGATCATCGGCTAATAGGGTTTGGAGCAAACATGGCGGATAAGCCAACGCCCAAGAATAGATGGCCGCCGGGGCTGGGGTTGCTGCTTCCCATCAACCCGGCTTGGCTGGCTGCTGCGGACCTCGATCCCAAGTCGCCTCCCAGCAATCGTGCTTGGCATCCATCATCCAATCCTTTACAAGAAAGAATGAAAGAAGGATTGATTATTTGATGGCTCTTTTTTGGGGGGTTCGCTCTCGGGCTCTCCACGAGCCGGCAATCTCCACAAAAAAGCTGAAGTGCATGACGAGTTCGGGCCGCGAGTGTGGCTTGAGGCTTGAGGATTTCCCACAGGCCGACGTGCAGCTCTTTGCATCTAGCCTCGTCAATCACATTGTATCCCCAGGATCTCGGTGGCCCCTGCAGATTGCGCGTAGAGTGTGTGGGAGATCCTGGAAAATGTGGCCCTTTCCGCACAGAGCCGCCGCCAAAGCCTCCCGGGCTCTTCCCTGCAGTGGCACGCCTCTGGACAGACGCAGCATATGTCAATTCGCAGGCTTGGGTCCATCTGCCGCGGCCTTTTCCGCTCCATTAGAAAACAGTTTGCTCGTCTTTCCGTGGTGCAGGCCAAAGGTCATCTGCGGCTCTCAGTGTTATGTTCATATTCTCCACAAAACTCGAGTTGTGACACCATCACGGTCGACGTACTCATCCGGTCATTTCCTCCCTAATGAATCGAATTCACTTCGGTGAACATACCTATTGAATGGTACGCGAGAATAAAAGAGAAAGATCTGTTCACACGTCGCAGCATAATTTGTCAGGAAGCTCTTGAATCGCGTGACGATTTATTTCTCGGGCAGTGCCGAAAGTGCCGAAATGGCCAGGGTCTGCCATGTCACCGAAGGCAATGCCTCGCACTGACCTACGTGTCAATGGATACGCCTACGCAATGGCCAACACCTCCTGTCGAGACGATTTGTGCCTTCCGATCATGCTTTGTTGTCCTCGTCGTCAGGGGACGGAAATCCAAGACAACCCAAATCGGCGTATCCTGACCCCATTGATCTGTCATGGCATTGCAGAGTTTTGGTGCTCCTGACCACGCGTGACGCAAGGTCTTGCCAGCATGCCACAATCCGCAGCAGACGTGACGAGGACATGTTGTGCAAATTGCCCCTTCTCATTTACCACCATCGACCTACAAACAGTCATCCTCGACAAGCGTACGTCAGACTTTCAAGACTGCCCATCCAGGTTCTAGAAACGACGACCATACGGACGTAATACCAATGGCAATTGTCATAGTGTCGTCCATTATGTCCCTGGGTGGCCACTGGGAGGCATGTTTGACGTAGTACCATGTGTAACGGCCCCAATGAGCCGAAGACAGTCGTCGTATTCCGCATTCCATTATGCCGCAACTCGAAACTGCCCTCATTAGCGATACACAGTGGCAACACGAGCAACTGTTTTCCCCACAAAGCTAACAAGCAAGTTGTTTGATCCTGTCCCCAATCCAGCGATCAAAAACGGTTGCAGGCTGCCTTACCGCGACACTGACTGCCTCAATGATCAACTCTCAACCACGAGACGAATGAGTTCACAAGAAAGCTGCGCAATCTACTCGTCGAGACTTATTCCATTTCGAGAATCTGAATCAGGAACCGTGTAAGATGATTCGCGGATCGGAAGTTGTCCGAATAAAGGCACTTTCGGCCTCCACCGACCAATTGCAACAGCAGGTCATCATTCTAGACCGCGTTCTACGAAGACAGGTCGCATAATCGATAATACACACTGTGATTCATCAGAATTTTCGACTTGCTGGCGACTAGGTAGCGCGCATACGATCATGCACCCCAATAAAAAAAATAGGCCCGGTGTGGACGTCGCTATCCGCCGGCTCTATGCAAGTGACCTTGCAGCCCGAGCTGTCACAACTCTAAACCGACAAAGAGACGCACATGAATCTCGCAGGAAGAGTGATGGGAAACATGAGAAGAAATTTATGCAAGTGACGGGTCCAAAGTAGGCATTTGGATAATCCCCGTTTTGCAGCCTTGCAGGCCCCTGTGGTATGAAAATAGAATTGAATCAGTCTTGAACGCCTGGCTCGCTAAATAACGCATCAGAGAGAATGAATGTAAGAACAAGAACCTCAAGTCCTAGGTCCCCTGTGCCTCGATCCGCCGACACCAATCCCTCCCATTGGCTACTTGATAGGCACACAGCCTCGGTTCCAGCACGATGCTGACCAGAGCCGCCACGCAAATCCCGGCGCTATCGCTCACAGTCGTTGCACTCAAGCTAAACTCGCGCTCGTCCGCAGGCACATTCTCCATGATCTCGGCAAAGCAGTTGACGTACACGGCACCTCCGAGCAGGCCTTCCCAAAAGACAATGACAAATACAACATAGACTGACGGGATGAAGAAATACAGACTCTGCATAACGAGCATGACCAAATTGGCCACTTGCAGTACGGAGGGAAGGTACAGATTGTGAATGCGGATGAAGGGGGTGGACGATCGAGAGATGAAGACGCCGAGCTGGTAGAGGAAGCCGTAGAATGGGTAGAAGCCGCGAAAGGCACCAAACGGAGACGACTCTAGCGGGAACAGCAGGGTGGGCGACACGCCTTGATTGATGGTGTATTCGGCCACATACACGAGCAGAAGCGGAGCCATGTACGGCACGAAAAGCGACTTTGCTCGTCGTAAATTGGCACCGAGCGAGCTGCGCATCTCCTGGTGATGCGAGTACGCGGCGTGGACGTTTGACGGACCCGGTGTCAGCAGTGCTGACGCCGCCGGACCCCGCGGCACATGTTCCAGGTCATCATCATCACCATCATCATCGCCTGCAGGGTCACGATTCGGAACTGTCTCGTAGGCCTTGTGCACTTGGGACGACGTGGCTTGCAGCGGACCATGGGGCAGCACGAAGAAGAAGCTCACGAACATTACAGCTGGCAGGCACGCAGAAAACAGCAAGCTGTCCCTGACGCTAAAGTTCCACCATTCTGTAAGGGCCACGTAGAGCAGGGCGCCGACGAGACCGGCTGCTCCGGTCCCAGAGCCCCAGCCCACGAGACTAATGTGCCCGTAGTAATGCGAGAGGCCGAGAAAGCTGAGCTCGCCGCCTCCGCTGCTGAGACTGGCCAGCGCGACGCCAATCATCTTGGCGGCCACGGATCTGGAGGGCGGTGTGAGGGCAATCATCAACATGCCGGCGGCCGACAGGGCAATGAAGACGAGGACGCGCGACCGATAAGGCACGCGATGTATAAAGTATGGAGCGACAAGCTTGGCGAAGAACGAGGGCATCACGTCGGCAAGGAGGACGACTCCTTTCGGTATGGAGGACCCGACGAGGTCTTGCGCGGCCGAGAGGATGATCACGTAGAGAACATTGTTGATGAGGCCTGTTTTTTTTCGTGATGGCAACAGCGCTGTCAGCGGATATGCTCCCCTCTGACAAGTCTTTGTCAAAGCGTTGAATGAGAGAAACGGGGGGAAAGGGGGTGGTGCGCACCGAGGAGCCAAAAGGCTATCAGGACTTTGGTGTCAGGGTGCCGCAGCAAGCTGGAGATCTTGGCGCGATAAGCAGGCCAGGACGAAGACGCGGACCCGGGGAGAGGCAGGAGCCCCGAAGCAGAGAGAGGCGATGCTCGGCCCGTCATCGTGGGCGTCTCGCGGCGATCAAACGAGTCGACATGACCCGGAGCGGGCGTCGCAGTTCGCAGATTCGTTTCTGGGTGGTAAGGAAGATGGATGAGGGCTTGATGTGAAGTGACGGTCGTGAGGCTGCGTCTCAGCTTTGTGCTGCTGATACGTCACCGTGGCACGTGCCAGGCTCATTTCGTTCATGCCCGCCCGAGGGGTAACTGGTGAATACCCCATTCTTCCCCTGCAGAAACCCATGAGGATGCTCCCGTCGCCTATCCAATTCCATTTTTTCGGGACATTGCTCATTGAGAAATGGGAATAGACGGGATGCTACGATGACAAGCAGTTGATGCAGCTTCGCGTGCGCTACAACTACTATCAAGGGCTGCACCGTCACGAGGGTGGACCCGCCGCATCGCAGCGCATCTTCCGTTCCGTTCACCACCCAATCAAGACGGAGGCGGAGGCACTCACTTGTACAGAAAGCTCGATGCGGCACTAGACCATGGTTGAGCCGCCTGTCAGCTTCAATTGCGGCAGGTCCTGGTCGTGGTGCTCAGTTGATTCGGACATGTTGATGTGGCGGTGTGACATGTACCCTGAGCATCCTGGGATTGGGAGAGCTCAGGATTCACGATGGCCAATCTCACATACGATGCCCGGAATCGATCGGCCCACTACAGTTGACACGTCTTTTGTCGCTTGAGGTGAAGAAAGATTGGCGTTGGACGTATGAGTTCACGCCGATGATTCTCTCGCTGTGGATCTGCGCGCGAGGAAGTCTGCTTGATGATTCTCGAGTGAGTCGGTCAGTATATCACAACCTACTCAAACGTGGAAGCCGAGGATCTTGACGCTGGCTCAACTTGGGAAGCGAATGTAGAGCAGCCATGATCGTCACTTTGAACTTTGAAGCCCATAGATTACCTCAGAGACTAAGAGAGCTAGAGCTGTTTCTCCTGCTGCGGATCCGGCATCCAGCGTCATAGACGACCTCACGATGAATGAGTGGTCGTGTACATTTCTACGGCGATGCAGACATTTTCGTTCGCGCCTTACTCAACAGTGTGATTGCGAGCCGTGCCATGGATTTCTGCGGCTAGAATGCCTCAAGGTATCGATCTGCAAGCGCATCGCCGCCTACAGTGCTGGGAGATTGTACCGCTCAGTCCCCCGATGCGAACGTCCTGACCGATTTGAGCAGAGCTATTCTTTCCCTGATGTCACTTGCGTCTCTCTTCTCCAACTTGCGCTCGAGAGTCCCAATCTCGCGATCCAACAGCCCTGTGTAGCGCAAGGCACACTTCCCAAGAGTCGTCACGGCTTGCTTCAGTGCCGGCCCAGTCAACAGGTCTGTCCTGACCGTGAGCACCAGCTCGACCCAGTCCTTCAACGGCAGCTCGCAGACGCCGGCTTCAACGTAGCACGACGGGTGAGATGCAAAGGCAGCGTCTTGGAACCTGTCGCACGTCATGCTGCATTCCGACAATGGCTGAACCAGAGATCGCTGGAGACACGTCATGACTTCGAGAATCCATGCCTGGCCGACAAAGGTGAAATGGCTGAGGCGCTTCTCGAACTGGCGACAGTTCTTGAGGCCTTTGCCAATGGGATAGCCGTCTGGGCCGCACGAAAGCACTACCTCCGCACAATCTCGGTAAAAGTCGCAAGTCTGGGACGGGTTCTGACACTTCGGTTGGCAGAGAATGTCTGCGTGGTGGCAGGCGCTGCAGATTTCCGCCGACTTCAAGGGCTTATACACGATCTCGTGCTCGTGAAGTTTGCTCGCGGCCTGAGAGGCTGAAACAGAATCAGCGATTGGGCTTGCGAACCGAGGTTGCTCGCGCTGTGCCAGCGATGCGCATCCCGCCACCAGCAAGCTCAGAAAAAGTTGCTGCATAGTTCCCTCTGGACTGGACAACATCGAACAAACGATGGACCTGGCTCCAGATGTGCATTGATGGGGTCAAGATGTTGACGGAGAAAAGAATGATTCAACAAGGTTTGGATGCGATGGCCAGAGCGATGGAAGAAATTGGGTAAGTTCCAGTGGAGAGAGGACGCAAGCGACTCGGGAGACGCAGAATGTCCAAAATCGTCCGCCTCTCTTCCATGGTTGACCTCCCATGTTAGGAAGTTATATTCCGTTCTTATTACCCCATCGCTATCCACACCCGCCTGGCCAAGATCATGGATGCAAGATATGTCATGACCGAAGAGGCGCTCCTAACTGGCGACATTTTTCTTTTTTCGATGACGCGCAGTAATTGGAGAATATTGAAACAAGCCTTTGCAAGTTGACGTGACGAGTCGCTGGGCTTGGGGGAACAGGCCTCTCCTTGAGACTGCGGTCTTGCTTACCAGTTACGTGCTTGCGATTGTCCGGGAGATCTGAGTCCGAGGGTGGTTCCCTCCATTCTGTGGCGGGTCGCGGCAGACTTCCTTCTCGATGGTCAGAGAATTCTCATCTCTCCGCCATAATGGGCCAAGAATATAGCATTTCCTACCGCCTTGCCTTCTCCACGTGCGACCGGTCCGTCTAGGGCGAATTCCTGTAAAGGCCAATCTATTGACTGTACCGGGAGGCACGTTTTTCAACACGTTCTTGGTGGAGAGGGCTACGATGCGGCTGCAAAGTGCGTAGCCTCGCAGACCCTCCAACGCAGCAAGATATGCACCCAGGCCAGAAACATGGGCGGCCGCCATAGATGATCCTGAGAGTCTTCCCTTTATGAAGACAACGAGATGAGGTCAGGATTACTGAACTGGGAAAAGCAACAAGGGACTGGCCGTGTTGGGAACTTACGACTTTTCCACCAGGAAGTGTGGATCGAATCATCTCTCCCGGAGCGAAAACGTCCACGGCTGATCCATAGCCACGTTTCTGGGGACGAGTATCTCTCCAGTCGGACGAAGAAGCTGTACAAACCCATGGCTCGGCGGCTGGCGATTGCCTGGAAGCTGGCGAATTCCTGTTTCCTGCTGAACTAACGAGCAAGACACCTCGGCGAGCCAAGATCCGCGCGGCTTTGTTCATGGCTTTGGAGAGGGGAAAACCCAGACTAAGATTGACGATGACGCCGTTTGGACAATGCCTTCGTTTTCGATCACGGTCTACATACGCAATGCCAGCAATGACTCTTGAAGCAGGTCCACAGCCATCGTCATCTAGGACCTTGACGCCGTAAAGGTTGGCTCTTTTCGCGACACCGTAAACGCGGCCGCCGATGCTTCCGGCAACGTGAGTGCCATGACCACTGCCGTCCTTGTTCTGGCCCTCCACGAAACTTCTCACCTGTCTAGCGCGGCCCCCGAAGTCCTGAATAGGCAGTGTTTTAGCGCGTGCGACAAAGTTCACTGTTCTGGTTCGCCAGCGGAGAAGTTGGTGAGGAAGTCAGCTTACACGGTGGGAGTCGTCGATACCCGTGTCGAGTACATAAACACAGGTGCCCTTGCCGGCTCGGGGATGATATCGGAAATTGGCAAAGCCCCTCTGTCTGTGTCCAATACGCGCGAGACCCCAAGGTGCTTGCAGTTCGACCCTCATAGCTATCGGTGCCTCAGCGGCCGGGACAGCATGGGCAATGGCGGGCTTGTCTGCTTCGACGTACTCCAGCTACAAGAAGGGGGCGGTTTTAGCAAGTCTTCTTCCGCTCTTGTACGGATAAGAAAGAGGGGCCGAACAGAAAATGACAGCTCTTACATATTCGTCATAGTCGTACAATTTGGCCAGATCTTTGTTCTCCAGAGTCGCTGAAAATCCCTTGATGACTTCGTTGTACACGTAGTGGGCTTTCCTTGGCAGACTGTTTACGATTTCTTGCCTTTTCGACCATCTCACGTCATCACGAAACGTGACAATGTATCGCCGTGATTCGCATTCACAGTCTTTGTCGTTATTACTGAGAATGACAGGCTTGCAAACGTGTTTGGCCCAAGCGGCCGGAAGGAGAAGAAGGATAATAAAGCCTAGCATCTTTTTCCCCTCTCTTCGTTTACTTGTTTACCTCTTCATTCAGCCACTCGATTCACGATGAAGAGAATTAACAAGTCGCTGGGTGGATGGACTGAGCCTGAGTTTGATGGAAAATCAACTTCGGGTCATTGTCGATGATCCTCGTCTCTTTATGCTCAAAGAAAGGATTCATGTGATCAGGAGCAACGCGGGGCTTAGTAAAACACCTCCTGCGGAGTGCGTGTACGACATGAATCATTCCGCGGTTTGAGCGAACCAATTCAAGGTTCGCCCTGGTAAGTAGTAGCCAGCGAGCTGGGGAAACTCAACACATCACGACTTTGCGTCAGGCGCGTGATCTGAGTAGAGATGAAAGAAGCGTGATCGAGCTGAGATGTCGCGGCCGCAGTGGTCCCTCGAAATGAAGTGGGCCTGTTAGTTTCGGATGCTGCCTCCAGCCGTGCCGAGAGTTCGAGACCAAGAGTTCGAGAGATGTGACAGATTTCTATGGTGACCCTGCCTATATATAGATGCTTGGGATCGGCGAGCCTGTTGGGATTGCGGGCCACAAATCCTGGCAGACCCATTTCAAGAAGGCCATGAGATTGTCGTTACATACTGACAGCTGACGCGGTGAGGCTCAGTCCTACATCGGGGAGATGTCCCATAAAGACCCTGCCAAGACGGGCCAATCTCGTGGAGTATATGGCACATTAGGGCCGTTACAGTATAGTTGTGGTACTCTCCGATATTCTACGAAGCCCCACCGTTCAAATGTGATGGTACATCGAACAAGGGCTGGTCGAGTTTGTCGAAGGTGAGAATTAAATCGTTGCTTGCGTAATACATACATAGAGAGTGTGCTGCGAGCTATATCAGCGCTTCATATATCGTTGCAGTGAGCCGTGCTTGACAAGACGCTTATTTCAGCAACGGAGCCTCCAGCCCTCGGTCATTTGCATGGACTGAAGCCTAGCTGCCAGAAGCAGAAGAAACTGCGTGCAATCGCGAGTCAAACTTAGCACAAGCCACTGTCCCAATTCATTGGGGACATGAACTGGTGGGCGGCGGGCTTATCACGGCAAAATGCCGAGTGAAAATCTGGTGGTTCTCTCTTGCTCAGGTATTATCAGTCAACTGGACCAACGTCCGTCTCATTACCGTCAGGGGTCCATGTATTAAAATGGCACGTGGAGCATCTGCTCGCAGTCGCCCCTTCTTGACCAATAAACTAACCAATGGCAAGTTCAGGGATGACACCACTTCTTTCGAATGTCCTGCACAATGGGGATCTTAAATAGCGGAAAGAACGCGCATGGTGATCGGGTATTTGCTTAATTTAGCGGCGTCCTGCCCGGGGTCACGTCGGGGCCGCGGACCGACAAAACTTGGGAGTTCGTGAGGCGCGATTGGGACAAAGCTCTCGGCCGGCGTGCATCGGAGAATGAATCAGACATGATGCACATTGCGACTCTGCGGAAGAGGCACCAGATGGGGGCTGGAGCAGGCGTATAAGGCCATGGTACTGTTTCTGGGGCGTGCATTTGAGCGTCTCTTTCTTGGGAAATAAAAACACGATAAGAAAGGGATCGTTTCTGCCGTATCCCATTGTCGGTTTTTTTTTTTTTTTGGGATTAGACCACCTTTCAAATTCTATCCTGAGCCCTCAATAGACCTGGAAGGGATAAGTGATGACATGGAGCAGGACGCAGAAGTTTGGGAAACATCAAAGAATCCTCGTGGTGATGTGCAGCTGGGCTACAAGCGGTCTGAATTGCGACTGCTCACCAAAACGGTTCTACTCATTTTCTGCCCTTCCCCATTGACTCATGTCTAGAAGCGCACGTGTAACTCAGCAGTCATCGCCAGGTCAGAATTGTGGGCGCAGTTACTCGGCGATACTTGTAACGTTGGCTTTGGAAGGGCAGAAGATTTGCCCAGCATCGCACCGAAAGTGAGGGAGATCCGGAATGGGCCTGGGCTTGCAGGTGACGATGCTGCGACAATCAATTCACACATTGATTGATGCTCACAACGAGATACGTTTCCCGCGAAATGGAGAGAAATGTCCCTGAAGTCACTTGTATCCTAATCTGAGTTGTAAGCTTTGCACAAATAAAGGACATGACGGTAGGATGGCGGCAGAACTTCGCTCAGATTCTTATGGAAGAACTAGGATCATTACCGCCGAGTGTTTGCAGCATTCGCAATAATCGCATGACGATAGGTTCCAAATGGAGGCATCCAGGTGAGGCAGCGGAAAAAAATTAAAGCAGAAATGCATCTCAGAGCATTTGTCCCTAGATGTGCGGCTTAGATGAGGGTCAAAGTGAACTTAAGCTAGCCCAAAGCGTGAGCCACTCAAGTAATCAGTACTTATTCCCGGGCTCTTTGACAATGACTTTCAACCGGAGACTTGAGGCACTGAGGAATTCGAGCATTCGCACGGGATGCTAGTAGTAGAATGGTGAAAACTGGACCTGGCTTCGTCCTTGAAAACAGGTCTCAAAGGGCATAGCCAATGAGTCAGGGGTTCCATTGATCATTATTCGCTTCGCATAAAAAAATCACAGCGGGTTACTTTCGCTCGGCCAAACTCACGGAGGTCAAAGCAGAGTTTCTAGCGATCCTCCAAGTGCGGCGAAGAATGAATCCGTACACAATATGCTCGTGGCTGATCGACCGATTCAAGCAAGTTTTCTGGGAAGAAGAAGAAGAGACATATAAGGCGTCATCTGCATCGAGTATTTTATCCCTGATGAGCGCCTCGGCAATTTTCATGGCTCGACAAACAGGCGATATTAAGTCGACCAGTGACGTGGTGAGGTTCGGTGCCTTTCAGGTTTCACGGAGGCTTTTCAACAAGCCTGCTGCATGAAGATCTCTGCTTCGGTGCATCTTCGCAATGTTCCGAAAGTAGAAAGGGGGTAATCCCCGTCAGCCAAACTGTCCGCGGGAAAACTCTCCTCCTGGCGAGAAATCGACGAGACGTGTTGCCTCGAAAAGGCTCTTGGCAAGCACCGAGGATATGTTGGTCCGTGCAGGCTTTTGAGGCCCGTGAGCTTCTAATTCCTTGATATTGGGAAATTATCGAGGTTAAAAGGGAAATTGCTGTGTAACAAACGAGCTATTTTGGGCCACCTTGGATGACTATAAAAGTCGTCAGATCTGGAGGTTCAATTGAACGAGGGGATTATGGTCAGATCTATCATCATCGCGATCAATACATTCCAAAAGCTTCAATCCAGCTGCATGCGTATTGTGTGTGTGCAACCTTCAAATTCCCTGCAAAATTGCGAGCGTTCCAACAGGATAAGGCCTTGTCACTATTATTTCCGAAGAGAGCCAGTCTTTTCTCTCTGGAAAGCTAGCTCGAGCTTTGCGAGGGGAGGTTGTGTGGGATGAACACGGCCACCACAAGATATCAAGGAGCGCTTTCACAACTCTCCGGTAACGGAATGGTCAAAATTTCATCTTTTGAAAAATCGCAAACCGACCGGATCAGTCGAATAGAACGACGCAAAGTGTAGCGTACCTTTTGCTGACTCAAGCCCTTCCTACAGACCAAGAACGATCAAAATATGTACATGTACATGCATTTCAATGCCTGTTTGAACAACCCTCATTCACTCTCACCAATAGCTTTTGCCTTGTCAAGCTCTGACTTCTCTAGCGACCGCCTGTTGCTGGAGTTCTCTTCGCATCGTTGCTATTGGTCGAATCAGGATGTTGAACAAACGTTGCCACGCGTCACGCGGCTCACTAGGACCACAATAGCACATGAACAGAATGGTAAAGAAAAAGCTGCTTGATCATTCAATGTCAAAATCTCATCTAGGGACAGTGCGATGTTGGCATTCAACGCATCATCCCACTCGTCGTCTGCGTTTCCATTGCTCAACAGCCTTTGCCGCCAAGCAACTCTCTGCGAAGATTCCTCTCTGCTAAATAGAACAAGAGTCAAAAAATCACCCACGTACATGTGGGGCATTGATGCTATCTGTACATGGGACATTGTGTTTTTTTTTTTTTGGAAGCTCGAATCCTCCGACGTTATGGCCTCTCTGCCTCTCTGCTGCTTTCCACCACACTGTCCGGAGCAATCCATCCCTCTGCAGAAATGCTGTCAGGCACGCTCTCCGGCGTGTAATAATCACTGCCCTTGTACAGCGATCCCCCTGGCCCTGGCGGCTTGGTGCCGACGTTCGCTTGTGAGGCTGCTTTCCCTTGTGTAGCGATATCATTCACACCACCCAAGCCCTCGACGTGAGGGACTCGGGCTGGAACCACGTCGTCGTCATTTTCGCCGCCCTGACGTTCACGTGCGTCGCGCAACTTGTCAAGGGGGCCACCCTTGCCTTCGTAGTGCTCTCCGCGAGTTTGTCTTGCCCATCAAGATCATGTCAGCTTATCATTCTGTCAGGTAAATGGAAGGATACCAAGGCCATGAGCTCACCGGCCTTTGTCATCAAGCATGCCGCCCTCGCTGGGTGGAATCCGCTTGTTGTAGCCCTTATTGGTACTGAGCTCGTCACCGTACGCAACTTGGGCGCCGGCGTCCTCAAACTTCTGCTCGACAAGAGAGTTGACGCCTGCGTCGTCGAGACCTTGCCGACGGGCGTTGCCGGTCTTGGCCTGGTACGAGTTGAGATCCTTTTCGGCCTGTTCGGCGATGGCGGTGTAGTCAGGCATGGTAGGCGAGCTGTGTCAATACGATGAAGAAATGAAGCTACGATTTCCTTGCTCGGGGCGAGTGACGAAGAATAGTGCAGCAGAAAGGCCACTGCTGGAGGCTGGCCATTTTATTTTGTCTCTGGGAGCACGTCGTACGTCATCATGATGGCAGCCGGACTATGGTAAAGGTACATATGATTTCATCCATCATTGATATCAACCTCTATGAGCAGCAAGTGGGAATTTTAGTGGATTTGTCTTTCCGTCCGTCTACAACCAGCTGCCATGGTGGGGCCGCTCGTGGGGATGTCCGGAGGTTCTGCTCCTAGCTGAACTACTCACATGCCTGAATAGTGCTTTACTTAGTCTGGGTAATTCTGGAGAGACCTTTCCAACCTCTGACGAAATTACTGTGTCATTCTGGTTTCTTTTCGGATTACCTACGACTTGCTGCATGTCCTTTGGACGTTGTCTGAGTTGACCAGGAGCTCGCCCGCTGTCCAACGACCCTTACTCTGGCTGGTCGTCGCCTGGACATTGCGCGTGGCTTAAGCAACTCGGCCGTTCTCGGACCGTGGTCGCATATCTTGGTCAGGTGTGTCTGCAGCTCAAAGGGTACGCCCACAAAACGACGTTCTCGTATGTTTCTCAACTCATCTCGACAATCTTCCTCGGGGGAGAAGGGAAGGGGTTGTCGGGTTCTAAGGGACGTGTGCTTGTAACAGCGACTGAGGAAACCTGTCTCTCATCATGGTGTGAAACAAGTACCAATTGGCTCTTTTTATCTCTCTTTGCTCACGTCAGCCGGCTTGTGGCTGGCGCATCACATTTGAGAGATGAGTTTGACAACACATGTTCCTCGCACTCCATGCCGTTTCCCGAGACAAAATGTCACAATTGATCGCCTGCCAGGTTCCGTTGATCGTCAGATCGGGAGGCGGCCCGATCCACTGTTTGATATCGTCCGGTTCGCACGGGCGCGGTCGCCCATTGGCCACGTCAGGCATCACCGCCCATCTAAGAATTCGCTTCGAGGTGGCCTCCTCTCTCTTCTCATGTTCAAGTTTCAGCCTCATTCGCTACAGCCAGCCCCACTGATCAGCACATCCCCAGCTTCAACATCTCAGCCCAACATGCCTTCTCCGCTTTTCCCGCACGACCATACAACTAACTGTCTGGCAAATCCAGTTTCGGCAGTATTATTTCGTATCATCTTTCCAAAGTCACAGTAAGAGCATTTGCGGATCAACGACTAGTCTCAAGAATGCAACAGCACATGAATGCCATGACAAGGGCAAGCAGGCTCCTGCCCTCCACGAAGCCCTCGCTCCAGCACTTGGCCGATATTTGCTCGCAGCGCGCTACTCCTGAACAGTATCAGCAGGCATCATCCATCCGAAACAATGTGCCAATCTATGATATCCCACCTCACCGAGCCTTAGACCAAACACAGCGCTCATCACTACAGGATGAGTGGTACCACGTTCTGTGCCGTGGCCCTGGCGTATTTGTGACCAAAGGGCTATTCCAGGACCACCATCTCATTGATAGAACTACTTCTGTCTTGAAAGGCATCATCAGCCTGGAAAGTTCTTCAGGCAACTCCCAAGGTGATCACTTTGCCGGTACAGGCAACAACGACCGCATCTGGAACTCACTGGGAAAGCATGCCACTGCAGACCCCGCTTCCTTTGTACGCTACTATTCCAATCCATGGCTGTCGTCAGTATGCAACTCATGGCTTGGACCAGGCTATCGCATCACAGCCCAGGCCAATAACGCGAAGCCCGGCGCAGAAGCTCAAGTATGTCATCGAGACTATCACCTCGGGTTTTTGTCCAAAGAGGACTGTTTCCAGTTTCCGAGGACTGCACATGTTTTCAGCCAATCCTAACACTGCAGGGGGTGGTGGCGCACGTCGATGTTCCTCTGAACAGTGGCCCGACCCGCCTGCTGCCATTCAGCCAGACATTCGAGCCGGGTTATGTCGCCCACCAGCTCCCTGAGTTCAGAGAGTACTTTCTCAACAATTATGTTGAGCTTCCTTTGGAGAAAGGCGACGGGATCTTTTTCAACCCAGCCCTGTTCCATGGCGCGGGGGAAAATCAGTCGACGGACATTCAACGTATGGTCAATTTGTTGCAAGTTAGTAGCGCATTTGGCAAGCCAATGGAATCGCTTGATAGCTTGACCATTGTCAAGAGCACTTGGGACGATGCTTCACAACTTTTCAAAGACACGGGTCTTTCCGAGGAAATCGAAGCACTCCTGCCTGTTCTTGGGGAAAGCTACCCTTTTCCTACAAATCTGGACGTCCAAAGGCCAGATGCTGCAAATCTGGCGCCGGGTTCAGAAGTAGACATTATTCGAAATGCATTGGTACGCGGATCTAGCTTGGCAGAGGTACTTGAGGCGTTGGAGAATCACCGCGCCAATAGGAAGGCAGGATGATGAACAGAGTTGCCACTCAGTTAAGTTAGTAGATGGTGACACGATACTCATGTTGGCGAGGAAAACATCAAAATCCCGACAGGCTCATAGGATATTGTCTCCCAGCTCCGAACGATGGTTTCTCAGTTGGGCTTTTCCATCTACTGAGTCAATCATAGTTATTTGCTTGTATCGGGTTTGAACTGTTTCTGCGGAATGAGGCATCAAAAGCAGACGAAATCTTTCTCACGGGTGTCTGAGGCTGGAAAAAAACGAGCATCATCGTTCCATGTTCGCGTAGATCCGACTGACTTTGACTCGGCATATCAGTACGTCAAAGTTGGGTTGCTGGTCGGAGACGAGGGTGAAAAGCCCTGAGACGGTGTTCAAGAGCACGCATACAGCCTTTCCAGCGAGCATCCCGTGTATCGATTTTCGTGGTAAGATTGCAGGCATTGGTGAGCCAACCAACTGACGAATGAGTCATTAGGAGAGGAATGATATTTTTTTTCGGAGCTGCGCGATCTCTGCCTGAGCTTCATCCGAAAATTATTGCCAACCCATAGGGCCTTCTCCGGGAAAAAGAAGAAGCGACAAAAAAAAAAAAAAAACAGATGGACTTTCAACACCACTCGGCCCCTTTTCAGCGCATATGCTGCGTCCTCAGGAACCCGGAACATATTTCAGGTGAATGCCAGATTTGCCTCTCTTTCGATTCATCGTTGGAACTTTGTGAAACATTTGGGAGCGAAAAGGCGTGCTCATAGCCTCACTTCATAACCCTTTAGTGAGGGTATATCTCAGTGATGTCAACAGCAGGACCATGGGATAATGGCCAGCAATGGAACGAATGCTGGACCTCGTCGTGAGGATCCGTCTGAAGATGATGTGTCGCCGAAAACGTAGTCCTTGTATGTCTGCCACTCTTCGAGCTGTTATAGCTCCATGGCCCTTGCCTCTGCAGCGGCCGTACTGGGGATGGGAGTCACGACAAACGGCTGTCGGCGGTGCGTTTCTGGGGTCCTCTTGCAATTCACGTTCGTTTGTTGAGCCCGCATTTCATGTGCAGAGGCCCGCGAAAAAACTGCGTTCGATATCCCAGACGAACGGCTCAGAGATGACTGATGCGCCTCGGGCGTCAGTACGGCTGCGCTGCGCGCAAGAGACGGTTGCCAACGATATATCAACGAGTGGCCCACGCAATGGGCGTTCCTCCGCGTGAAGGCAAGGCGATGGCATGTGCCATGCTTGGCCTCACTGGAGAACTACACTCGAGACCGTTCAACATCGGCACTCTTCACAGTCTCTTGCTTCCCGGCGCCATCTACAGTAGGGCGCGAGAGACGACACCGCGTGGTCATTAATCAAAACGCGACTTGCGGACACGTCTCGTGCGAGGCCACTTCTGTCAAAGAAAAAAACGCAGGATTGATAAAAGATGCTTCGCACCATGCGGCAGTCATACGAGCACACGGGCGTAAAGGGCTGGCCACTGGCCCTCGTAGCCGAATTGATGAGGAAGAAGGGGTTTAATGCCTGGACCAATTCAATGCAGGGTTGGTTGCTAGCTCCTTGGCTCCCGGCAGTAGCGCCGGGAATTGCGCCCCAGGCCGCGGCAAAACCGCGGTGACCAACTCGACTCTTTCGCAATTCTACCCTGGATTCGCCGCCAATTTCCCATCTCAAGTCTCCCAGCACTCGCGGTGCGACGACGACGACGAGCACGGAGACGCAGGTGCGCCATTGGCAAGTCGTCATGGCCGACGCAGCGGGCAAAGACGAAAGCGCATGCCCAGTCGACCACAGATCGCGCGACGCCTGGCTCGCGCAAGCCCGCGCCGCCGAAGCTTCCAAAACCTGCCCCGTTGATCACCACCACCACCAACAACCGCCATTACCATCACCAACATCAGCGCCCGCAACATCCTGGACACAGACGCTGATCTCATATCTGCCATGGTCCTCACCCCCAACATCCTCCCACTCGACAACAAGAACAGCAGCAGCAGCAGCAGCAGCCAGAGATCAAGCGCCAGCGGCTTCAAAGCCAAACACCAGCCTGGACACCGACCGGGTCATTTCCACAATCCCCCGGTCCGTCAGCACCCCAGACACCACAACAGCAGCCTGTCCCGTCGAGCACGGCGCCTCCGCCAACCACGAGAATGAGTCGCCCGCCGACGCCTCCGGCAACTGGGTCTACCCCTCGGAGAAGATGTTCTTCGACGCCATGAAGCGCAAGGGTTACGACGCACGCGTCGCAGACATGAAGACGGTGGTGCCGATTCACAACGCTGTGAACGAGCGCGCGTGGCAGCAGATCAAGGAATGGGAGGCGCCATACCTGGCCAAAACACGGTACGTTGCCAAAACTCAACGAGAAGATCCCTGATACGCGAAAGTTGTCGAACATGAACGACATTTTTGAAAAATTAAAGCAAGCAAGAAGAAGAAAAAAGAAGAAGAAGACAAAAAAAGAAAGAACAATGGAAAAAGAAAGAGAAGAAGAAGAAAAAAAGAGAAAGAGAAAAGGGAGTCAGGGACGGAGCTGATAGATGAGCTGTGGTTAATGTTCAAAACGACAGGTGCGGCGGACCGAAACTGGAATCGTTTGCGAATAAAAACGACCGCATGACGCCCAAGGCCAGGATGAATACCGTGCTCGGGTACACGGCGCCGTTCGATCGCCATGACTGGGTCATTGACCGGTGCGGCACGCGCGTCGAGTACGTGATTGACTTTTACGCAGGCCGGCCGGATGCCAAGGGGGCCAAGATGGGACCGAGTTTCTACCTGGATGTGCGACCGAAGCTCAACACGTGGGAGGGCGTCAGGATGCGCGCCATGCGCTGGACGGGACTCGCATGACAGACAGGGCCCCCTCGAAAGAGTAACCCGGCAAAAAAAGGAACAAAAAGATATAAGAAAGAAGGAAAAATGAAAAGACAAGGGGCTCTGCATCTAGTCATCATTGTACATTTACACAGCACATTTCATGAATTTCTCTACGATACCACCAGCACGTTAATTGGGCTGATTTTCTTTCGTTCTCCCACTGGAAGAAGAGACTGGGGACGGAACAACCTAGTACAATAAGACAGCTTCATTGCCGTGTTTCTCTGTCATCGTGGCAATGCTGCTCGCGTCAAACCCTCATCATTCGTCCTTGTGCTCGACGGCCCGGCTGCGGAGGCGGATAGGCGCCGCCGTCTCAAAGGCCTGCGCGTCCAGATCCCACCCTCGCAGCTTCATCTGCGTCCACAGGTCCTCGTCCGCGGCGTGTCGGCCCTCTCCCGTGATGGACTCGGTGTGGTGGTTGTAAACGACATTCTTCTGCATCCGCCAAGCGTCATCCATGGCATGGAACCACGCGCCAATGACGTGTCTCGGGCGACATCCGGCCCAGAGAAACATTGTCACCTTGCCGAAGCGGCTGCCGCGCGGTGAGGTGATGAAGGCGGTGTGTTGCGGCCTGTCTACCACGTCACCTGGTGCGTTGCTGCTGCTGCTGCTGCTGCCGGCAGCTGCCTCGCTATAGTTGGTACCGAAAGCCAGCTTGGCAATCTGAATGTTGTCCCTGTTGCGCACAGACGGGCTCCAGAAGACGATGCGCTCCCGCCGCGCAACCTGCTCGGGAGAGAGCACCTCGCCCGTCCGGAGATACTCCTCGTATAGGATCGTGGCCCGCTGGCGGTTGAGCGTGGCCATGCAGACGCTCCGCACGCCGAGGTAGTTCATCCACAGGTGCGCGAGCACGAGAGCCACCATCAAGCAGACGACGCTGCGGTGGTCCTGCACCACCTTGACGGCCAGCGTCCCGACCAGCAGCCCGACCAGGCCCACGGCCGTCTCCTGGCTGGCCTCCTTGGCGTTGAGCTCCGCCAGGTTGTCGTGCTTGGCAAAGTGCGTGCTCAGCGCGGCCTTGCTGGCCCCGGCCGCGACGCCGCACAGCGCGCGCAGCGCCTCGCCCAGCGCCAGCGCCACGACCTTGCCCCCGCGGCCGAGATAGGGGCTGTACAGCTCCAGGAAGAAGGCCGTGTCGTTGAAGATGTCGGCGAGGAAGCGGTACTTTTTCGCGTCGGGCTCGATGCGCAGCCCGAACCGGTGCGCGAAGATGATGGTGGCGATGCGGGACAGCGCGTCCTTGAGGATGGTGATGAGCATGGCAAACGTGGCCGAGGAGCTCGCGTCGCCTACGCCCAGGCCCTCGAGCAGAGCGCGGTTCGCGAGCAGCGACGTGATGGTGGAGAAGAAGGCCTGCAGTGAATCATAGGTCTGGTAGGCGAGATAGTCCTTGGAGACGGAGTGAGGGTATCCCACGGGGAGAAAGGCATCGAGTATTGCCTTTTTCCATTCTCGAAGCGGTCTGGCAAAGCGGCCCTTTTCCTCCTCTTTCAGCTGAAGCTGCTCGATTTCACTTGCATGATCAGTAAGAGTCCAAGAGCCTTTTTTTCCCGATTTCCACTCATAAATCCCCCTTCCACGCCCTTCATCCTAATTCCAGTAGAAGTGAAAGAGAACTGGAGCAGCAGGGGGGGAGAATAGCGAGAAAGAAGAGATTGAGAAATGGGGAAAGACAGGGACTTATAGATCAATTAATAAGACGCACCACAATCTTGCCTTCACTTGGGCGATGGAGCCATCGGCGCTGAACATTGCCAGAAATGTCAAGCTCCGCAATGTCGACGTCCCGGTTCTGCTTGAGAAAGACCCCGATGCCATTGGTCTCGGGTTGTCGGGCCTGTCCCTCGGCGAGTGGTGAAGAAGAAGAAGAAGAAGCCATGAGCGATGTGTTGCACCCTCTGCGTTGGGCGTGTCGATCGCCTGCGTTTTGGTGGCTTCAACCCCACAGATTTCCGTTCTCGCCGAAACTTGGGAACAGCGCAAGGAGGGTAAGAAGAGGGAGGAGAAGGGGGGCGCTTTGCATCAGGCACGACGAGGTTCTAGATTGACGCCGAACCCTTGTTATTTTGTCGGGAAAGAGAAATGTGAAGAGCGGCGGGAGGCGACAACGTAGAGGTGCGAGCCAGCGTGTTCCAAGAGCAAACGGGAATTCCGCGGCAGCGCACTGCCAGCTGGTACAGTTGGCGGGAGAGCGGCGTTGGACAGAAAATCGGCGCGTGGCCACGGTCAAAGCTAGGTGAACGAGAACAGCACAATCCGTGTTATTTATATCCAAATCATCCCACCACATTCTATCGTGATTCATTGCTAGTCTCGTAATTACCGCTCATCCTTCAATCCACATCACCTTGATGGGGCAGCTCGTCGAGCGTGCCAACTTCGCCTTCGCAAGCCCAGCTTTCACCTCTTCACGGGCTGGCCATCTTCAGTCACCAGGAATTCGTCCGTCTTTTGCGGTCCCTCGCCGACACCAGTCATGATGACTCTGCTCACTCCCTCCTTCAACGAACTGGCAACCACCTCGTCCAGCTGCACGGCAGGCTTGGCCCCGACACCATTTGCAGTCCAACCTGTAACGCCGCCAAGCACACCAGCGAATGCGCCGAGGATAGTAGATTCGTGCTCTTGAAGATAGTAAACAACGCAGTTCGGCCCAGCGTCAAACGTGTACGCAGCAATCGTCTTTCCAGCCTGCTCGTTGATCGACTCTACGGCACGGACAGCAGCCCGGGACGTGTCATTCATGTAAAAGATGGGCGGATACGTGTCGGCACAGCAAGCGTGGAAGGAGTTGGAGTCGCGCATGGTGACCTCGGCGAACTGGGCAAAGTCCCTGTTTTTGATGGCCTCCTCGATGAGAGCCATATTTCGGGGGACCACGTCAGTCAGTCGCCCTTTGAACAGGCCCGACGTCGCCACAGTCTTTTGCATGCCCGAGGTGGAGGACACACCCTTCTTGGCGGCACTTGCAACGAGGATCAAGGCCCGCATGTCCGGCCAGTGCGAAGCTGGTGCAACTAGATCTGCCATCGAGTCGCTGCCATCTTCTTTCGTGCCTGCTCTCCAAGCGACGTAGCCACCAAAAAGACTGCGACAAGCCGACCCGGAGCCCTGCCTGGCCACAATGGACAGTTCTGACGGTGAGTCGGGGAGCTCATACAAGTCCGCGATCGCCCGGACCAAGGCTGCAAAGCCAGCGGCGGAGGACGCGAGACCAGCAGCAGTGGGAAAGTTGTTTTCGGACACAATCTTGAGCGGCAGCGTCGATAGCTTTGGCAGCGACGGATCAGCAGCTTCGACGGCGGCTCGGCGAGCTCTCAACTCGCGAAAGCACGCCTGTGTTCGAGCGCCGGACACATCGAACGACTCGCCATTGAGCACGAGGCTATCCCCTGCAGGGTAGGACGCGGAACATGAAGCGGTCGTCAGCGTTCGAAGATCGTCTTGCGAAAGGGTCACGGACACGGAGTCGTTGGTAGGGGTGTTGAGTTGCACATCTCGTTTTCCCCAGTATCTGTTCAGTGCTCATGTCAGCATTGTTGTCGGCAGCGTCCGCCATTGTAGACGGAAGGTGGCAGCTCCATACTTGACCACAGCGATGTTCACCGGGGCTGTGGTGCTTGCGCGGTAAATCTTGTTGTCGGCCATTGGGAAAGCAGGTGAAGATTTTGGTCAAAAACCTCTGAGCGAGACACGCGACGCGAATTGAGTTGGCGAGATTGAGCTAAACGGCTAGACCCTGACGGAGATTGGGCCGTTGTGGCTGGGCCTCGAGGCCTATTTCAACAGACCTAGAGCGGGGGAGGGGGGCCTGCCCCTCGAAGACCAGAGATCAAGAGGGGGATGGGGACCCACCACATCGACATGTTGACGATAAAATGCGATAACACGGTCCACTTCGACGCCTTTGCAGGCAATCCATTGCATTGCAAACGGGACGGCATTGCGAGCCGTCTGTCCATTGAGCCGGGTGTGCCTTGCAGTCCAATACATTGTGCTCATGCCTCGCCTGGAAAATCTCGCAATGAGATCTGCCTCGGCGGCTACTGTTGACTTTGTTTGCGTGTGCTTGTGATATCGCAAAGATGTGCGTAACGGAAATTGCTAATAGCGATCCTCTTTCCTCGCTGACGAAAGTCGAGCAGCCACCAGATAGGTGCTCGTGATCTGACAGAGGCATGTCGCACAGCAAAGTCTCACAACATCCTGGCCAACGATGTGCCTGCCATGTATTGATACGGGTTGCAAAAAACCATTGTTGCCAAATACGCGGGTCTCTTGAAAAGGTGGGAGGGGCATACGAGATGTTTGTTGGGAAAACAGCGTCCCGCAAGCTCGGTGGTGGGGATGTATCTCGGGAAGGAGCTGGACGGTATCATGAACGTGTCCCGAACGCATGCCTTTCGAGGCGGAGCACCACTGGTGACGCCCGACTGAGGGCTGAAGCCAAGCCCTTCGCGAGCGATACTATGGACCGGGATCTGGAAGTTGGTGGCAAGCGCCTCGTAGCAGCTTTCCGAGGGCAGGCAAGGTCGTCAGCAACGGGTTGCGAATTCACTGTCTCATTTGCATCGTCGTAATCACGAAGCGCTGTCTCGGGAACATGGAAAGTGACGTCCAACAGAGATTGGTCGAGCTGCGGGCACGAGCGTTACCGTTTAGCTCGCCTGCCTAATCTCTAGCGCGCGATCAATCTGATATCGACGTCACGCGGGCCGTCTCAGCCAAGTGGCTGGAGGCAGCTGCCGAAGGAGGGAGGGGCAGCGGCGGCCCGAGTCAAGGTGTGCCCGCAGCGGCGGCGACAGCTCCAACAAGCTTTCTCCTGAAACGATGCCAGGACGCTTCATTTCGTCTTGCACGGCTGACATTCCCGCAATTACGCTGGCTGCCGGCAACATGAACAGCCGGACGCACGCTGTTTGCTGCCAGAGACTACATCTTCCGGTTTTGCTCGTGCGCATCTGGCAGCCTCTGCGAACCACACTGGCCGTATGGACCTTGAACTCTGATTCGACACTTGCAGATTGCATCGAAAGCAACGGAAACGGATTTCGCAAGTTGAAGATGCCATATCACTCAGGACCCAGGGTTCATGCTCACAAAATGCCTGTATTCTGAAATCATTGGTCATGGTCATGGTCGGACATGATGTGACCGGCCGAGTTTTGACCAGGCTTGCTCTTCAACGACTTCAAATAGCCCGATCGCCTTATAGCCCACGTTCCCGTAGAGTAGAGCTGAGACGAGACATGGCCTGGTCTGGATCTCCTTGGTCGTTTAGCCGACCGCTGAAGGTCCCCTTAGTGACCCCTCCCCCGCCCGGCAAGAAACCTGGCTAGACAGCCAATCTGTAAGCTGTCGCTGAATGCCAAACCCCTTCAACATTGAACTGCGCTGGTCTCTGTGCTGGTTGTGAGAATTCAAGGAATCCTCCTTTTCGGATTTGCACACCGGACCGCATTGGGGAATCATATGGCCGGAAGGCACACAAAGACTTGTCAGAACAAGGCTGCGGGTACAAAGACAGCATGTCTGAAGTTTGGGAAGATGGGATCTGGCCAACAAGCCGTATTACGGCGACGAATGGCGATGTACAACAAGGGTGGGTTGGCCAGAATTGTGCAATGCATCTGGGCCGACGCTGGATAAGGCTAGCCGCTGGCATGCAGGAACCAGGCGAGAACGGCCCAACATACGAAGACTGGCACCGTTTGTTGTTCGTGCAGTTGTTAAATGACAGGGTTCATCAATGCATCAGACAAAACACAATAGTTGCATCCAGGCAGCTTGGCATCCTGTCAGGGCAATTCATGTGATCGAAGAGCGGCTGACTCCACCAACGGAGCTGGGATGCGATGCTGTCAACCTCCATACAGCACGCTAGTCATTGGGCTGCCACTGACGTCATTTGCTGATCGCGTCCAAAAACCCAGGCACGCGGCCTTTCATGCTCATCACCTTTGCGGAATTTGCGTGCCCTCGTACTTGGTCCTGTTCCTCTGCGAACAAACTCGCGTTGTGTGTCTTTCTTCGGCCTGCCCGGACTTAGCACCGCGACATGGGCCAAGTCCTTCGTGGGGCGTCGGCCCTGAATGCAGCAAGGAGGATCTCCCTTTCTCCTGCTCGCGGATTGAGGACTTGTCCAATCGGGTATCAATTCATTTCCTTCAGCTCAAGTAGGAGCCTGTCCGAGGATCATGGCAATGAAAAGCGCACATATAATCGAGGGACGACGCAAAGAAAGGCCGATGATCGGCCATGGCACCGGGAGAGTAGCAAGGCGCTGCCCAAGTCCACATCACCTGATCCGACAGGAGGAGATGCCACTAAAGGTTCGTCTCTAATGCGCATCATGTATCATTGGCCGATTCAAGTCGACCCCCAAGCATCGTACAGCTCGGGCACGCTGGGCTGACCCAGTGCGGACAGGACGTCTTCTCACAACGCCCACGCGGCTCCTCAAGCTCATCTTGCCAATACCGTTTCACCCCGAGCAGGAACATATCAACGCGGAAGCGCCGAAGAAGAGCAAATGGAAGGATGAAGCCGTCGAGCCCTTGGCATTACTCATACACCCTCAACAACCATTATCGTATCTCGAAAGACTCATACAAGCCGAAATACCCCCTCTCCAAGTAAAGGGCAGAGAGAAGCTGCCAGAAATCGTGTTCAGGGCCGAAGCAGACTACGGGGGACGGAACAAGGGTAAAGAGTCCGAGGATGCGGGAGAGTCCGACGTCTCCAACGTTGCTTCATACTCGGGTCTGGGGCACGAAGGTCCGAGCAAGGATGAGACACGGTGGGTGCGATGGAGCGGAAGCACCGAGATTGGTGATTTTATCAGAGACGCCGCCCGCGGTCGTGAATTCGCAGTCAGCATCGAGGGTCACGGCGAAGAGCTGCGCGTCGCGGTGCCGAGCTTCAAAGACCGGACGTACTACATGCGCTCCACGCTGCGACGGATGTCGCGAGAAATCGATCAAATGGCTCGCGTAAAGCGCGAGTGCGATCTTCTTGCTCACAAAGGCGCACATGCCCTGGCCAAGGGTGGATTCGCTGCCCTGGCCGGCTGGTGGGGATTTGTGTACTATGTCACTTTCCACACAGAAATGGGTTGGGATCTTGTCGAGCCGGTGACCTATCTGGCTGGACTGGCGACAATCATGGGCGGGTACCTGTGGTTCCTGTTCATCAGCCGAGATCTAAGCTACAAGGCTGCCATGAACATTACGGTATCGAGACGGCAAAATGCGCTGTACCAGGAGCGAGGCTTCGACCCGCAACGCTGGGAGCAAGTGGTGCACGACGCCAACGGACTGCGAAGGGAAATCAAGATCGCCGCGCAGGAATACGGGGTGGAGTGGGACGAGATGAAGGACCTTGGCGGCGAAGAGGTCAAGGAAGCATTGGAGGAGGAGAGGAACAGCAGGAAGAAGAAGCAGGCGGATGATGAGGATGAGGATGACGACACAGACGAGGACGACGTGGAAGATGACAAGAAACGTGGGGGGAACAAGGACGAGGACAAGGCTCACGCGCACGAGTCTGCGAGGGCCTCGAGAGCAAGGTGATATGCAGGTATCCCCGTCAAACGCAGTTGCTTGACAGGGACAACTGACTGTGGCACTTGAGTGTCCGGCTGTTACAATGACTTTTCCTCATTGCGCGATTTGGATGCTTCTATTGATGATGCGGCTGCTCATGATGATGTCGACGATGTCAACGACGGTTACTGTCTCCAAGACGTGAATGATGCCAACAATGTCAACGATGTTAATACTATTGGTAACGGTCTTAGTTTTGATGTTATTGACAACATGACGCGATAACTGAGATTATCCGGTCACTTTTTGCGCGGCGCGAGCCTCGGGGCCTTTTGGTACGGCAGAAAACCCTCTTTGGAACTTGCATAGTCGCAGTAAGCGGAAAGTCCCCAACCTGATCAAGCCCGCACCAGGCTCAAACTGGAAGATTCCAGGGCAGCATCCAGCCATCCGATCAATAGCGACGCGGGTGAACACCAGGTGACTCATTCTGTCGACCTTGTTCGATGGCATCATTGCTCGCCGGCCGCGCAAAACGCAAGACCGAGCCTTTCTTACTACAGTTCCATTCCCTCAGCCCACTCCAACCCCACACTGGCAGGCAGTAGGCGCAATGGTGGATTTCGGCTGTCCAATGCCTCGAGCGGTGTTTGTCATGATGCCCCAAACGGCCCCATATCATTTGATCGGCTGGCGGGCCGAGGCTACGGCGGCAGCCGGGCATGGAAGGCGCGGCGATGGTTGGCTGTAGGCGGGGCAGCTCAAGACCTGTACCTTTTTGATAGCTTGCCCTTTTTTCTTTTTACCTCTGCAATTCGGAGATCCGACGCTGGTAGGCAGGCGCGCGGGCAAGCCAGCATAGCAGGTCATTGGGGCTCGCACTCCTCTCCCACCCCCCGCCTCCTCTTGACCCTCACCTCCCCCGCCATCCAGGCCAGCCAGATCAGACGTTTGTTCTCATGTGCCCCGCATTGTGCCGCGCTCTCATGCCACCTGCGACCTTGTGTACAAGTAGTACAAGCTTTTTTTATGTTTGGCGATCTTATCGAGCTTCGCATCATAGCAGGCCCTCATATGAATCCCCCTTTTTCAAAGGAAAGAGGAACATTAGCGGGCGACTCCTGGCTCCGTCACAGAAAACATGTCGCCGCCAGAGACGCTGCACCTGCCAGATGGCCGGAAACTCACCGTGACGCCCGTCTTTGGCGGCATGGGTTTCCGCACCGACAACCACAACCACCTGCTTCACCCCTTTCCCGTCGGATGGATGACGGTGCTGCACACGGAGGAGGAGGTGCCCAATTTTGACGGCTACAGCCTCAACAACCGCACCGGCAGCCCGGTCCACGGCCTCGCTGATCTGGATATTGGGGATACGGACGAGCCGCAGCAGCAGCAGCAGCAGCAGCATCCTCAGCATGGTCCGCCGCCAAGGCTACGGCGGCGGTCGAGGCCCTTCAGCAAACCCACGCTGCAGAGCGACACGCTCTTCGTGTCGTCCATCTCCATGCCGTCCAGCGCCGAGCTCAAGCCTGCCGCGAGCCACACGCGCGAGATCGCCATGATGCTCTGGATCACGCTGTACTGGTACTTTCACCAGCCGGAGCCGCCCCGCGGCCTCACCACGCCGGCGTCGCGGGACACGCCCGAGAGCGCGAGGCCCCGGGGCGAGTGGAAGATTCGCATCAAGCGCGACGGCGTGTTCCGGGGCCGCAACCTGATCCCCAAGCTGGAGCGGATGGGCCTCATCGCGTCCGAGGACACGAGCGTGGGAACGAGCGTCGGCGGCGGCGGCGGCGACGACGGCGACGCGTGGGACAGCATGTTTGTCTCCAAGCGCATGTTCTGGCAGGTCCCCGCCAACCTGTTCCTGTTCACGTTGCAGCCCGTGAGCAGCATCGGCGGAAGCGGAAGCGGAAGCAAGTCGGCCCTGTTTGGGTTCTCGCCATCGTCGGGCCCGGGGTCCCCGCGCACCAGCCGTCCGGGCTCCCCTCGGGTCGATGAGGCTGGAGCCGGCGGCGGCGGCGGCGGCAGCAGCACCACCACGACCACGACCAACAACAACACCAACAACACCAACACCAACAGCACTCACACGGCCGCTGGTCCTCCCCATCTCGTGCTCGACGTGCCCGGCGCCGCTGTGCCCATGAGCGTCCCCTCGTCGCCGGGCCTCCCCCTCGGCCCGTACTTTTCCTCGTCGCGCCTGCCGACGTACTTCCCGCCGCCGCCGCTGCAGTACACGTCCACCCGGGGCGTGCGGCACCCGCTGCGGCCGAAGCCGCCCCGGATGGGCGAGGTCTTCTACACGCGCTTCATCCAGAGCAGGGGGCAGTACCTCTCGTTCCGCGTGGCGTCGTGCTCCGCGCGGCCGGTGCCGTATCTCGGCCCCGTGGGGCCCAGCCCGCCGCCGCCGTCGCCCGACGACGACGGCGGCGAGAGGAAACGGAGCGAGCTGTGCGGCCTGAGCGACAAGGAGCTGCTCCAGTCGTGGTTCGCCAACCCGCGCGTCAGCGAGTTCTGGGGCCGCCCTCCTCCCTTCTTTTCTTCTCATCTTCTGCGAGGCCTCTCTTCCATTTTTGGTTGTTGTTGCTGTTGCTGTTGTTGTAGTTTTTCTGTACGCCCGGAAGATGCCTCCAGCTCTAGCACCTGCGTGTATCTTACCTGCTCTGTCCCCCGTCCGGTCATCCCTCTCTCTTCCTCTCTATCCTCGCCCCGTTGGGGCTCTGCTACATTCTCTCCAGCTCTCCCCCCTTTGCAATTCGGTACCGTCTCCCTCGGCACGGCTGACCGAACTGTGGACCAGAGTCATGAAACACCTCGACGCCTGCGGCTTCTCCAAGGAGAAGCAGGTCTCCTTCCCGCACAAGCAGGCCTGGTTCGTCAAGCTGCGGCGCGAGTTCTGGGAGGGCCCCGAGCTGTGAGCCGCGGAGCGCGCGCAGACGGGCGGGCCACCGTCTCTTGACGCGTGTAGCCGAGCCAGTCGTCGCAAGACGTGCCCTGCCTACCTACCTGCCTCCACAAGGTCTGTCGTACTGCTCTGTGGCGCCAGTGATGTGTCGATGTCTGGCGGATCCTGCGCGCGTGCCGCGTCCTGCAGTCTTGGCTTGAAGCGCCGGACACTACAGACTGGCCGCGGGAGCAAGTCTTGGGCCCGGCGAGCACAGGCACGGCCTCCGGCGGCCCTACCGGGGGTTGCCTGCGGCAGGCTATCCTCGCTACGCTCGCACTCCTGGCGCGCAGATACGAGATATCTTGATAATGTCTTTGTATATTTGTTATTTGCCTGCGGCAGGCTATCCTCGCTACGATCGCACTCCTGGCGCGCATATACGAGATATCTTCATAATGTCTTCGTCTATTTGTTGTTTGCCTCCGGCGGCCCTACCGGGGGTTGCCTGCGGCAGGCTATCCTCGCTACGCTCGCACTCCTGGCGCGTATGTACGAGATGTCTTAACAATGTCTTTGTCTATTCGCAATTTGCCTCCGGCGGCCCTACCGGGGGTCGCCTGCGGCGGGCTGGCCTCGCTGCGCTCGAAGGCAGGCAGGCAGGCAGGCAGGATTGTGCGTTTGCGGCCTGCATCTGGCGCAGCATCCGCGAGTCGCGTCACCACGGCGGTCCGTTGATTTCCAATTCAGCGCACGGACGGAACGTCGCGTGCTCTGATGGCGCAGACGGCCGTGAGTGAGTGGCGTGGCCAGCGCTGCCATTGCTGCCGCTGCGATGCCCATCAATGCCATCTATCATCTAGGGCCGGCACAGTACGTAGCACACGCCGCAGTGTGCCTTCTCTGAAACCAATAGCCAGGCTGCATCTACCGTATTACAAATGAGCTATGCAGATATTTGCACCGGTGCGTGTGCATCTATCGTATTACAAATGAGCTGTGCAGATGTTTGCACCGGTGCGTGTACCGTGCATACTGTAGTCTTTCTCTTGGGGTGGATGGATGGATTGATGGTCCCCCCCTGGTGCCAAGCGCGGCCCCGATGACTCTATCACGCCCGCCCGCGCACAAAGTGTCCCAACAGCACCCTCGTCTTTTTCCCCTTTCGGCCAAGTCCACCACCACCCGAGCATTGCGTTGCGTGCGTGCGTGCGTGCACCGCTGTCGGTAAAGCAGGAATGCGAGGCTTCAGCTGCTTTTCGTCCCCGGCCGCCATTGCTCATCAACCAATTCCTAAAATTTATTGTTTTCAAAATCCTTCCCTTCACCAATTGGAGCCCACCCGGTGATGGCGACAAGTTGTTTCCAAAGGCCTCGTGGTGGTACTGTAGTCGGTTGTAATTTCAAAAAGGAGGGGGGGGGCGGGCGCCAAACTCGTCTGGGAGCACCCGACACAGGCGCCAGAGCCCAACCCAGCGAGGCGGCGCGAGGCGGCTGGCTGACGGGGCACACCTCGGCAGTGACGCGCCCTGCGGCTGTCTTCCACCGGAAGTGATGAGCTGATCGCTGCGCTGTCTCGGTAGCACGCCTCTCACACACTGATCCGACATGAACATGGGACTGACTCCATTACAAATCTCCCTCACCTCGCCAGGGAGACGACGGGAGAAGGAAAATATCGCAGGGCCCTCGCTCGCGTGTTTGCGTTTTGTGTATAATAGTCATGGCTGCTGCGCTGCTTGTCGGGCGCTCGTTGGTGCCATTGCTAGTGCCAACACTACAAAGGACAACAACACCACTACTGCAGCCGCTGCCGCCTTCACCATCATTATCATCACCATCCTCACCTGATTCTTCCTGGCCTTTGTGATATCTTGCTTTTGAACTGCCGTCGTCGAGAGTTGCAGCCGTGCCGCAGTCAGTCAATCAGTCGGTCAGTCAGTCAGTCAGCGGCCGACATCGCCATGTCACCCAACAGCACCAGCCCCCCCGACGACGACGAAGAAAAGGCCCAGCAGCCAGAGCCGCTCTCTGACCAAGAATGGTCCCGAGAGCCTTCCAACCCGCTCAACTGGCCGACATGGCGCAAAGTCATGCTCGTGTCGGCCACGGCATCCATGGGCTTCGTGACGTACGTGCTTCGTGCTCCCTTTCCCCACCCCCAATACTCATGCTCATATACTGTGTTGAAATCTTGCTCAACGTGTCCGGATGATCAACAGATCGGCAGGAACGTCCATCCTCAGCCCTGGCCGCGCGCAGCTCATGGCCGAGTTCGACGTCGGCAGCACCCTCGCTCTGCTCCCTGTGGTGCTGTACGTGTTCGCGCTCGGCTTCGGCCCCGTCGTCGGCGGCCCCTTGTCCGAGACGGTCGGCCGTCTGCCCATCTACTACCTCAGCCTGCCCCTGGGCTCGCTCTTCACGCTCGGCGCCGGCTTCTCGCACAACTTTGGCGCCCTGAGCTTCTGCCGATTCATGGCGGGCTTCTTTTATGCGCCGGCGCTGGCTGTGCCCGCGGCGGCGCTGACCGAGACCTTTGCGCCGAAGGCGAGGGGGCCCGCATCGGCCGTCTTTATCTTGATGCCCTTTCTGGGTCCTGGATTTGGGTGCGTTTTTCTTTTTTTTTCTTTTTTTTCCCACGGAGCCCATCTGCACAAACCCAGGCGAAAATGGAAAGAGATCCATAGCTGACATGGCTGCTTTTCAGCCCCGTTATAGGTTCGTTCCTCGTCAGCAGAAAAGACTGGCGCTGGACCCAGTGGACGCTCATCTTCTTCGCCATCTTCTGCATGGTGCAGCTGCCCTTTCTCCGCGAGACCTTCCACCCGATCCTCAAGCGCCGGCTGGCCAGGAAGCGCGGGCAGCCGGTGCCGGCCAAGGCGCCCCTCGGCGCCCAGCTGACGGCGTTTGTGCGCGTGGCCCTGTTCCGCCCGCTGCACATGCTCGTCGCCGAGCCCATCGTCGTGTTCCTCTGTCTCTACATCGCCGTCAACTTTGGCATCCTCTTCAGCTTCTTCGCCGGCGTGCCCTACACCTTTGGCCTGGTGTACCACTTCGGCCTGGAGCAGTCCGGGCTCGTGTTCCTGTCCATCGCGATAGGGTGTCTGCTGGGCTTCGTCACCATCATACTGTGTGACGTGCTGATCTACCGCAAAAAGGCCGCGGCGGCGGCCGCGGGGCCGACGCTGCCCGAGTACCGGCTCTATCCCGCCATGATGGGGAGCGTCGGCCTCCCGGTGGGCTTGTTCTGGTATGCGTGGACGTCGAGGGCCGACATCTCGTGGGCGAGCCCGGCCGTGGCCATTGTGCCCTTTTCGTGGGGCAACTTGTGCGTCTTTGTCAGTTCGATGCAGTACATCGCCGACACGTATCACGGGTCGGTGATTGCGAGCGCCGTGAGTGCCAACGGCCTGGCGCGGTATGGCTTCGCGGGCGCCTTTCCGCTCTTTACCATCCAAAGTAAGCAAACTGTCCCGTTTGCCCCCCCCCCCCCACTCCTTG
>AZGY01000033.1:41870-127737 GCA_001636675.1 Moelleriella libera RCEF 2490 | reverse complement strand
CCCCCCCCACTCCTTGACCGTCTCCCACTCGTCACCCTCGCCGTGTCTTCTCATCTGGACCGAGCTGCAAGATTGAGTTGCTAATGAACCGGTGGGCGTGTCTAGTGTACGACAAGCTCGGCGTCGACTGGGCCTGCAGCCTGCTCGGCTTCGTGTCCTTGCTGCTGCTGCCCATCCCATGGGTCTTGTACAAGTTTGGCCCGACTGTCCGTGCAAAGAGCAAGTACGAGACGGCCTGATGTGGAGACGCCGTGGTGGCATCGTCCTTGGATGGATATAGGATCGGGCGCCATTACAATTATTTTGCACCTTTCTCGGCAAATTGGATTATTGATGATTGCTCGTTGATGGCTTTCGGAGTTGTGCAATAGACAAACGAATAGACAGATCCACATGGGTTCTACATTTCTTCCTCTTCCCCACTCCATCAATCGGCGCCCACCCCTGCCAAGCGTCTGCCGGCTATAAGCCACAAACGTTCCGTGTCTCCACAGGCCCGTTTCAATTCATCAGTGCTCCAACGGCCCATGTCCCATCTTCACGACGTCACCGTCACACAACACCACAACAAGCCATATCCAGAGAGAAAAACCATGGAAAACATCGACGATGAAGAAGAATCTGCGCCTGCGCCTGTGCCAGAGCGCTCCCGCATAGAATGGCAGCTCTACACATCCCACTTCCTGTCCATGTGGAACTCGCGACTCTTCGAGTTCGGCGCCGTGCTCTTCCTCGCCGCCATCTTCCCGTCGACGCTCGCCCCAATGTCCATCTACGCCCTGGTGCGCAGCGCCTCTGCCATGGTCTTCGCCCACCCTCTCGGCCGCTGGATCGACACGGGAAATCGCCTCGTCATCGTGCGCGTCTCCATCTTGGGCCAGCGGCTCGCTGTCGCCGCCAGCTGCGGCGTCTTCTGGGCCATGGAGCGCATCCCCGGCCTGTTTCCAGTGCTGGTGGCTTTGGCCTGTGTCGAGAAGCTCTGCGCGACCATGAACACCATTGCCGTGGAGAGAGACTGGGTGCGTCCTCTCGGGTCTGTGTTGGTGAGCTGGTACTGACGGGGGCTGCGCGCGCAGGTTGTCGTCATGACAGACGGCGATGAGGACTGGAGGCGAGGTGAGCCCGCAGAACCCCTTCGCCACGATAGAGGCTGACGAGACAACAGTGGTCAATGCCAAGATCCGTCGCATTGATCTGGTGTGTAAACTCGTGGGGCCACTGGCCATCGCGCTGGTCGCTGCGGCCTCTGTACGCATTGCCATCTGGACCGTCCTCGGACTGAATCTCGCATCCGTTCTGATCGAGTACATTTGTATCGAAAGGGTAAGTGCTGGTCGGCTCGAGGTGTGCTAAACACGATTGACAACCTACAGGTCTACAGAAGCGTACCTGCGCTCGACCGTGCCAGCGACGAGGGGGGGGAGGAGGAGGAGGAGGAAGAATCGCCAGATCCAACTCCGGCGTCGTCCTGGCTCGCCGTGAACCGCATCCTCCCCATCAGCTCCATGTATTTTTACGTCCGGCACCCCGCATTTCTGCCGTCTTTTACTCTGGCCCTGCTCTATCTCACCGTGCTTTCCTTCTCTGGCCAGATGATTACCTATCTCATCTCTGTCGGGTATTCGTCGCTTCACGTGGGCATAGCCCGGACCGGCAGCACCGTTGTCGAGCTGAGCGCAACGTGGGCTGCCCCGCGTCTCATGAGACGAATTGGTCCGATCCGCGGCGGTCTCTGGAGTCTGAGCTGGCAGATGAGCTGTCTGGCGGCAGGCACCTGCTGGTTTATCCTGGATCAGGATAAACGATGGACAAGTCCGATTCTCTCGGTCACAGTGCTGGCTGTTTGCGTGGCTTTCAGTCGACTGGGTCTATGGGGCTACGATCTGTGCGCACAGATGATTGTTCAAGATGTGAGTCTGGCCGTCTGTTGTCCGCCCCCAAGTGCATCCATAACGGCATGCTGACCACGCGGGAAACGTTGCAACAGGAGGTTGAGGCCACGCACCGAGGATCATTCTCCACGGCCGAGGCTGCCTTCCAGAATCTTTTTGAGCTGCTCTCGTTTGCGTCGACGATAGTCTTTTCTCGGCCTGAACAATTCCGGTGGCCGATGCTGATCAGCGTCGCAGCCGTGTACACCTCGGGTGTGCTCTACGCAGCATTTTTGCGCTCTCGCAGAGGCCATTTGTTCCACGCCCCTCCGTGTCTGAAAAGCCGAGACGAGGGGAGGATTGTTCTGGACTGAGCGGCAGCTCGAGCCACCAAGAGCCAAGACGTGACGGAGCCGAGAGGCGAAAGCTTGATCAGCCTCTGGACGAGGCAGGGGTCAAATATTGCATAGTGGCATAGCTAACGCATCTGAGACTGCTAGCACCCACACGAGAAATCCTCAGTCTTGTCCCATTTCGGGATGCTCCTGTCCAACGATCACCCAGGATGGCGCATCGGCTGCCCACATCAACGCATCCATGCTCTGCGCTCCTGAGTCAGGAAATGGTAGATAGAACATGTTCAGTAAGCTCGTCGATGTAGGAACCACCGTCGCGTTGCATCTCCGAACGGTACCCTCTTGGACGCTGTCAAGGCATTGCCCATTGTCATGTACACAGAAATCACCATCATTTGACCTCTCAAAGCGTGCCGCAGAAAGCAGGACGTCTTGTTCAACCCCACGTGTATTGGACCTGCCGTCACACTTCTTCGCTTCACTCTCATGCTTTAACTCTTTCACGTACACGCTCCCCCCTCTCTCTTTCACATACATAGTATCTCCCGGCCTCTCTCTCTCTTTCTCTCTCTAAGCCTATCGCTGCCTCTCTCGGCCTGTCTCTGCCTCTCTCTCAAACACCCTCCCGCCGATCCTCTCTGTGTGTCGCTTTCTTCGGCCTGAGCAATGGCCGATCACGCGCGCCAGGCTGACCCGAACACTGAATTGCCCACCGTCGGCCAAAGTGAATCTGTATGGGCTACTTCCAGCCTTTCACACCAGCCCACGGCCTTCCCATACGGACCAGAGCCCACAGGATCAATCACTTCAATGGGTAAGTATTTGCTCGCAAGACAAATGCGAATCTGGCAGGTAGGCGGCACGAGTCAATTGCCCGTCGGAGGAAAAGCAGCCTTGATTCACCCCCTCCCCCTCCCTCGGTTGATCGTTTTACCGGCTGATGCCTAGCACACTGGTCTGAAAGAAAGCGACATTTGAGTCAGAATGCACCTCCAGCCGCTGAGCAGCACCACTCAAAAAAAAAAAAAAAAAAAAAATAGTCCTCCATCTCGTGCGTCGTGTACGCAGATTGCATACAACTCATCATCGGGGCGGGCATTGTGGCTTGAGAGGGCTCAGTGACAAACAAAAGTCTGCAAGTGAAATAGTACCAGTCTTTTTGCGTCCGCGCGTATTATCTCTGTTTATTTCTTCCTCGAACCTGACAGCAACTATAGCAAGCACATTCCCTCCCAAGCGGCCCAACCCAAACACCAAGTCAGTCTCTGTTGCAAGCAGCAGCAGGAGCGGCAGCAGCAGTATCCAAACCCAAACGTTCTCGTAAATAGAAACAGCCACACTTCCACCGAGTCAAGCCCAAGCATAGCCCATTAATCCGAGATCCCCCTCTCCAAAACAATCCTTTGTTTTTTTTTTTGCTTTTTGGGTGTCAAACACACTATAAGTCAGATGGGAAGGGCAATGTGTGCGCGTTGCGTGGGCGACATCAGAGCTTGCACGCCTTCTTCACCTCCTTGAACTGGCTCATCAGCGCGCGAATCTCGCCGATGATGCCGCCCTTGCCACCCTTGAAGATGGCCTTGAGCACCTTGATGATGCCGCCCGCCTGCTTGATCAGGTCGCGGAGCTTGGCGATGCTGGAGCCCAGCTTGCCGCCCTTGGCGAGCAGCTTGCCGAGCGAGATGGCGCAGTCGAAGAAGCCGAGGGCCTCGAACTCGGCGGCCGCGAGAGAGAGCTCGGTGGAGCTCTCCAGCGCCAGGAGGTGGCTCTTGTTGAGGTAGTCGCGCGTGGCCACGTCGCCGAGGGCGAGCACCTCGTCCGGCACCGAGTTGACGACGAGGAGGGCGGCTTCGAGGGCGTACTCCTCGTGCTGGGCCACCGCGACGTCGTCGCTCCGCTTCTTGGCAGCGAGGCTGTCGTCGTCGACGTCTCTCTTCTCGATGGCGGCGGCGGCGGCGGCGGTGGTGGCCCAGTCAAGTGCGGAGGCGTCGCGGGACTCGACGGCCGGGGCATTGCTGCTGCGCGTGTCCACGGCCGGGACGAGGGCCGCAGCCAGGGAGACGAGGGTGGAAAGAAGGAGAATCTTGGACTGCATGGTGAATAGAGCAAAGTTGAGTAATACAGATTGATGTTGATGATGTTGTTGTGTAAGAGTGTCTATTTAGACGGTGGGAAGAAGCAAAGTAAAAGTGAGGTCTTCGGAGAAACTATTGTGCTGTGAGGTTGATGGATGGGCTTCAGCATCACCAGGTTGACGAACTCTTCGACCTCTTATATACTCGTCCAGCTCATACCCAATAATCGCCTTTGAGCCGTATCCAACTTGCGAATGCCATCCCAACGTCGTACATGATCAGAGATGAGCAGAGCGGGAAGGAAGGAGCAGGGGCCTCGGAGATGGATGTTGCACTCGCCCTCTCAAGTTGTGACAAGTCTTGGAATGTGGCATGATAAATTCGGAGCAATGTAAATCGCCGTTGTTGTTTCTTTGCATCACCGGGCCCGTAGCACAGGCTGAGCCGTCGTGTCTTGGCGTTTTTTTTTTCTGGCAGACACACACATACAACACGCACACAAGTCACGTTCAGGGTCCCCAGCTCCGTGAGCATGAACGACGGCTCGCTGAGGATCCCGCATTCCATGCTGGGAATGATGAGGGCTCGTGGCTTTTTCTGTGACAACTGGTTTCCTCGCAACGAGCACGTGCGGCTCTTGACGCACTCCAGGATAATAAAGCAGAACAACAAAACAAGTAAAACATTTACGGCAATGACAAGACAAGGCGGCGCTGTAACAAGAACAATCACGTGTTTGACGTCTGGAAGCTGACCTGCTGATTTGGTGTATTAAGGCCCGATATGGAAGGCAGGTGTATCTGACACATTATCAACCGCCCTATTAATGCCTGTGCGACCAGCTCGGTGAAGTGGCACCTTTTGACTGACAGCAGCGCAGACATCTGCGACCGCGCGCAGGGCTGAACGACTTTGACGGTCAACCACCGAGCTTGTCTCAGACAAGGCTCGCGCGGGGTGAGCTGAATGTGCCGCCCAGCAGCCACCGGCGGCGGGCGGCGTGGGGGGAGGCACCGGCAAAATGCAACCCTGCTCACCGAGATTGAGATAGCGAGATGCCACAAACTGTAAGGGACCAACCCAAACTCAAAAGGCTGGACGTGATACGTGACACAGGACGAGGTCTAGCCCGCGGGCCGAGGCGGTTCGCACGTCTCACCGGACTAATTCACCCATGCGGTTTGACACTTTAATCCGTCTGGACAAGTGGGCCTTGGAGAAGACGGATTAAGTTGTCCATCTCTTGGCGTCGTGGTGTAGTGCGAATCGCAAAGCCGCCAGGCGCCCCCTTCCGGACGGAATGTCCAACATCTCAAATCGGCCACTGAACGTGATGTAAAATGGCGCAACCGCATACGACCCTGGGCTGATGTGAGCCATTTTCAAATCACTGACAAGTATGCAATGCTTACTGTTTTCCCCCCTTACGGCCGGGTCACGGTCCAGCCCAATCTTTGTGCTCCAGGAAGCTGTCCGGCCAAGGCTACGCGAATTCGCAAAGTCTCGCTCAAGCTTCAAACTCAATTTAGATTTGATCTTGACCTCCCCTCGTCCGATGTGGCACTCGAGCCGTCCTTGCAGGCCATCGGCACTTGATGAGTCACAGCGAGATAACGATGCAGCAGCGTCTTCACATGTCACCACTTTGGTGCATTCAGCAGAAACCCCATCAAGCATCCAGATATCAGCGCCGTGACAGGCACCGTCAGGACCCAGCCCAGGTAGATCCATCCTGCCAGGCGGACGTTGATGCATCTCCAGTCTCCATTGACTAATCCCACTCCGATCGTCGCGCCAGTGATGCACTGTGTCGTTGAGATGGGCATCTGCAACTTTGTCGCCGTGAGGACGGTGATTGCGCTGGCAAGTTCCATGCAGAAGCCCCGACTGGGTGATATGAGCGTCAGTCGATTCCCCATTGTTCTCATGACATGATAGCCAAAGGTCGCGAGTCCAAGCACAATACCAGCGCCGCCAAAACACAGCACCCAGATCGGAATGCTAACGCGATCCGGTATCGTCCCCGTCGACCACACTTCGTATGCCGTGGTGAATGGAGCAACAGCGTTCGAGACATCGTTGGCTCCGTGGGCGAAAGAGGTCGCCGCCGCGGTCAAGATCTGCAGGGAGGAGTACATGTACTCAGCGCGGTTGTCGAACCGAGCTGCTCTTGAGTGCATGTCTGCAATGTCCCACTTCAGAACTTCGTTGCGTCTTTGCATATTGACAATGTCCTTTTCGACGCCGCGAAGGAGAAATCTGTTGACTCTCCAGGCCAAGACGCGAAAGCTGTTTCCAGGCCCAGGCGGTCGCGGTGGAACCAGTCCGTCATCGGATCTCGAGTTTGTTTCCTTGACAGCCGGCGGAGGCAGGACCATCTCTGTGTCGCTTTCAAAAGTCGGAGACCACGATAAAGAGGGCGTCTGGACGGAACGCAACAAGGTCTCCGATGCTCGCAAGCATTGAAATTCTTCCCTGGACAGGTAGCCCTCGTAGAAATCTTTCATCTGTGGTCTGGAAAGACCTTGCGGCGCCGGAGGTGGCATATCTCGTGTGAGCAACCAAGGTCCCTGGAAAACGTGATACCATTTCAACCTCCAGTCGTCACGTACGCCCCGCACCCAAAGATATGGCATCACGAATACGATCTGTAAAAGCGCACCGCCTGTAGCCGAGGCAAGAACAGCGATTAGAATGCGCGCCGTCGACAGCTCGAATACGTGTAGGCCTTTCCAAGCCACCAGCACTATACACTAACGTCAGTGTACACGGTCCATACGCCTGCGTGACAGTCACTCACAGCTGACAGATCCAACGGTAACAAAAGTGTAGAAAGGTATGGAGTAGAAGGCGCGTCTTGGTGCTTTCGGTTTGGTGAGGACGGTCGTCTTAGTGAAGAGAAACAACGAGGCGCCTAAACAGCCGGCAATCCAGGGGGCAATCGCCCAAGTCACCAAGATTCTGCCAAAACCTCCCCATCCCCAATTCACATTGCCAATGCCAATTGACGCTGCGGCTGTGCCCACGAATCCACCGACGACAGCATGGGTGGTCGAAACGGGCAGGCCGCGCCTCGTGGCGACGGTCAGAAACAAAGACGAGGATACCACGGTGCACATCATAGCCAAGAGTAGAACAGACGGAGAGGCATCGAAGTGGTGTCGATCAACGATTCTGATTCGCATTGTGTCTGCAACGCCGCTTCCCGCCGCGATGCTGCCTCCGAGTTCACATATTGAGGCCAAGAATACAGCCTGCTTCAACGTCAGGGACCGCGAGGAGACTGACGTTGCAAATGAATTGGCAACATCGTTTGCGCCTGCCATCGCGGTGTCAGACAAAGTTCACCGTCAAAGGAATGGCGCCTGAGGACTCACCGATGTTCCACGCGTCGAGGAAGGCGAATATCGTCGTGATGACAAAAATGTAGTTGAACTGACTGAGGACGGCCATCGGAACAAGTTCGAAGGGTTCTCCAGGAACACTCCCACTTCGACTATTCGCGGTTCGGCTCGGACAGGTGAGAGCAAAGGCGCCGGTGAGGCTTTCACCAGATGCGGTCACAGCTCTCGACCAAAGAAACCATCCCGCAGCTCAAACCCCGGTGCCTTGCATGGCGGCGCAGATACGGTCAAAATCTACACATTGGATGCGGAGAGAGAGATGTCAAAGGCAAGCAGTTGGCTGGGGAAATAGGATATTTCATAAGATGGCACCGTGCATTATACACGGCGACCAGCAAGTTCCCGAGAAGCGGGACCAAGAGAGCCAGGCTTGCTGCGTCAAAGACATGCCCATGTTTGTGTGATCGCACTCCAGGTCATGATTCAACGTCATTAGCTCGGGGCCGGGGTGGCTGCGGGAAAGCATCCTGCATTGATCGCCTTGGCCGGAAAATTGTTTAGACGGGCAGCAATCGTCTCTCGGCTTTGGAAAGTCCAAGGAAGCACGCGAGAAGGCGTCTGACACAAATTCCCGTGGCTTGTTGAAACCCTCGATTCAGACTGGTAACGTATGCATCATGCAAATCGCACGCGTGCTGGCGTAGCAGTCTGCCCATCCACGAGAGAGCTCCTCTGCCGTGCTACAAAAACGGCTTCCCTTTGAGTCCATGGCTTCGAAACCATGCTGGTGCTGTCGCAAAGAGTGGTTTGGCCCGTTGGGGGAGGGGTCAACCCTGAGCATGGGATGAAGGTGGCCTGACTCGGCAATTGGTGGTCGCAGCGCAATCTATGCTGCTTCATGAGTGCGTGCAGGCGAAGGGGCAGTCTTTTCTTGACTGAAGCGCCGAATTTGTGTCCGAGATGTCTGTTTCGAGAGTCTCCCTCGGCACACGATGCCATTGACATTGACTAACATAGGATAGTTCCAGCGAAGCTATCCAGACTGACGCAACGCAACGACGTCTCTAGGGCCAGCAAGCAAAGACATTGAATGAGTGGGTGACGGATTTTAGGGTGGGGCAGGGCTCCACGCTCCCGCTTAAGCCTCGCTCTTGGCAGATCCAGGCACGAGATTTCTGGCACCGCCAAGGCATGTCAGTCTGGGTCCTCGTCCAAGCTCTCAACATGGACACAACTGTGCGGAGCCAAGGAGAGATAGCTAGGAAGAAGGGATTTGCGTCCGTTCCTGAAGAGTGGATTTTCCCCAAGTTGCACTAGCAACACCGCCAAGACAGCCACAGCCACAATGCTGAAGCAACGAGACCTGTCTGCGCCGTCCAAGATGCTGGGAGACATCGTCGCAATCTGTTCGGCCATGCAGTCGGAGTCACTGGTCGATTTTCTGGAACCGTCAGTCGGTGTCGGAGTATTTCTCCGGGCTCAGCCTTGCTTTGCGCCCACTATGCGAGACGCGAAGCTGCACAGCCAGCAACTATCCGAAGTTGCTCATTGAAGCTATTTGCGTATAGCAGTTTTCAATGTAGGTGTCAATGCCTCGGTGGCCCACTGCACTCCCTGTCAGGGATTGCCTGGACCACACTGGTCTTTCTGCGCTCGATTATATGTACGAATGACCTCAGGTGCGCTCAGGTATGAGCAGTGGCAGGAAAGCAATGTTTGGCGAGATCACGAAGCTCCTAGGAGGACCGTACATACTGAGTCGCGTATATCGGAAAGGTATGGGAAAATGAAGCATACGTATTTGCGTCCTGCAATCAATCCAAGGAAAAAAGCAAGCCGCACGGCTGTGTTCTCGGCCATCTGCCTGAGCCCAGGGCGTCAGGTCAGCCAAAGGTTGTAGAGACGAAAACGCAAGTCAAGGAAACGGAAGAAGCGAAGAGCTGGCGCTCTCCAGTCCATCACGGTGAAGGTGGGTCACAGGCATCCAATGTCGTCCCACGTCACCAATTTGATTTTAATCAGGACAGATTTGCTGTGATTTACTATCACGACGTTTTCTCATCTTCGATCTTCTCACCTCTCATCTACATACTATATACAATCATGCTCGAACGGCTTGACGTTGCTTTGGGCATGCGTGCAATTACGCAGGCGCCCAATATCGGTCCTGGACTCGCCGCCAGTGCTGCAAATTTGAAGAGCACCACTTCGTGGGCGACTGTCCAAAGTCTACTGTGTCGAAAAGAAGAAATTTTACTCATGAGGAGAGATTAAAGAAAGTCAACCCGCGACGAGCGAGGTAAACAATATGAGAGACGAGGATAGGAAATGGAGAAGGTATGGGCGCGATGGCAAGCGCGCTCTGCATCTCCAGGACGTTTCGTCCATACGAGTTTGCAGAGATCCGTCGGCATAGCACGCAGCCCCTGCCCCCATTTCCGTAATCACCAGGTTTCATTCACGGCAATTGTCTTCATACCACAATGACCACGAGTTCGTATGTCCTATAGATCTGGATCTGAAACGGACCGATCATCTGAATGGGGTGCTTCTTCTCAAATAGGGTAGATGCACCTTTCATCGCCGGAAGCCAAGGACACATTCGTATATCTAGCTCATTAAAAGTCCTTTTGCTCTTGATGCCCAGGTGGGCAGGAATGAAACTGCTCAGGTTGTTTCAATGCGCGAGAGGAGAAAGGGTATGAGGTCAAGTGGAAGGATTCCCTAACGGTCGCTAAAAAGTTCGCGTGCACATCAGTGGCGTCGTTCCAACTGTCCGTCGGCTTCGGCTATATTCCGCATCCACTTCCGCGCAGTTCGGCTCAGTTCACAGAAGTCGCCACAACTCCCACATGTGCGCTCCACACTCTTAACGCCAAACAGGCACTAAGTAGATAGATGCCTGCACTGGGCCGGTTCTACCCTTCGACCTTGCGCGCTCATTTGCAACTCGAACCCCGAACCAACACCCGAACTTTTCTTGGCCAACTGTTTCAGTCCGGGATACTCAGTACCTATACAGCAATGTTACGCCTCCGACTCCTCGCGCGCCGCATCAAACCTTTGCCCTTGCCCGCTCGCGCGTACTCTTTCACGGCCGGCCCGTCGCCTCCTAAGCTCCCAGCCTCCGAGCAGGCCGAATTCGAACGACTCCAGCGACAGGCCGCCCAGCCAACATTAACAAGAGCTCCACCCGCTCCTGAGAAGGCGCAAGAGCAAGAAGACGAAGCAGCCGTCAACCCAGGTCTATATCGTGGCGCACCGCCAGAGTTTCACGGCGACAAGAACCCCAAGACAGGAGAAATTGGTGGACCAAAGAAGGAACCGCTGCGGTGGGGTGGTCAGGGCGATTGGAGCTACAACGGACGAGTGACGGACTTTTGACCGGACGAGCGACGAACTTTGAAACGAACGGTTGAAGGTGATGAAGGGGGATGATCAGTCGTCCGTCGCCTGTTTCTCGCATAGATTTTTGACCTGCCGGGGGGGGTGTCTCATCAACATAAGGATGGCCGGTTCAGTGCGGTGTCCTCTACAGTCTCGTTCACAAGCAAAACAGTCAATTATGCACTGAAAAATTCAAGGCATGCGCGACATCTACGAGAGCGGTGTCATGGCGTTGAGGAGCGAATTTGTTAATACATTGAAAGAGAGATGTCGTGATGAAAGGCCGCGTTGCCACACTTGCCTCTCCAATTTGCTTGGCTCTACTCGCTAAAAACAAAAAAATAAAACAAGATCAATCGATAATACACATAATTCAAGCAGATGACCAGTCATCATTAAGTGAACCTGCAGAAAAGGAAAAGTCCTCAAACTGCGAAAGGTTAGTCTCACTTCTGCTCCCCCTCATGCGTGGTCATGAGTCTGGCTTCTGCGTTGGCCATGTGGGAGACCTCGTTTGCCGGAACATCAATTGCCGGAACTTCTGGCACATCGCCTTCGCGTCCATTCTCTTTATTGCCCTCGCTCACAGCACGATCCTGGCGAGCCTTATCGCCTGCTTCGGCGCGGTTCGACGTGTCGTGACCATTCCAACCGGAATTGAGGGTAGATGGAGTTTCTTTGGCCTGCTCAACCTCTGGTCCGCTATTGTTACCGAAAACGGTGACTTCCCCAAACGCTTTGCGCATCCTCTCCCGGCGGCCTTTGCCGCGGAGACGCGCCTGCGGCTGCGCGCCGTTCTCCACCCATCGAATGCTTTTGATCATATAGCTGATGCCGTCATGCACCGTAAAGCGATTGCCGTGTTGACCGCCAAATTCTCGACTGGTGATGCCAAAACGAGTACAACTAAAGTACTTGACCAGCCTAGGAAGGATCAAAACAGTGATGTGGAGGTCACGATTCGCAGGGATGCCCATTGGTCCTCCCTCTGGAGGGGATGTGATCGTGTTTTCCGATGCGTAGTCGGATGCTTCGAATAGGGGTAGCCTTGGCTTCCGTTTGCTACTTGCTGCACCATCAAGGTCCAGTAGAGACGTGTCGACATCGTCTGTCCATTCGCCCCTAATCCAGCCACTGTGAATACACGCCGCCACAACATCAGAGTCATCCGTATAGACGTCGCTACCCCACAGATACGCCCGGCTCGTGATTTCCTCCCGAGCCACGGGAGAAAGATGGATGCGCGGAACTTTGACGGTCAGGGTGCAGTTTTCGTTTTCCTTGATCCTGTCCCACGGAAGCGGTTTTGGGTTTGAGCAAAACCCCCGATTAGTGGGCGTATTCGGAAGGATGCGGCCTGGCTTCAAGTCTGGCTCGTACATGAAATCGCCCAAGTGATGCCGAGGACGTTGCGCTACTGATTCCAGCACAGCGTTGGAGGATACCGCTACCTTCGGACGCGGTGGTACAATGGGAGCCGCCGGCTTTGATGGACCACCCTGCGATGCATGACCTGACTTCTGGCCATGATGATGATGGTGGTGGTGGTGCGCTTTATCGGTTGGTGACCCAGTCGGCGTGCTGCCCTTAAGATTCTTCAAGGTCGCGATCCCTGAGGTTGAAGAAGGCGCGGCATCCTGATTATTGTGGTGGTGATGGTGATGATGGTGACTGCGTCTCGTGTTAGGAATGATTGAAAAGCCAAAACGTCACAGAACAGACATGACTTACTGGTGATGGTGATGCAAAAGCGGTTTGGGCCGTTTGTTTGCCCTACCAGCCGAGGTGGCCTTGCCGATATTGTCCTCGTCGCGAGGGTCGTCGCCTTTCAACTTGCGCCTTTTGCCTGCTTTGGAGGCCTTGCCGCTGGCACTCAACCCAGGATAAGCCACACTGTCCGCATCGTCCCCTTTCGAGGCACCAGGGTGTGATGTGTGGGCTGGGAATGCACCGGCTGCGGCCGACGACGTAGTTGGACTTGACATCCCGATGCCACTGACTCCGCTGCCAATGCCCGCAAACATCCTGCCAAACTCACTCTTGATGCCTGGCTCGGCTGCAGGCCCAGGTTGCTGGGGTTGAGCGCCCTGCACAGCCTGTGGCAGTGGAGACATTCGGCCTTTCCGATTAATGTCCTGGACGGCCAACAAGTTTCGTTGCAGTCCATGCGGTGCGTGATGTTCGTCATCTGCCTTGCGTGGCGATTCATACTGAGCGTTATTGTACCCCGCTGCAGTCGAGTCACCACGCTCCTCGCGCGGTCGGTTCAACCCGAGCGGCGGGGGCCGCTGAAGGTTGACTGCATCTACACGTGCCCGATCTGGCTCATACGGCTGTGAGACATGCGCGGGGCCGGTGCTGGATGGCTGTGGGGGATTCGAGTTCGTCGTGTAGCGCTCAGCCTGGACGGCTTGATACCTTTGTTGAGGCTGCAAACGTCCTGGTGCGGGAGAGTATTCGGGACGGTGTGACCGTTGCTGATGATCTGTTGGTTGTTGGTGGTTCATGTCTTGATTTGAGCGACTCCAGTGCTCTTGCGCGTTTCGAGAATCAGGTAGCCGTCCATACGACGGCTGAGTCAACTGCCCATCACGATGACCGAAATCAGACGGTGGATCGGGAGGCGACAGATGTTGGGGTCGTGCATCTGCTGCACCCGTGTAAGCTCGATCCGTATCCTCTCTTTCTCTATGATCCGGTAAAGGATGCCGTTCTCTGGCCGTTCGGTGCCTCTCCTCATGGGCATACGGTCCAAACCCTGGCCGTTCGGGCTTGTAATCTGAGCCCGGACTTGGTCTTGTCTCCTCTCGTCGGCCGTACGCGTCCTCGGAATGGCTTGGATCCATGGGCCGCGATTGCGGGCCACCAAACGGCGGCTTGTGCTGGCTGTTCAGCCCTGCCGGAGGGCCGGTCGACGTTCTACCAGCATCCCTACTCATCTCCGCGGGCGCAGAAGGATGGCGCTGATGATATCCCTGCGGGGTGGCGTATCGCTGCGATTCAGGAGTTGTCGAGTACGGAACCTGGGGCGAAGCGGCTCGCGGATCGTACTGTCGTTGATGGTCGGGAGTTTGGGGTCGGCGAAATGATGGGTATTCGGAGGAGGCAGGAAGCATGCGCGGCGAGGCATGTATCGATGATGCGTAGCCAGGAGCTGATGTCGTGGGCGGCGGCGGCCCATGTGACGAGTAATGTTGAGGTGGTTGCGACGCGCGCGAGGCGGGTGGGGGGCCCCCGAGCATCGAGGATATGGACATTGAGCTGCTCCCAACACTGCCAGATCTGACGATACTGCCCAAGGCGGGAAGCTCTCTGGCAGGCGGAAAGGAACTCGGCGGCCCTACCGACAGAGGAGGTGGGCGGGGGGCCGGTGGGCCGAAGCCGGCGGAACCCTGCGATTGTGTATGGTGATGATGATGGTGATGGTGGTGATGATGCGGCTTCTGCTGCTGGGCCTGTGTTTGGGAGCCCTGCGGGGGCGAAGTCGATGGCAGAGGCATCGAGCGGCTGAGCTCCCGGGTGACGGGGAGCGTTGATGCGCTCTGCGCGCGTGAATGGCCCGGTTCGGTCAAGCTCGTGCGTTTATAAAACGGCGTATCCGAGGTCCGGCGATGATCAGGCAAGTACTCGGCGCCACCAGCGTGGGTTTGAGTACTGAGGGTATGTGTCGCGTAGTGCTGATACGAGGCGGGCGACGTCGACAATACGGTGACTGAAGCTGGGGCGAAAGGGGACGTACAGCTTGAATCCGGGTTCAAGCTGGAGTTGGACCATGACACGGGACCAGGCTGGTGGTGTCTTGAATCCATGCCGGATGAATTTTTAGCTCCAAAAAAATGCCGACCCGTTTGAGGTGGGCGCAAATGAGGCTTGAGCGGTGGGGCACGCAAATCAGAAAATCGTAGTCAGTGGGAAGACCAACGGAAGCTGTGCTCCGTAGCGCGGGGGGGGACGTTCCTGCCTCAGCTCTGTCTCTGTAACGTAAAGGTCCCGTTGAGTTGTCGCCGCCAAGTGCATCGCGTCGTGGACGATTGATCGATGCACGGGGAAGGCAAGCTATGCGCCGTGTGACACGCAATTTGATGCGTTCTTTTCCTTATTCTTCTAATTTTCGTCCCCGGTCTTCTGGTGGGAAAAGGTGCCGAGCGACAGCGGTACGAAAGTGAAGTACTGTGCAAGCAAAACTGAAGAACCGGGCGACCCCCCAATAGTCGCCGAGTTGCCAAAGGCTGGCAGGATGACTCCCAAAATGAAGTTCTCCTCTGCAAGAGAGAATGGCAAAAGCATGAGAAGGGGAGAAAAACGAAGAGCTGATGAGCAAGGTGATGGAGCAGTTAAACGATCAGCAGGAGGAAGGCGACAAAGCAGAGATGGTCGACACCAAGGTTGCACGCATCCATTGCACGTCGAGCCCACATGCGGCACAGTGAATAGGAAGCCATCGGCGGAGAGCGGGAAACTCTCTGGGGTTAGGATGCGCACGTAAGTGGATGCGAATGCGCATCTGTACGGAGTACATTCAGTGGGTGTAGAATGTCCCCATGGCGCCCGGACGACTTGAGGCAGGGGAGGGAGGGGGAAAGGCTCTGGATAAGCGCAAACAAAAAGGTGCCACCAGCACAGGTAGCGGCACCGTCAAGAAAGTTTGAGTCTGGGCTTCAGACGGACGCAGTATTCTTGGGCGAAATTTGCGCTGATGCGGTACGGTCCAGAAATCGTCGCCAATCGGAGGCACGGATGACGGTGGCGATGGGACGATGACAGTCCATACTAGCGCGGATGCCACGGCCAAAAGCTGTCCCAAAGAACGCATTTCAAGCAACCAATCCTGGGTCCCCATCAAAGGCTTACATATCGTGTCTCCCACTTTCTTTTCTCAATGGTAGTTCATCGCAAGCAATGTCGCGTACGATGCAGGTAACTATCAAAACAGCTGTAGTGTTTTGTATTCTACACTCACACTAATGGTATGCACCACCCACTACCAGAGGGACGGAGCTGACCCCTGCGTGTCTCGCCGACAAGACCCCGCTGGAGGGTCCTCACGCATGCGGTTAAAGGGTCAGTCACGTTTGTTTCGTGCCGCAAGGCCAATGCCTACCCCCGACCACAAAAGAGAGTTTCTGTCCGTGCTCCAGCCAGTCAGACCATGGACCTCGGCAGAAAGATGGAAGCAGACAAAAATGAAAGGAATTAAAGCAGGGAAGAGGAATAGCAATGTAATCGTCCCATTCCGGCTCATAATTCCCATCAAAATTGAAGCGGGGAGAGATGCGATTTGATGGTGACACAGAGTAACGCGTCTCAGGAACGACGTTTCCGGAGTCGCAGATCGGCGGATGATGCACGAGCACTGGTTGGGTCGCTCAGCAGCCAGCAGATTTCATCACCATTTTCGTGTCGCACGGGATAGTGAGGGGCGAACTCGGAGCATGAAAGCTGGGGCGGAGATGCTTCATGCAGGGAAGCTGCAAATGACGACTCCATCTATATACGGTTTGTATGAGTAGGGGCTCGCTCTCCGCTTTCTGGCTCGCCTTCAACGGATGAGACCCCTGATCTCTTGCACGATGCGATGTCACGAGTGCGGCACGCTTTGTATCCTGAAGAACTGGAGGAAAAGGAAGGGGGGGAAAACCCAACCGTGGCGGGGAACTGTTCGAGTCAATGATGCAGGTGCCTACCTCTCAATATCGTGGCAGTTTCGATGCCCTGTAAGATCCTGCCATGCCATGGACCACGATGCGCCTTCCCCACCCTCTGCAGGAGTAAAGTCCACATGATGCAGCTGCTCCAAAGCCACGCCATGCCTGAATCCTCGTGGACAGGAGATACGGGTCAGGTCTACTCAGGCGACTCTAGCGATATGTGCAATGCTTACATGCAAAATGGAGAGCGCGGATTCCATTATGCGTGGGATTCCACAGCTCAAGCGCCGAGCATTCGCCTCAGGCGCAATCTCAGTGATTCCGACGCTGCAACGGGCCACGTCTTTCACCGGCGCGCCTGGCATTGGTAAGAGACGACATTTCACTCCATTGTTCGCGGGTCGCCGAGATATCTCCTGCAAAAAGTGGCTGGCTGACCCATTTGCGCCGATAATAGCATGAACGAATTATCATGATACTCTCGGGCTTCTGAACGCGCGTGTCGGAAGTGAAGCCTGTGGGTAAGATGGAATTGATGCTCGACAACCAAGCTCTCCACACTACCATCGAAGGACGAGAGGAGAGCCTCAATCGTCAACGGTCTAGTTTTCTTCCCTCCGAAGCGTTGCTATTGAGGCACGTTACTTGATGCCATTTTGGACACTCGCATCCCCTCCCAAGGGCACATCTTGTCACTGGTGATGCAATGCTTGATGACGAGGGTCACCAAAGGAATGCTCAAGGCTAGAGAGAAGGGGGAGTCTATGCTTTGGGGCCTAATTCCATCCCCTTCTGGAACCTTATAGCCTCAAGGGTCGCACTTCGTTTCGCCATCAATACCAGCCAGCAGGGAGAACGCAGTTGTTTCCGAACTTGCTACATGCAGCCCACCTTCAGCCGATGGCGGCAGACACAATAGAGGTAGGTTTCATCGTTATAAATAAAGGCCACGATGGCGGACTTGTGCGGACTCGTCCGCCCACACACAGACGTTTACTTCGATTACTACCCATCTCACGTTTGCCGCGAAGCTCGAAACGGAGCGCGTCAATTTCGATGGCCGGTGGGCATTAAGAACAAGCGCGATGTTTGGATGGCCAAGCTAGACGCAAGATGCTCGATGCCGAAATTTCCGCAAAGGTCATGAACTTGAAGATAAGTCGTCAGACCCCGGAACTGTAGAGTGCCAACTCCTGCAGTGCCGGCTTTGCCTCCTTTTTCATGGTCAAGCCAGAGTGGGATGCCATACATATGCTACTCGGCGCGCAATTGCTCTGCCCACTGAAAAATGTTGCAAAGTCCAGGCAACCTGGCTAAGAAAACGGGACCGTGTTTCATGTCAGCGCAATGCTCCGTCCACGTTCTGCTGCGATCATGACCGGTCGCATGGCACATGCCAATGGGCCAATGAGTCGCTTAATCGGAAGCCTCGATTGACTTCCGAAAGCGAGTAACAGAACGCCTCGTCGCGTCGTAATGTGCTGGTCAGGTTTCGCGAGTTGCGTCGCTATCGAGGCTGTTCTCTTTTCCTTCGCGCACCTGGTCTTTTCTTCGCCTGTCAAGACCAGCCCGGCCCACAGAGGTCGAGCCTTACCAGCAGGGGGGCGAGTGGCTTGTTGGCGCCGGGCGGCTAAAGCCTTTGCGCCAATGCCCGGTGGGTGCCGATCACAGACGGTCCCGAAACCCAGCCAAGCAAATTGGGCCGTTTTATGCTGGCCTAATCATTCAGTCGCTAACCGAGTCAGGCACAATAAGATGGCAGCGGGAATGACAAAGCCCTGTCTGTAAGCTCGAGGGCCCTTTGGGGGTTTTCTGATGTCCGTCTAGCCATAACTTTAAAACACGCTCGGGTTCTTCAGATGGAACACCTGCCACGTTCCGCGCCCTTTCTAGGTTCATTCTACAAAAACCCCGAGATCCGCACGCGACCGAGCGGCTGCGGCTCCCTCATAAGGCATACACACAGCGCTGCCGCTGATTTGTCCTCATCATGCAGCTCTCATTCGCCTTCTTCCTCTCCTTGGTCGCTCTCGTCGCAGCCGCATCGGACTCGGCATCTTGCGGCAAGACGCAATACACAACCAATGCCATCAACAGAGCCGCCGACGCATCTTGCTCCTACATCAAAAAAGGCACGACCGTTGGAACGAACAACTACCCGCACGAGTACAAAAATCTCGAAAAGTTCTCGCTGCAAGGCTTGAGCGGTCCCTTCTTCGAATTTCCAGTCCTTGCCAATGGTCAAATCTACTCTGGTGGTGCGTCTTCTCGATCCCAGCCAGGAATACTGCTGGTTCTTGCGTCACTGTGTCTCGTCGGAAGCAAGTGGACACAATTCTAATATTTTGCAGGAAGTCCCGGTCCTGATCGCGTCGTCCTCACCCAAGACTGCAAGCAGGCTGGTGTGCTCACCCACCAGGGCGCGAACGGAAATGCCTTTCTCGAGTGCGAAGTCAAGTCTGCTTCGGTATCCACCACCGTCTTGAACAGCTTATTCGCATTCTCATTCTGCTTCGCCGCGATCGGATATGCGTTGGCCGCTTGAGCGCCAATTCGTTGCATCAAACCGCTAATCGCACACACTTCAAGATCGCCATGTGGTGTCAGCGTCGAGGCAGCGTCGAGGCCGAGATTGGGCAATTGTCAATCCAGAATGCACTTGGCCTGAGCAACACTGAAGAGTGCCTCCTCGGGCCTCGTTTTTCGAACGGTGCTTCTGGGATTCCCTGCATATATTCAGCATGCCGAAGGTGTAAATAAGGGCTAATTGAGTATGAGGACTCTCTGCGTTGGTGGCACTCCAGTGACGTCGGAATCGCTGGTAGGCACAGCCGAGCAGTGAAATGAGCGATGAATGAGCATATGAAATGGGATAGAGAAAAATAGATAAAGAAACGCATGTTTAGCCCCGACCGAGACTTGCCGCGACCTATAGGTTTTGGCAGTGCCAAGCGCACTCGCAATCCGATCAGCCAATTTCTTTCAGCTGTTCTTGCCTTTCGGCCTCGGAGGGCCGTGGGCTCGACGGCTGCGCAGCCCAACCTTGCTTGCAGCTGCAACTGACAGCTGTCTGGGGCTGACACCACCCATTTCATCGCCTTGAAACCTGCCCTTTCTTGAATCCTGCATCACTTTGTAGCCACTGCCAACATGCCGCAGTCGATTTGGCATTATGTGCAAGAGGCGGCTGCATCGGCCGGTATTGGTATTCCCGTTGGCGAAGCCCCCTTCAACTCGCAATGCATCAGTCCACGTTCCAATCTTTGCATGGCAGAATGCGATAATCGAATGCTGCTATTTCCGGGATCCTTCCAACCCCCGCACGCAGGGCATTTGGCTCTCTTGTCTTGTGTATCTTCGACGTTGCTGGATTGCCTGAACATCCGAGGAATCATCGTCTTTCCCCATGATGACAAAGGAAACTCAGAGACCACCAGAAGCTACATGGGCGCTGTTAAACTTAGTAAAGAGCAGAGAATCCATCTCTGGAGATCCTCGAAGGGCATCCCAGAAAATGATGTTTGGCTTTTCCGTCAGGATCGAGCGTCTCTGTCCACTCTTCAAAGGCGGCTCCAACGAGGTCTAAGATACAACAACATCAAGCTGACGTTCATTCTACTCCTCGGGCCGGACTGGGTGAGGACTAAGGCGATCTTCGATCCCGGACAATGGGGATGCAGCGAGACCATCACGTGTGATATTTCTCGATCCGCAGACTTCCGTTGTGAATACACACTTCGACAATTATTGGGTTGCTCCCCTTGGTCTGTTCAACTTGGTACGGAACTTCAGCAGAGATGTATTGTCCAAGATAATGCAGGTCAGTATTGTGATAGCAATGCGTGGATGCTCTGCCTGTTTCTAAACTTGACGGAAGCAGATGAAGAAAGATGTCCAACAAAGTCGCACGACAGTTCGCTGATCCTGTGGAGTTGCACGACTCTACGTCGCCCAGTTTGCCAAATCTTCTTCTTATCGTGCCGGCGTGAAGCTTTGGACGTTAAATTTCCACCACCGAGCTCAACCGAGATTCGACGAAAAGTATCTGACGCCAATGCACACCTATCCGTTCTTGATGAGCAGTTGCTTGAACCGGCGCTGAGTCGAACGCTTTTACTCGAATACCTGAAAGAGAGTGGGACAGGAGAGAACGAGGTGCGCGCCACATGCGCTGCTTCCTCGTCAACTTAGTGGAAATGGCGATTTCCTTCCCAGAACCCTGGTTCAGGAGTTTCGAGTCATTTGAAAGTATAGATAGAAATCCCCATCTCTTGAAAAATTTGCATTTACTCCGAAAGGACACCGATGTAAAGTAGATGGGATTCCGTCATTCAGCCCGTGACTTCCCTACACGATGTCTTCTCTCTTTTCCCTATTTCCTTGAAATTTTTGCTGTCAGATCTTCATGTCCGAGATGGGAGACCATTCTGTATCCTTATTCACGAGAATCAGACTGACAAACAGGTCGACGGCCCAGAGTACTTTACGCACTCAATCGAAGCGGGGGAACTATTTGGTACCGTCGAATCCTCGTTTGACGCATCAACCAAAGTTTTCACCGGATTCATTGCCCAAGGCCCCGCCGCAGCTATGATTGTAGGCAAGCAGAAGGACGTCTTGGATGGGTGAGTAGTCATGGTGATATCGCCGGGTGTTCATTGCATCTACTGATAGGACGCTACTACAGCTGCTGAAACAGCCTATATATATCCTTTTCGAAGGCAATTGTTCCTCGCTCAATTCGCGATCGACACCATGTCGGTTTCCGCTGAGTTTGACTGTTTTGCTGCAAAGCGACGCAATGAAAAGATGACAAAAATCGTGTCATCTTTGCCGAGCGACTCAGTCCGTCAAGTGTCTACAAGGTTCGAACAGAGTTCAAAATGAAAAGATTCCGTCCTATCCAAACAAAATGAGCTGTTCGGCAATGGATGGGCAAGCCACACGCAGGAAAGTGATTCATGACACGATTCAGACAAGGCGTTGCACACATGGTCATTGAGATCGGTCTCAAATTTTGGACGTTTAACAACATGGTACCGGGGTGTGGAGACGGGCCGTTGGACCTAACTTACCTTGCAATCTTGTACATGTGGTGCCCGAGGCTCTTAAACGACGTGACTGGCATCAGGCACAAGGAGGCGGATGGAGAAGTGATGCAGCTTTCATGTCATCATGCAGCCATCATTTTGCTGAGTTGGCTTCCCCTCCTGATTTGTTACTGCATGCCTGACACCAGCACTAGTCTCAACGCAAACTCACGGGCCTGATGGCGATCCTTTGTCCTCGCAAGACGATCGAGCAGTGTTGGTCGATGCTCGAAGTGGCTTGCTTGGCCTGGTTCGAGCTGTTGGGCGGGTTTGAGACAGCTAACTCACGAAAGCAAGGTCAGTCTCGAGTTACATGCGAGAATTTTGTCTGAATCCGCAACAGCCGAAGTAGTCTTCGGGCTCGTCTTTGCATCCGTGCCCGAAATCAGTTAATGAGAACATCGCAACAGACGGCACGCAGCAGCGCGTCTTGCAGGAAAAAGGCTCTGTGAAACCAGTTGGCTTGAGACGAATGCTTCGACTCCGATGACATCTGTGCGTCCAATGTTGTTCACATTTGTGGAAATAACTTGGAAAATCGCCGGTTTCACAATGGTGCTTTGATCTTCTTGCGACAACGCTACTGGACGATCCGATCCGTGGCGAAGCCCAAATTAAACCGAAGACACTGAGACCGAATCTTCTTTGACGAAATGACGAAAGAAGTGGGCGAAGCTTTTCATCACCTGATAAAGTTCAGACTTGCCCTCGTCCAATCACATGAATCATCAACCAGTACATTCGTTGGTAAAGAGAGGTGAAGGGGGATCTGCGAAGCTGTGTTTGTCAAGAGCGCATGTGTGGCATAAACCCAAATTTCGTGGGGCTATTCTGGGATATTGCCAATGGCAGCAGCCACCAGCATGGTGAGTCGGTCAGAAACACGTAGGATTGACTATCTGGTGCATGTAGGAGAAAATTTGTAGTGTCAGACTGTTGAGAAGGGCTGCCTGGCTTCGATCTCGGAATAAGTCCGAAGACTGGACAACAACATCAGCGTGAACAGCGATGAGACCTCGACCGAACCTATCAGCGCGCGTCAATCGAAGCCCCAGACCAGGCTTGTCCCAAAGGCCCCCATCAAGATGTGCAGGCCAGTCAGTCTGTTGAGGACCACCATGAAGTTGCACGAGGTTCGAGCCACACCGTCCTAGGGCGTTGCTCCTCGTTGAAGCGCACGAATTACGAAGCACCTCCATCGCTCTCCCGCTGTCCTAATTAAAGACTTAACGCAAAAACATATCTTTTTCTCCCGGATTGGTCGAGTGGCGTGGGTTCTTGAGTAGCTTCACGCGTCATCTTCGCTCTTTTTCTGAGCCATGCTCGTTCGTCCACTGGGTTAGTGGGCAGTTTGACGACTTGCTGCGCACTCGAGAAGAGAAACTTAGCCCGCCATGCCCTTGCACGCTGGTTCCATTGTTCCTACATACTCGGTGCGACACACGATTATTCTCCTGGGCATATTGCTTATTACCTCGGAGATGGCTCGCCAAGAAATGAAAATTGCGTCGACGCTCTGTGCCTTCCCCGGATCACATGCCCACTGGCCGATGCGCGTACAGGGGAGGGGTCCGGGTTAGGTGGAAAGAGCATGGATGAAGCAGCTTGGTGGGGAATCGACGCAGGCACCACCACCCAAGTCCAGCCAGCTCAGCCCAGCACGAACGAACGCTTGAGAAGTCTGGTGGTGCCCTGATTGCTGACATCTGATGACGAGGCCACCCCTCTACATATGTGGTGCGCGAGATTACGCTGTTGGCCGACCGCAACCCGGCGGTACCTACCTATTCAAGCAACACAAGTTGTGGCGGGCGGCATGAGGTCGCCCGAATTGGTTCCGAACTCATGTGGACACCCCAGCATGGGTCGTTGGGTATCCAGGCGGGCAAATCTGGGGAGATGAAGCTCCATGTCGACGAACCGTGGGCTGAGCGGTGGGATGAGTGGGTGATTTACAATGGAGAAAGTGTTGTGTCATTACCGGGGACCAATACCTGTCTGCCAACGAAAGGGGCCAAAGTCTCTCTGTCACTTGTGTGCGTGTGTGCTTGTGTGCCGGGTGTGTCAAAATGTCGAACAAAGTGAGAGAGAGAGAGTGTGTGTGTGTGTGTGTGAGGAAGAGAAGGAGGGAGAACTGGGCCGGAAGAGGCCAATCAGCACGCCCAAATAACCGCAGCTGGCAAGGCCGCCGAAACAAAGACGCGGCCAAGACTTTGAGAAGACGAAATCCCCTTGGACTGGGCGACGAGGCGCCGTGGGAATGCCGCACAATGACGTCTCGATGGCGGATGCGGTCGAGAGGCGAGCTGTGCCAATCAAGATGTCGCCGAGTGTGGACAGGGTCGGGGGTGTCCCAACCCAGCATCCCGATTCTGCCCACGTTTGCGAAGCATGTTGGCCTGATGCAGTACTGAAAGCACCAGGTTTCTCTACCGACTTTGTCCATTGGCCGGGGGTCTGGCAGGTATCCTGCATGTGTCTATGTGGATCTCGGTGTGTGTGTGTGTGTGTGTGTGTGTGAAAGATGGAGAGATGTTGATTGCTCTGTCCACTGACCGGAATGGGCGCCACGAGCCAGACGGAAGGCTCGTCGGGTCACGGGAAACCACAAGACTGGGCATGTGCTGGCGCTGCTGATCGTATGATGGCATCGTTGCTCTGTCGTGGCGAGATTACGCAGGGAAATACGGATGCAGTAAACGCAGAGTCCAAGATGGAAAGTGAGGTGCCGTGCTGTGTACAGTACATACTGTACGCATGTGTGTACTTAAGTATGTATAATTGTGGGCTCCGGGTTGTCTGCAACAAGCAAGGAGAGGGAACAAACTGAATTGAATTGAATGGGCTGATTGTGTGGACACAGCCGGGGGCCGGGGGGGGGGGGGCGCAGCTCCAGGATCAATCTACTTAAGTACCTTCCCGACAGAACGTGTGTTTTTCTGTTTAATAATCTGTCGCCGGGGTACCTAGGGTAGAGGCGCTTTTGGTGGTGGTGGTTGTAGATGCAGCAAACGGCATCTCGTCCTACCGCCCAACTTTTTTTTTTTATGTCTCCCCCTCATCCTGGTCCATGACGCACCGAGATACATATGTACATGTTTTCGTCTTTGCATTGGACACGGGGCAATAGGTTAGGCAGGGTCGGGGTAAGGTAATTAGTTTTGTCTTTCTTTGCGTTGGGCGGGCAGTGCGGCAGTACTCTTCCCACGGATCGGGACGGTTTTTTTTTTTTCGAATGGAGCTGCTTGCCTGTGTGCACCTACCACCGACCGACCTGTGCCAGCCTGGTAAGGTACCAGTACTGAACGTGACGAACTGCTTTACCATCTCTACTACATACATGCCTACCTAGTAGGTAGTGGCTGCTTGGCCAAAGCTTCGGTGTTTGCCAACCGCAAAGGCGCATTTCCATTCGGCTAGCTAGCTACCTTACCTAGTAGTCGAGGCAATGCGTGCCCCTAGTAGAGCCGCCTAGCTTCTCATCTGGGCCATGCCAGGAAGAGAAAGTCCGACGGTACACGGAAAGAAGGAGAGAGCGCGTACAGTGCCGTTGCGAGCAGTGTCTACAATAGCTAGTAGTAGCTTGCAACAGGAAAAGACTTTCCCGGGACCAAGACGTCGAGTCGTGTACTGTACAGTGGGAGACAGAGTGCCGGTACTGCAGATACCACGGCTGGGCGTTTACCTTCAATGGCGAGTACGTTAACCCGTGCTAAGATACAGTGCCGCCAGGGGGAGGGGTCTCTCTCCCCTTTTTCTGAGAGCAGCATGGTGTGCAGGATGATCATAGTACAGAGTGGCCTGGGCTAGTATAAAGTACACGGTACGACGAAAACGAGAGGGGAAAGGGGAAGAGAGAGGGAGGAAGGGTGGGAGAGGGGCTGCACTGATGGCGGTGGTGGTGGTGGTAGTGGTGGTGGTGGTGGCAACGGGACGGGGCGGCACATGGCAGTCCAAATATTAAAGAAAGTTTAGATCAACTGAAAAGAAGGGTGAAACAGCCGCAAAGTTGGGAGGGGTGAGTGTCAGGGCCGCCGCACAGGCATGGCGTTCGCAATCCACAAACAAATTCGGCCCTAGGTACGGACGGTACATACCCTCGGGAACCTGTTCTGTAGGCAAACATAATCCGGGATGGGAGTGACCGAGCATGTCCCGACAAAAGAAAGCTGTAGCTTGGCAGCAGTCAGAGAGAGAAAGAAAAAACCGCTGGCCCCGGGGGCGGAACAGCTCCTGGTAGAAAAAGCATCCAAGGGTTTTGCCGACTGCATCAGTCGATGGGACGGACGGGTTGACACGGGCTCCGGCTCACCTTCACTTGGCGGCAGACGATGGATGGGTGGATAGATGGATGGATGGATGGATGCAAGGCAACTGACTGCATGGGGCTGTGACACGCTGGACTGCGACCTCTTGGCCCTTCCTTTGTCCCTCATCCTCCCCCCCTCATCTCCCCTCTCCCCCAGTACCAAACTGCCGGGTCCGGTCGGATCAGGTCGACCAGGCCTTGTTCCCTCCTCTCCTCATGTCAATCAAATCATGAACGGCAATCTGCTGAGCAAGTAGGTCTGCGTGTACCCTGTTCAACAGGACCAGGGTGCGGGGGAAGCCGGTCGCTGGCTCAGCTCGAAATAGAGTACGTCTTGCTCTTGACTCTGGAGGAACTCGGCCAGCCCGTCTTCCTCGCTTGCGTCTGGTCCATTGTTCATGGGGGCCACGAGTCAAGCGCATGTGGTTCGGGCTCCAACATCGGTGAACCTTCGCGTGCGCCTCTTCTTGACCGGTGCCATGCAGCCGCCGTTACACAATGGCTGACCGACTTGTTGTCAACGCTCTCTGGTCTGTATCTCAAAAAAACCTGTACAATCTGCTGTCTTTGCCTAGCCCTACCCCTCAGACTTGACGCGCCACGTCTGGCGTGGAATTGGCCTGCTTTTTTATTTTTTACTTTTTTTTCCCCCCAATCTTTGACACGCTACGCTACACCAACATGTTTGCTTCGAATTCGATAACACGCCCCCAAGCATAGGCGAGGCCGAAGAAAAGAAGCGCGACAAGGCCGGGCCGAGCGCAAAGGAAAAACTTAGACACAGCCTGCTTCGGGCGAGGCGGCGGGCGCCCGACGCAGACTTCAGTGCGCCAACGTAACCGAGAGCGACCCTGCAACCCGGTTTGGGGGCTCTCAAGCCTTTTCTTCTCTCTTCTCCCGAGAGAAGAATGCACGTACCAGAAGTCACCGTCGATCCGCACGACGTCTTCAAGCATTTTCCTATCGCCCTGTATTGTTGCCTTCCACCAGTGGCCTCAGATCAGCCCACGATTGGCCATGTCATGTTTTCCGTGTCACCATGGCTCCCTGGCTGAAATGTGGCAAGACTGCTGCTGCCTTGTCCCGAACCAGCCGCGTCTCCGTTTGACTGCTGTGCTTCGCACTCGTCTGCGTTGTCTTGTGCGCCTTGTCCATGTGGAGACGAGCATCCGCAGCGAGACCATCACAGATGGGGACTGCCAAGCATCACAATGGGAACATCCCGAACAGTGGCTACAATGCAACAGGAATAGCAAAAAATGCAAATCCGTTCAACTAGATCAAAACTGACGCTCAACTCATCCGATGTAAGGAAGCCTTGCCGGTGGTGTCGCCAGGCCGGCCGCGTATTTAATGCCAATGTCGATGATCGGGAGGGCTGCATGTAGACTTGTCGCAGCTTGGGTCGCTGACTTCGATTGAGACCACAATCACTGACTGGTATTGGTATTGTCCGGAAGACTGCAGTCTGACTGCTTCCCTCCCTGCCCTCAAACAAAATTCCGGCTGGCCTGCAAGGACTCCTCCGCTTTGGCAGACAAAGGCCTTACCTTGCCGTGAGACGTGGGGAATGTGATGGTATCTTGGCAGCTGGGCGTTGAATCATTTTGGCCCATGGCAAGTTGCTGGGCTGTTGCCGCTCACGGCATGCCGCTACCCACGCATGTCAGCATCTCAGAGACTTCGTCGAATCGCAAGAGAAAGGCTTCTATACGCACAACAAATATCATCGCCCCTGCTCCCTGTGTCAGCACACGCTCTTCTCTGGCATTGTCATATGCCACCGCCCAGTGAGCACTTACCAGTACTGCTTACTGACGATTCTAGGCGGGCATCTTCGGCCCGTCTCAATGTATTCGGAGCACCACGATTCGACCAGATGATAGTGATGCTGGCAACTCAACTCCTTCTAAGAGACCGTCGTGTCAGCACCCTAAAAATGTATTCTTCCCCAGCAAGTGCTCAACCTTACGTAAATGTAGTTGCACATTATGGTTTTGGCACAGTCACGGAGGTGATGATGGGATGAAACAAAATCTTGACTTGAGAGAGAATGCCGGATGGAAGAGAGCAAAGGGAGAAAGAAAAGAGGGACGACGAAGATCTGCGGCGATGGCTTGTCAACAACAGGAGAGAGCTGGGACTTGGAGTCGGGTTTGAAGACGGGACGATGGTGTTGCGAGAGACAAGGCTAATCGAGGGACGTCAAGTATGATCGCGTTGATAAGCGACGAGCCGGACACGGGAGGGTCTGAAAGCGGAAATCAGAACATGTCGATGAGGGCAAGTATGGGGCTCAAGGGTATATATATATTCGTTCATGCATGCCCAGGCCGTCTGGAAGGTTTGTAACTCATGCGCGTTTCCTTTCCTTGTAAGGCCGCGCTAACAGAACAACAGTCGTCGCCGTACTTTCGCTGTCTAATGGGAGGCAACCAGTGGTTGCGCCGTTAGATCAGTCTCCGCTATTGTAGGGACACCTCTACTGGGGCAGTAGCCACCGACCACGATGACCTAGCGTAGAACAGACTGGCTTGACCGGAACTGTACAGTAGCTGGGGGACGGACGAGGGGGTGGGGGGGGTGTTGATAGACGGTTGGGTGTGTCCAACGGGCTGAAGAGGCTCCGATCACAAAAGTCGTCTTGCCCAGGTACATTGGCGAATGTTGACTGGTACGGGGCACTTTGTTGGCTTTTCGGGACCATACCAGACAACTTGTGCTCCTTCAAAGGAAAGCAAGGGTGTGTGGGCCCAGATGAGAGCAACCCGCAGCTCGGTCAACACAGGGCGTTGTGACAGGTTTGCGAATCCCAAGCCTCCCAGATTGCCAGCCGGACGACTTGGACGACATGGTGGCCACCTTTACACGACAATCGGTTCTTGACTCCACGTTGCCCTCAAACCCCCACCCCTGTCTTATCCTGTCGTCCGCTGCATCATCTGCCTCAGCTGGCCAACTTGCGTCTTTCAGCCTTTCCCGAAGCAAATCTCAGCACAGAGTGATACGTAATGTCTCAAGACGAACGATTTCAAGTTTTTTTTTTTCTTTCGCTGACCTTCACAAGTGTCTTGCCTGCGTGGCGCCGTATCGAACGCCTGGCGAGATGGCGCCTCGGGGTACGACTGACATTAAAAAGCTATCAGACGCCTGTTGCCGTTGGCCAAAGCATTGTTGTACGTGTGTAAGAGAACTTAGTGCCACGTTTGCGGTTGTGCATTGTTCTCTTGCCGACGTGGCCCTCATGGTACGGATCTCAAAGCGTGTTTCTCACAGCGAGGGTTTGTGTTATGAACACGCTGTCATCCGCTGGGTACCCGTTCCCGCGCGTAGCGACTTGAACTGTGTATGCTCTTCCTCTTGCTGCTGCTAGAAACTCCCCACTGTGTGATCGAGCAGACGGACCCTCGATGAGGTAGGTGCGTAGTTACGCTGTCAGAAGTAAGAAAGTACATGTGAATAAGCTGCCACAGAGAAGGGAAGGGATACGGCATGCATCATGTGGCTGCAAGACGCGACGGCCGGACCAGTAAATTCCGTGCAGGACGGCCCAATGCAGTTGTACAATGTCGGGGATGCCAAGTGTAGTAGAGCTGCTCTCTTGACAGGCATTGTGCAGAGGTACACTTTTGATCGGGACAGAAAAAGCGCGGAGTCCCATCGAACTTGATGGCTGAGAACCCGTGCGGCTCGTCCTGGGCAATAATCTGACTATCTTGAGCAGTACATCCTGAACTTCTATTCGAACGGAGATTCGGTTACCATCTTCGTATCTCCCAATCTCAGTGTCAATCCAGAGCAGGGGCCTAATTTCATCTATCTCACCAATACCCTGTCAAGTCACTGTGTGACTGCCAGCCGCCTGTACCCCTCCCTCCATCCAGGTGCCATCGACACATCTGCGATGACAGCCCAATGCACTTTTCGTGTCGTTACACAGGTAGGCAGGAGAATCAAGAGGGGGAAAAAAGATAGTGTGCTGCTGTGCCTGCTGCAAACACATGGTATCCTGCAGATGGCATAGAAAGAAACGGGCCTGACAGCTCGGTGGGTGTGGTCCAAGTCAAGCGCCGACTTGTCACGCTCCTGGAAATCCAGTCGCACCTTCCCCGTCTGTTTGCACATTTCCCACGCGGCCCAGCGAAACGGTCAAGTCTGGTCTGGTTCTACAATATTCGTGCCCAAATGACAGCGTCCGGGGCAGATGCAACTTCGGAGTATCCAAATATTTGTCATTTTCACGTCAATCACACAGGCCGCCCCCGTGTTCGAAGCCTACACAGCATTTCCCTGCTCTCATGCAAGTCCACTGTGCCGATCCGTCTTCTGCTTGCTTGACCCATTCGACTGACGAATGATCGATCTGCCTCGCCAGCCAAGCGGGAATATGATAAGGGACTGCTTAGCAACCGCTGACGCACTCTTCGCATAATACTGCGATCGAGGACGAGCACTGTCCGCCTGCCATAACATACTCGCCCTCCATTCACGGAACCGCACGGTTTCACGACTTCGCTTAGTAGCTCGAAAGATGGTATGCATGCTCACCACATCCAGAGAAGTAAACGTCGTGGAAAAGGAAGCTACGTGGCTTCCAGCTCGGGGACTAGGGCAGCGTTAGATTGGCCTCTGGATCTGCAAACCAATTGAGTAAGAAACGTGAGTCCGTCCTGAGATCCCCCGTGCGGGGTCGGAACCATGGCTGGTCAAAATGACCAAAAAAAAAATACTCATCCACTGGCAGCGGGTCGGTCGGTATCACGCTGAACTTTGAACAAGCAGTTCCGCGTCAGAGCATTGAGCGTTTTTCGAGGCACGGAATGCACTTTTTGTTCGGGTCATTCACCACTTTTGCACAAAAGTCGGGATTCCGCCGACCATGATTGCCAGGGATGGACAACCACTACGGCTGTCGCCCACCCGCACTCAGCGCGAACTGGCGTTTCAGTCAAATGGCTCATCCATCTCTATACCGACATCGTTCAAATTCCGCCGAGGACGAGAACGTCATATTCTACCACTGGGGCCAGGGCCAGGCTAATTGGCGCAAGACCTGATCGTTGAGTGCACCTCTCGATGTAAACTTGTTTTGGGCAGATCCTGTTCGCAATTGACATCCTCAGCAAAAGCAGTCGCATGACTGCACGTGGCCATTTTGCAGTTACCGTGTAACTTATAAGCGACGGCAAGTGGTGAGGCGCATCGAGCTGACACCTTACGTTGCATTACGGACACATGTCGTTTTGGTACGACCGATCTATTGGGGCCAGAAGAGCGCCAGGTTGGGAAATAGCGGGCAAAACCTAGGCGGCTCGGGCCAGTCCGCCAGCCGTCTTGGTCAATAAGACCGGGCGACCGAGTCCGAGCAATCTCAGAGGCTTTCGGACTCGGGGCAAGCGTTATGAGCAGTATAAAAGCCACAATGATGTGATCGCATTCGCCATTCAATCTTCAAAGCACGATAATCAGTCGTCACGACAGGACGTTTTATTCAGTCGATGTGTTCTTTCGTGATGTTTTGCCGAAGAACAGTTGGGCGAGGAGGCCTTTGAGCACTTCAATGAGCATCTGGGCAATTATGCCTTGCCGCCAGCAAAAGGCGTTGGAACATCGACTTTCGATGACCGACATGGAATGCCTGTCCAGACGCGCTGGCTTACACTGAGGAGGAATGCGCCTGAGTGGCCAACAACGCAAGCTCAGCGTTCCCGTCGTCTGTAACGCAAGGCAAATCGAGAGGGCTCATAGGCCCTGTGACTTTATGCTCCGCATATCTGAGTCACATGAGGCTGTCAATGGGTCAACTTTGGCGCCATTGTAGCATTTTCAATGCAGCAGATCTGTCTAATCTCAAGAACGGCGGTTGAAGGCATATCCTCGCAGCAGCTTTCAGGAGGATCGATGCCCGACCCAAAAGGGTTCGGGCAGAGTGAGCAAGGCATGAGACCCACCGCGCTCCGTCACACGTATTCACGCCTTGAACGAAAACGACTGGCGAAACAATGGAGCGTTGAATTTAGCTATGCGAGTCCAGACGGCGAGTGGCCACCTCCACCCGTTCTAGGCAGGTGCTGATCTCTCTTCGTTATCTTCAGAGATGAGCTGTACCTTCTCCTCGGCGAAACATCACTCGTCAAGTTGTAGACTCTTGAAATAAACAATTAGGCAACCTAGGACAAGGCTCGGCTCATCAACGGCGACATCGAGCTGGATTGACGCGCAAGAGAAGCAGGGGAGACAAATCAACGATCGGCCCTGTTCACCTTTTGGTATGTGTCAACGGCAGTCGTGGGCCTCTTTTCTCTAGGGCTTGCGGGGTTTGGTTATGTTTATTCGCGTGTGCCCGGATTCGGGCATGGGGATCAGTGACCACGTTTGGAGATGATGTACGTGAAGGCTGGTATTACCCCGTCAAAGGTCCAAAGAAGGGTCGGCCTACTGGCCCTGCAGCACCAAGGGCTGGCTGTGTACTTGGCTGTCGTATTTGCCACAAGGGTCCCGCAAGGTTTTGCAACAAATTAGGTTCCGACAGTTGTCGCAGCTTGCCACTGTCTCTGCAAAAGCTAGACGGGCTACGCCATTCGCGATTTGTCAACATCGAGGAGCCGAAATTGAGAAGACGTCTGCAGATCTCTAGTCGTTCCGACAGCTTGGTTGTAAGGGTATTGCCCGCATACAGATGTACGTCTGTATGTAGGTAATGGGTTCAGGCAGCGAACCGCGGCGCGGTAAGCAATATGCCATTCGAACATGGGCTGAGAGCGGCATCGCGAGAAGGAGAGGAGATACGAGCAACACGAGCGAAATTATTAGAAGCACCATTCAGTCTCAGTCCCTTCATCACCATCGTTCTGGAAAATGACGCGACCCTCAATGGTCTGTACCAAACGGAAGACTAGATGCAAACGTTCCGAACCTCATCTGCGAGCGATTCCCGCAAGCAGTATGGTGGGCCGAGGGGGCCGAGGGGGCCGAGATGTCATCGGCGAAGCAGTCGCTCCTGGCGCTGCTAGCTCTGGGCTGTCTGCCTTGGCAGCGGACTAGTATCCCTCGAGCTTCCCTCGATGTCCCGATAACCCCGTCTCGACAAGGTTACTAGCCAGCGACCATGAATCGTCAGCGGTGAGCTCGTCAGCAGCGATGGCGTCGAGATGACTGCGTCCGGTGTTGACCAGGAGGGTGATCTTCGGTATCCCCGATGAAGCCAGGCCCCTGTGAAGACCTGCTGAGATGCGCATGATATTACGAACTGTTTCATCATGCCGCTCGTCAGGTCTTTTACTAAAGCAAGGCGAGCAGGTTTGCCAGCCGGAAAAGATGCGCAACGTTCTGTGAAGCCATAAGCAGCCGCCAGAAACGAAGGACTAATTCGGTTCAACACTTTCATGTCTTTTAATATGCTGGAGAGACGAATCGCAGCTTGACTTTCCTTTTCTGGCTCACAGCCTCGGCGCTTCGATGCCCCAGGGGCAGCTAGCGCGGCACCGTGCTTGTAAGTGGATTAAACATCGGCGAACCTCTGCCTATGTTCAGTTCACGCAAGCATTTTGAGAGCTCACAGCAGTTGGAGACGTGGAAGACGGATGGCTTTACTGCGCTTGTTGCGTTGCCCGATCAGAGCTGCACTCTGTTGCAGTGACGCACCCCCACAGGGTCGAGCACTGTGGTTTCTTCCAGGCTAGACGTCGTGGGATCCTGAGGTATGGAAGGCACACGCGCAGTACATGCAATAAGACGGACACAAACGGTCGTAAACTCGGCCGAGTTCTGCGCGACGGGTCAACCGCGTCACCTCTATCCTTGGCCTTGTCTGTCAGCAGGTTGCGCGGAGGTTACGGAACTTGCACCACAATCATTGCTCCCATTTGAGCTCAGTCAACCAGCTTGCAGGGGCAGCGATTAACATTTGTTGGCCGACGTGGGCAGGGACACCGTCGAATTGAACCTGTGCTGCTGTCGCTCCATCGGTCTAGGCCGCCACGTGCATGTGAATGGTGGGATGCTCTCGGACTGGATTATCGAGTTATATGATGCTCCTGGCGGATGCGGAGCCAGCCAGGCAAACGGGCACGGTCTGTTTGGGCCTAGGAAAAGGAGCAGGACAGGCATATTGCGTCGAGACTGAGCTGGTTTGAGACAAGATGGTGGTCAACTGACGAAGCGACGAAGCGCAGCATACATTCGCGCCGCGCAAGTCGTCAAAGTAGCACTTTCCATATTGTGACCAGTCATCAAATCTCGAAATGGGGCCTTTGGAAATGTCTGTGGTACGAAGTTTGGAGACTTTTTCTGCGCTTTTTTTTCTTTTCTGCTCTCTCTTGCTGCACTATATACTCCGCCCACGTCGTATTCGAAACGTCATGATTTCACGACGCAAACACGGATTTTTTTCCTTTTATCAGGGGATCCCGAAACACGAATCCAGAAGCACAACCCAGCCATGGCAGTTATGGGCGAATATGCTGAACCCCTCTTTCAAAAGCCGCAGGAGTGGAGTTGAGGAGGGGGGGGAGCATGCGTGGGTGAAGACAGAACATGGTGGCAGCATTCTAGTCTCCTTCGACAGCTACGAGAAGTGTCTCAGAAGGAGTAGCATCAGGATCATGTGGGCAGGCGGTTGTGAGCGAGCCGAGCGTTCCATCACAATCACAGTTTGTTGTCCAGGCACGCCATCGTGTGAAACATGTCCAGGAGCCACCCCCCACTCTTGGGTTGGATTCTCTAATCTTATGATCAACACGCTGCTATTCTATCTGGAGCTCTTGAAAGCCGCCTGGCTCTCGTCTGGGTGCCTGCCTGCCTGGGTTGCCGGGGTAGCTTGCAACCCTCCACCGGCCACGGATGCCCAACCGGCGATCTTTCGACCCAAAATGTAGGTTAGGTTGGAAAGGGAACGGCAAGCGAAATGGCGCCAAGGGGGGAAAAAACAAGGGTGCGGCTAACAAGTAATTCTCATCTCAACCGTCAATTCAAATCTGTATCTACAAAGTCTTTGCGAAACGGAAAACAAATTGAAGTGGAAACTTCTTTTACCCCGGAAATTCTCCAAGTAATGTTCCGTCTCTAGTCTGATGAAAGAATGGCCCTCCCTGCGATAGAAAAGAGTGAAATGGAATAGAAATGGATTGAAAAACAAAAAGGAAAGCAGAAAAGCAGGAAAGCGAAACACACGACCTAGAGCAAAGTGTCAATTTTTCCCCCTTCCGTCCTTCCATCCCCCTCCAATCATCCAAGCATGTTCTTTGCATTACTTCCCCTAACGCACAAGCATAGATGGGACGGCGCGCGCAGCGGTGCTCAGACGTCGAGAAGCGCCTCGATCTCGTCGCGCAGCTCGGCGAGATGTTTGCCCAGACTCTCCTCCTTGGACTTGACAGCCTGGTACGACACGTCCACCACCTCTGAGAACATGGACCTGCCCGCAGCAGCAGCAGCGGCGGCGGCGGAGGAGGTGGAGGAGGAGGAGGATTCCTCCATGGCAGCCGCGGCACTGGTGGTGTTGTTGTTGTTGTTGTTGTTGTTCACGGCGTGGCCGCCGACGACGCCGCCGTTGCTGAGCGCGGGATCCAGCGCGGCCGTCGCGGCGCGCAGGCGGGCGAGAAACTCCTCGGCGAGCTGGATGGTCAACGACATTTGCAGCGACGGCGACGGGTCGACGGAGAAGGAGCCGACCTGCACGTCGGGCAGACGCCAGAAGCGAAAGGCCGCCTCGCAGTTGGCCTGGGACAGCTCGATGCGGACGAGGCTGAAGACCTTTTGGTACATGTCCAGCAGGCGGACGTAGGTCGAGAGCACAAACATGGAGTTGCCCGGGTCGGAGCTGTCGATTGTCGGGGCGGTTGCTGCTGCTGCTGCCACGGCCATGGCAACGGCGCCGCCGCCGTGGTGGTGGTAGCCGGCCGACCAGCGATCCAGCACGTCGGCCACGCGGCGCGTCAGCTTGAACATCTCGTCAATAGGAAAGCCGCCGCCGTCGTCGCCGCCGGCGTTGCGGCCCCCTGCCGTCGTCGGCGTCGTCAGCTGCACGTTGAAGGCTGGCGACACCTGGGGCTGGGGCAGCGACGCCGCAAGCTCCACGAGCCTGGAGTTGATTTCCGATAGTTGCGCCATCCAGTGCACGTTGCCGGAGGACGACGAGTTGTTGTTGGACGACGACGATGGCGGCGACGTCGATGATGATGCGTTGGCGACGTGGCGGAGGGCAATCTGTCGTGGCCGGTTCCGTGGACGCCGCGGCCTTCGACGCTTCTGACTGCCGGTCGACGTCTGGTGATCTGGCACAACGACGACGGTGGTTCCCCTCACGTCAATGCGCGAAGAAGGAGAGGACGAGGAGAGCCCGCACGGAACAATGCCGCCGCTCTCGGCAGGGGGCAGCGTCGTCACTTGCGCGTGAGGAAACGCCGCTTCGGCCGTCTGCTGGTGGTGATGAGGATGATGAGGATGATGATGATGATGATGGGGAGGATGATGAAGCTGCTGCTGCTGCTGCTGCTGATGGTGGTGGTGGCCGATGTGCTGGGTGGTCCACGGGTTGGTAAACGCCGGGGGGACGACAGGCGGCTGCGGCTGGAAGCTCTCTATAGTTCCGCTCACCGACGCGCCCTGATGCGAGATCGGAGGCTGGCTCGAGGTTGTTGCGAAAAAGTCGAGCTCTTCGAACTGACCAAAGTCGAAGTCGATGGGCGTCAACGTCGCTTCGCCGCCGAGACCGACTTGATCCTCTATCCTGACGACTTCAGAGCCCTCGTCGAGCAAAGGAAGGCCTATGAAAGCAGGGAACAAGAAGAAGAAATGGTCAGCTTCACCCCCTCGTCGCAGATGTGAGATGCCTCTCCGGGTCAGCTTGTCCTACCTCGCTCTCCAATGATTGGTATGCTCTGCTCACTGTCCGTGCGTCTCCTCTTGGGCGAACGGGTGCTGATTGGTAGCTTGGCTTCTCCAACGGGAAGCTGTGGCTGCGGTGCAGGTGACGGCAATTGGCCAAGAGCTTGTTGTTGCTGTTGCTGTTGCAGTTGCTGCTGACCTGGGAGATGTTGCTGGTGATGTTGATGTTGGTGTTGGTGTTGATGTTGTTGGTGTTGGTGTTGGTGTTGTTGGTGTTGTTGGTGTTGCTGATGCTGGTGTTGGTGTTGCTGATGCAGTTGCAGTTGCTGGTGCTGCTGTTGGTGCAGCTGCAGCTGTTGCTCTTGTTTCCTCTGATACGAGGCCTGACTTCTTGTCTGGTGTGAGGCACGTTGATAGGGCTGGTTGGAGGTTTGCTGCTGCTGCTGCTGTTGCGGCGGCTGCTGATGCTGCTTCTTATATCGAAGCGAAGGACTGGACTTGCACTCGGTACGAAGCCGGACACAGCGTTCACAAGCCTCGTCGCCAACACGCTTACAGCTCAGCTTTTGAGAGTGACAACGATCGCAGGCCTTCCTAATAATGCTTTCGGCCATGGTCATCGCCATGCGTTCGGGGAACCCAAGGCTGGCGATGAGAGACATGTGGAGGGGTTTAAGAGGACGTTGCCGAAAAGCGCGAATCCCCTGGCCCGATGCGCCACGACGCAAGAAGAAGCCTCTTTTCTCTCTTGTCCCGGCCCGCGGCGAGCATGGGTCGTCAAATCATTGGATACCGAAAAAAAAAAAACGGGAGGCTTGGCTTTCCTCTCGAGTTGCTTCAGACCGCTCTTGTCGCCGCCCGCGCCCCTGGTTCCTTCTGGGAGGTTGCGTGCGTATTCGCGTACGTCTCTGGGGTTCCTGCCGATAGGCTACCGGGTTTGACGTGGGAGAAAAACGGGTTCGTGAGCTTGTGGAACAAAGAGGTCGGGCCCGACAGTTCGGGTGCAATGAGACGGGCTGACGGACTTTGTCTACCGGCGACTTCCCTTCTCCCCCTCCCCTCTCAGACGTCCTATCCAGAGAGACGGACGAGAGAGATAGTAGGTGCGATGGGCTCGGCGGCTCTCTCGCCCGAACCGCAGCCGCGCTCCTCGTCTCGCTTCGTTTCTGAAGACGAGGGTCTTCCTGCCTCGTCACCCCGAGTTTCTTTTCCTTTCTTTCCTCTTGGCTACGTAGGTCATACAAGATCGAATTCCCGAACGTGCCTACGTGCGTACCGACCCGGCGGAACGGTGTTTCATTACTTCCTGACTGGCGGGTCTGGCAACGTACGATACAGTTGCTGGGAAAGGGTCATGGTGCTCGCCGCGCGCCATCAGGTGTGTTCGGGGCCCAGCGCCATGAGGACTTTTGCGTAACGTTACGCAAGAGTTTTCCCTCTTCGAATCCCAAGTCCGCCCATCGCAGCACGCTAGGCGACAGGGCGCCTCTCTCTCTCTCCCTCTCAAGAGACCAAGTGACGCGAATTCCTTGATGGCCAACATATGTGATGCACCGCTTCTGGCCAAATGATGCCATTCTGAGACCCGCGCCATGTGTTCGTCGAGGGACGTGGCGCAACGCCGAACCAGCTCCTGTCGTACTGCTGAACGGCCAGAAGCAGTAAGCGGTCGTCTGCATGCAACGATCTGCGCAGTACCACATTACACTTACACCAAATAACGTCTACAAATCTCGTGTTCACAGGTGCGGCGCGCGACGTCTACACGAGCTTCAGACCACCAGGCCGTGGCGCGTAGAAGGATCTGCGTCCCTATGACTTGACAGAACGGAATGGACTGCACAATCTCACGGGTTCTGCATCATATTGCGTCGCAGTAAGAGCGGCGGTCGTCAAGGGAAGAACAAGGCCGTAGAGATTGAGTTTGATAAATCCCCATCTGGTTTCTGGTAAAGCTGCTGAAGATCCCGCAGATCGAACGACTTGCCAAATATAGCGACAAATCACAGCGGCTTGAGCAAGCGAGGCAGCGGCAAGGGCTCCTGTGCCCCGGTATCCAGGGTGTCGGATCCTACAAGGGGCGGTGAACATGTAAGTGTAACAACGGCAATGAAGCGGGCTACGTAGACGAGATCCGAGCTTCATTGGGCCTTTGGTGACACTGATGACACGTTCTTTCTCGCCGGACCCTATCATCATATGAAGTGTATTCCATCCCAGACGAGTGAACTCGGAGATTGCCTGATTTGTCTCTCACCCAGCTCGTCAGGACTTGCCGCGATTCAAACCTGGACAGGCTTCTTGTTTTCTTGCCCTTTCCCCATTTGACATGGAGCGTGTACAGCCCCATGATCCTCTTGCCCTCATCAGTACTGGTGTTCGTCATTGCAGCGAAGTCCTGCAAGGCAATCGTGCACCAGGGAATCAGGAACAAAGATCGGGAAGCATGAGGGGATAGAACCAGAAAGGAACTGAGAATTCAAAGCTATCGATACCTCCAGTCAGGTTTCCAGTAGCCCCCCCTCCAACTATGGACCACGTCGTGTTTGCGGCATTCGGGATTCCAGTGATCTTCATCGCTGCCCCAAGGCCACATGGCCGTGAGAAGCACTTCGTCAGTCCTGCAAAGCTGCGGCCTCCTCCAAGTAGACCAATTCAATCTTTTCTTCAGTTCATCGAACAGTGTCCGCGCTTCCCTCAACTGATCCAAACCGAGCGGCACATCTCCTCCAGCTGCATCGTGATTCCGTCCCGTGATACCACCCTGATCTGTGACCGATTTCGCGAGGAAAAGGGTGCTGCAGATGTCTGACATGACCGCTCGCAAGGCTGTGTGGATGAGCCAGTCTTGGGCGCCCCAGCGATTCTGGTCAAGATACGTTGGTAGAAGATAGTGCTTTTCACACGCCAGTAATGCATCCCTAGTCTCGTTCCAGCCCTCTCTCCCACGTTTGTTAATATCGCCGGGCTCTGGTGATGCATCGATATACGTCTGCGTCGCCGTCGTCAACTCCGTCTTGAACAACTCAGTTGGCGAGTCAGGATTTGCCAAAACCGCCAGCCTCTTGGCATATCGTGCGGTGATCAGGTCCACAGCCGCTTGCCAGTTCACAGTGAACCTTCTAGCAGTGGTCGCGACTGCCTTGACATGTCTCTTGATATCCTTGAGTTCGTCGATGCTGGCGGAAGCGAGGCGGTGGAGGTCTGGTCGTTCCGGATCTGGATTGGACATGTCGATTGGAAAGAAGTAGCATGACACTAGCGACGAAAAGTCAAGACGAACCCGGTCACCGCCCAGACCGTCGTATCTTTCGGCGACAGCCCGTGACCACTGGAATATGTTTGTGTATGGCTCCAAGAGGCCCGTTTGATGAATGCTGCTTCTCTTTACAGCAACAAGATCGACGCCAGAACTGAAGTCGCAGTACATAATCTCGAATCCTATCTCGGCTCGCATGAGACCATCGTATCCCCAGTCAGCAAGCAAAGAGCAGATCTGGACAGACCTCTCCCGCTCGCCAAAACTGGGGCCCCAATCTGGAATCGATTGGTTCTCCCGGAGAACAAGATCTTGTGTGTCCAGGGTCCCCATCCAAGTCTTGCCCGCACTCATGCCATCAAGATAGAGGACATTAACATCGCGGTATGCTCTGTAAGTTTGGAGATAGCCCCGTTCGTAGCGGGTCTCGTTGTGTGATGAGCTGCGAGGCTCATGTAGCGGAATCTGCCCTTGGTCGTCTGCAGTTGCACGTTCGTTTTGACCGGATGGTGGGAGCTCCTGGGAGAATGCGAATGCCTCAGCGTGTTCGACTTCGAAGGCCATCCACTCCACAGTGGGCGGAAGCGTTGACGACTGCCCACCATGATACAACAAAGTACCCTTGGGTATGACGGTGGGAATGAAGCTGAAACCATTGTGATGTATTGCGGATCCCCATTGTCTGCCAGCGGAGTCGATGGCGTTGAAGATATGTTTGCTGTTTTTTCTGGCTGTCGCGTGATCCGGGAGCACAACTTTCCTCGCACTGGCCAACGTGCCGCACAGCATCAGGCACGCCAGGGCGCGGAGCATCATGACAGCGGGATTAGACATGTGGCTCCTCGTCATTGTGAAGAGACAAGCGCTTTCACTCAGTGGCCTCCATCCGTCGCTTGGGGGAGGTGAATGATGGCAGCCTCACGGAGACGGGCAGTGGTCGTTGGTCGGCCATCGACATTGAGACGCATCGTAAGCAGCTCAGCTTGATGAGGGGATAGGCGGGCTCTCGCCCAAGGTCGCTGCAGGGTGAGCACGCGCCCATCAAGTGCCGCAATAAGAAAATAGTGATGGGACCGAGGGGCGGGCACGCATGCCGTGTCGTCACACCAAACCCTGTCCACGCGAAAACAGGGATACCCTCACTATCTGCCGCGAGGCAAACGGACGATCACATTCATACCTAAGTCGGAAATGAGAAGCGAATGGCAGTCTTCACAATCCCTCGAACAAGGCGTACATAGCGTTGAATATTTATTTGCACGAGTGACGGAGAAATAAAAAAAAAAAAAAAAAAAACCTCATTGCCATAACATAGGGCGTGGTGCACATTCGTGAGCCCGCAAATTGGCTTTCCATCGCAGCTCAGCACTTGGCAGGAGCGACTCGGCATAGCATGCGTTGGCGGAAGTGCAGACCAGACCACGTGCTCTGAACTCTTTCCCGTAAAGTAGATAAAGACTGCGGACGGACGATTGCCTCGCGTCAATCAGTGGACGGGGTTGTGTGCATAACCCCGCTGGCAAGCTGCTCAATCTCGGAGTGGTCACGGATTGGAGGCGACTACCACTGGCAACATTTACCCTGGGGTTCACCGAAGCATCGTCGCAGAAGCCCACAGCAGAGCATGGCCATGAACCCAGAGAGGGCACGGATGCTCGAGGATGCCGATGAGCTGGTCGAGGTCAGCCCGCCGCCAGCTCCCAAACCCATTCGCATAACGGGAGCCAACCTTCTCGCACTTCGGAACGCTGATTCTGGTCCTGGTACTGGTCCACAAGATTGCCCGCCTGACCGAAAAGCAGGCCTGCCGAAAAGGCCTGCCGGCTGCTGCATCGCGGGCAAAGACGTGAAGCGTCAGCGCGCTAGAGAGAGAGTAGATGGTCGAAAGCCACCAGTGCTCCCTCCACGTATGTTCTCTCCCCATCGCTCGCCGCAAACAGTGACTCATGATCTTGCCGCCGGAAGCCCCTAGCGATAATCCGCACACGACGCACCTCACGAAGCTGCTGCGGAAGCGCCCGCTTCACCTGACACTGGAATCTTTCGGGACCGAAAGAAGCAGCCCTTCCGTGACGACACATGTGAGGAACATCACGGACACCGGACTTTGGATGACCAGGGAGTTATGCGGACAGTCATCGTTGCCAGTCTTGCGGCTTCCTGGATTGCATGAGATGGAAGATCTCTTATTGTGCCCTCCACAGGCCGTGGTGTGCACCGCTCGAGGCGAGCTGCTTGAGGACGTGTAGCACACTTTTTCGGCGTCGCAAAAGTATGAAACGGCACGCCAGCTGCGAAAGATCATCAAACAAATGCGGCAAACAAGCGCACTCGCAGGGCCGAACGAAATCGGCTCTGCATGTTCAGGGCAATTCCGACTGCTGCTGGACAGGCACCAGAACAGTACGTACTGGGCTATCCGACCGCGCCCCAATTTTGGGACGTTTGTGGCATTTCTCACCTCGTCCTTCCATTCCACCGTCCCTAACCCGATCGTGGCGACGTTGGCTCGTCAGTTGGGCGAGGATCCTCCGGTGGTGCTCTGTCATGGAGATATCTGCCCCAAGAACATTATCATGGATGGGCGAAGAATTCATCTTGTATTAGGTTGGGACTGCGCAGGCTGGTATCCGGAGTGGTGGGACTACGTCAAGTTCTTTGAAGCCCGGACCAGTGACGTTAATCTTGACTGGTACGACTACGCGACCCAGATCTTTGACAAGGATTTTCCGACAGAGCTGGCAGCGTTCCAGGGGATCGTCCGATGTCAAACGCCGTGATTCCATTTGTTTGCATCTTTCAAGTGCTCTCGTTGAGGGCCCTTGGGGCAAGTTCCGTGGCGGCTCGGGATCGGACTGGAAGACAAAAGGTGCGTCTTTGCGCGTATTCTTCTGGACTGCTCCTGACGAGCATATGGGCCAATTCAAGTCACGTCACGCCCGTTGCATGACTCCCAACCTACATGTATTACATCAAGCACGACTAGCTGCTAAGTTTATTGTTCAAAGCGTTTGGCCACAGTTCCCCAATTGATAACGTCCCAAATAGCGCTGAAGTACTCAGCTTTGCGGTTCTGGTATTGAAGATAGTATGCGTGCTCCCAAGCATCAATGCCCAGAAGAGGCTCCAGATTGCCAGTGATGGGATCCTGGTTGGCACGTGTGACCAGACCCAGCGTTCCCGATGCTTTGTCCTTGACCAGCCAGGCCCAGCCGGAGCCCTGAATGCCCGCGAGTGCAGCGTTGGTCTGCTTCTTTAGGTTCTCGAACGATCCGAAATCGTCGTTGATAGCGGTCTGAGCCCAAACACGTTCCGGTCAGCAAACTCCCACAACTGTGATGCGCGGAGGACACGCGTGAACCTTGTTCAGCTCATGAGTCGACATACCAAGAGCTTGCCCTCTGGTTCACCGCCGCCGCCCTTGCCATTGGGCGCCAAGTTCTCCCAGAAGAGCGAGTGGTTGACGTGGCCACCGCCGTGGAAGTTGAGAAGGGGCGCCTGGGCGGCCGCAGCCTTGGCGTCGTTTTTGGCCTGCGCCTCGGCCAGCGCCTCCACGGCGGCATTGAAGCTGTTGACGTAGGTCTGGTGGTGCTTGGAGTGGTGCAGCTCCATGATTTGCCCGGAAATGTGAGGCTCCAGCGCAGCATAGTCGTCTGGACATGTGCCGCCCTTCCGCGTCAGCTTGCTTCTTCATGTACCATGACACTCAATTGACAACCTGTAGAAAGGGGAGGGGGCGAATTTACACGGAAGGTCGGGCAGAGTGGCCTTGGTGCGAACGAAGCTCGTGCCTGTGCTGGCTCGGGCCGACGCCGCAGCAGCAGTAGCGCGGAGCAGGCCCGTCCTTGCGGGCGCGGCGGTGCGCAGCAGCAGGGCAGACGACATGCTGGATCCTGTACGTGAGCAACGATTCAAAAGGAGGGTGAGGTTGGGCGAGTGGCTATGGCCTGGGCTTGAGCTCAAGTTGAGGTTGGTTGCTTGGTTGCGCGGGCAGGCGGGCTCTAGGCAATGTAAACGTCGTGGGGATACGGGGAGGGGGGGGCGGACCAAGGAATGGACGGATAATGCTTAATAAAACGGCGTTGGAGAAAAAAAGATTGGAGCTTTTTTCTGCTTTTTGCTAAGCTGCCACGGCGGTAGCTGCGGATGTCATTGGCGCGTCGGATTGGCAATTCTGTCGTCACTGTGGCGCTGAGGGGGGCGTGGCTGCGGCAATGGGGTGGCTGAGGACGATGTTCACAACATGCAACGCAAACTATTCCACAGCGTATTCGATTGATAGCGTACTGCTCTCTTCAGCTCTTGTACAATGACCACGAATGATTGATCTGATTTTTGCTTCATTTGGCTTTCGATCTCTTGTGCTGTGGCCGCGGCGTACAGTCCGAGTATCAAGGCCAAGGCAAGCACAGCTCGATCCACCACCCTCGCGCTTCGGCAGTCTCGCGCACGCGTTCACGAGGAGCCGTCCGCCCAGGCGAGATGGGATTTCTAAGCGCATCCGTTAACATGGTCGGCACGCGAACAACCCAACCGGGCCTGCCTGGAGCCCTGGTGCTTGCTGTCGATTGACTTTGTGCCGCGCCCCGATCGGATGCGAGTCTCGTTTCCCGAGCCCTGGCTGGCCAGCACTCCGTTTCTACGACCACAGTTATAAGCCGAGGCCTATGACGTCGCACACACTCACCACCCACCAGCGTCCGAAACTACGGTATTCAATCACGTGCTTTCGCTACTGCGTCGCGTCAGAGCGCCATGTCAATTGAAGTTGCTCGTTGCATTTGCGCGCGCGCTGTGGCTCATTGTCGACAAGGCAGCAGCTTCTTACCTAAAGTATACACGCGGCTGCGTGCTTCTATCCCATCAAAGGGCTTTTTTTTTTTTGCTTTGGCCCTCTCTATCTTGCATATGTTTTGCTTGCATTTTCTGTCGCGCTCAGAAAAATGTCGTACTACGATGTTGATGCGATTCTCACAGACGCCGAGGTAAGTAACAAACTGGCACTTTTTCTTCCTCCCAAACACTTGTTCTCATTTTTTCCCCTTGTTGTTTCATTGTCGACTGATTGTTTCCCTCCCACGCCCTAGAAAGTCCCCTGCCAATTCGAGCTGGACGTGCCCCATCTCGGCCATCTCGACAATGCCTCGTCGTCGGGCCTCAAGCGCGGCACCAGCGTCTCGCTGCCGCTGTGGCTCGCCGAGATGCTCGCGCTCGCCTCGGCCGCCGGCGAGGACGGCGCCCGCGCGCCCCTCGCGCTCAACCTCCCGTCCTGCCTGTCGGAGCAGGTCCTCAACGCGCTCCGGGCGGACCCCCGCGCCGTGGCCCTGCGCGACCAGAGCCTGCACTTTTACGGCATCGGCACCCGCATGCTGGATCTGTTTGACGAGCGCGAGCTCGGCGCCGTGCTGAGGAGGACGTTTGTGGTCAGGGCCGGCGATGTCGGTCTGCATGCGCGCACAACCGCCGCCGCCGAACACCATGTCGGCGGCGGCGGTGGTGGCGGCGGAGGTAGTCATGGGCACGGCCACGAGTTCTTGAGAGGGCTGGATGAGTGGGAGAGGAGCTTGTTCCGGAAGTCGCACGAGGGTGTCAAGGCCGCGCAGGAGTGGATGGAGAATGTCAAAAAGATGTAGATGGCCAGTCTTTTTTTTTTTTTTCTTCGTTTTTCTTGCGTCCCGTCTCTTCTTTGGCATGCGCAAATATACCCCTGATTCTCTTCTTTCCCTCACTCTGTAGTATCTTCTTCATGACGTTTCTATTTGCCCCGTTTAATGACTTGACTGTCCGGGAGTTGGTGCGGCGGGCTGGCTCTCGCTGTGTCCTCGTATCCTTGGTCAAAAACTTGCTCATCTACCTCTCAAAGACCCCGGCAATGGCCATCTTCAATTTCGCCAACATGTGTCCATGCAGACCTCTTTCCCTCTTCTACGTGGATAAGGGTTTCCTTGCCGAGCAGAAACTCTCGCTAGACTCATCTTTGACAAGCTCTCACTACACTGATAGTCGCCCGCCAGAATCATTACATTTGTCTTGCTTCATCCTTCATTTCGACGGCCAACGAGCTCTGCAAAGTGACACCATCTTGCCAAAGATCTCAATTTCCTTTTCTCCAACCACTTCTTTCCCAGCTCCAGCTCCATGCCCTTAGTGCACGATTTTCACCGTTATCGTACTACTGTCATGCCGTGGCGTGCCTTATTATGTATTTCTTTTTTTTATTTTTATCTTTGTCAAGTTTCCCTTTCTTCTTTCTCTTTCCCCTTCTGTTTCCTCTCCTCTTGTCTCGCCTTTCATTTCTCCCTCCCCATAGCATCACGCAACCCGTTGGCGCATCACCCGAGGACGCCCTGAATACGTCAATCCCGCCTCCATCCTCCCCCTTCCCCAACCATCTTCCAACTTCCACACCACCACCGTGATGAGCCCCAGCGCCATCCACCCGAACGTGACCAGCATGTCGCTCAGCTCCAACAAGATAAAGTACTTGTTCGAGTACCTAACCAGATGCGCCGTCGTGCCCCAGACAAGCATCTGCAGCAGCACGCCGCCCTTCATCACCAGCACCGGCACGCTGTACCAGGCCCAACGCGCCAACAAGCCCAGCACAAACACCACGCGAAGCCAGCCCGGCCCCCCCGGTACGCCATCCACCAGCAACCGCCGCTCGTCGCTGGCAAATACCTGCGCGAGGGCGTATAGTTGCGCGCCGGCCCAGCAGGTCTCCACGTAGGCGTGCTCCAAGAGGGCCAGACTCATGGCCGCAAAGAGAACCACTGCGTGCATCTGCTGCTGATTCTCGCTGATGCGTCGCGAGGTTTGGCTTCGCAAGAGGCGAAAGGCCTGGTTGTGCATGCTCCACACGCATACCTCGTGCCAGGAGAAGCGGAGCGTCTTTCCGACAAGAAGATGGTGCGGCGAGCTGCGCGCCAGCTTCATCGTCTCAAGGGCATGCCACCAGAGAAACTGGCCGAGAGACGGGACGAGGACGCGTCGGATGTGGTTGATGAGAACGGCACAGAGGACGAGGAGCAGCGCGGAAAGATGGCCCCGGCACACGAGGGTGCGCTTGACAGACCTTGCCTCCGAGGGCGTCATGACAGCGGACAGAGGCGACAGCAGAGACAGCATGGCGGCGCTGGGAGTTGGAGCTGCTCCATCACCACGGCGTTGTGCTGTCTGTTATGGAGCAGTGATTCTCCGCGCATGAATATGAACAGGCCGATACAGTCCACGAATGTGATGCCTGATCTGGTCCGAGAGTGGGTCCGGTGTGACATCTTAGAGTTGGGCAGTGATCACAGCGGAAGACGATGAAATTAACTCGACAGTCAAACTGAACACCGCTTGAACAGGTTGCACTTGATCAAATGCCTAGTAGATAGCCAAAGGTGTGGCATTCAAACACAAAAGTCTCTTCTAAATAATCAGCTCCCAGAAAAAAATACTACCAGAAACCAGCCTATATATCTCGGGTATCATATCACTCATTCAAACATTCCCATCAAACGTACCCCAACAGGTGCTCGTTCATCTCAGCTGGCACGCCAAAATGAGCCCACACATACAGCAAACATCAGGCTTCAAGGGCAAAGCCTCATCAGAGAAGGCAGAACATGCCGGGTTTGCGCAATGCCGCCCGCCTTCACTCATAACAGCGCAGTCGCCTCTCTATCCTGTGAAGGCTTCTTTCTTCTAGAACGTATCCCTCCCAACCCTCGCTTTAAAGTCACAGAATTTCGAGCCCGACACAAGAATAAGAGTCAGATGAATACAGTCGTAGGAGAGGAACGCCAGTACATAGGCAGAACACGTTTCAGACGTAGGTGATACAGTGAGAGCGTGAGGAGGACGTCGCGAAAGGACTGCCACGCCAAAATCACAGACAAAGCTTAGCCATAGGGCCACCCGTCACTGCCTGGTTCTCATTGGCAGGTCGATTTCCAATATTTGCAACTGTCAGCCGGATACCTGAAACAACAAAGGCTTCTCAGGCGACATAGGGCCTCCGCTGGTGCCTTCATCTGATTGTAGTTGGGATGGAGGATGGTTGGTTTTTTTTTTCTTTTTTCTCGTTTTTTTCTCTTTTTCTCCTTTTTTTCTTCAATTTTTTCCTGTTCAACTTTTTGTTTCTTCTGAACGTTTGTTCATCATCTTCTTTCCTCTGTCTTCGCCTCTAGCTTCGACTCTTTTGTATTCCGAGGCGAGGTGATCAGGCTGATGGCATTGCGGGCTTGTCGCCGCTGCCCTATAGTGGTGGATAGTCGGTATCCTGACCATCGACCTGAACGAAAGATTCGGGCGAGAAAGAGTCCGCAAACATGGCATCGCTGACAAGGACCTGCTCGTTGATGTCGAATGTGGCTGTATGGATATTCCGCAGTCCTCCGGGTGTGGCATCAGTCAACTGCGAATTGTCGATTGCTGCAGTCTCATAAGAAGAAAAGCCCCCGCCATGATAAGAAGGAGCGACATTGCCTATGTCGCTCTGCAGCATGTCAAAGCCGATCCAGGCATCAGGGTCGGTGAGATCATCTTCCATTTTGACCTCAAAAAGTGATTCAACAACGTTGGGTGCTATCGCATTGTTGTCGTTCCATTTGACCACGGTTTCAGCGGTATCGCCATACACGCATTCGTCCGTTGTGACGTGGCATTCTTCAAACCACAGTTTGAGGACAGACATGGGAGGCCAAAAGCCGCCGCCTTTACCAGCACGCTTTTCGTCATCCGGCTTCCTGCCTTTTCCTCGCACTGCTTTGTCTTTAAAGTGGGTGCGGCGCAGGTGTGCTGCGGCATTGTAGTACGCACCATAAAGCTTGCCCGTCGAGCAAGCTTTGCATTCAGACAGCGGCTGTTTGATTTTGACCTCTGATATCAATCCCACCGAAGCTGGATCACGACACCTGAACTTAGTGATGCGGCCTTTGTGCTTGGCGTTGATGTGCCTGCGCAGCTCGTGCTTCCCACGAAAGCCTTCCGGATGTTCTTGACATGACGGACAGGTGATCTTGGGACCTTTAGGCCGTTGATACGTCGATTTTGGCAGCGGTCGCTTTCTTTCGTGTCGATGGAGTGCGTCATGCTTGGTCTTGGCATAGTCTCTGCTGGCCCTACCCTGCTGCAGACTTTCTTCAAGGACATCTTTGGGCCGATCCGTCGCACACGAGGTGGCGGACTGGCAGCTGGATAAGCTAGCGCCGGAGGGGAAGCGCTCCATTGACTGTGGCCCAGGAGAAAGAAAGATTGCGGCATTGGAGGTTGGAGCGGGATAGGTAGGTGCACCCGCGAAGCGGGTGCCCAAGGCGAGCAAGTCTGTCTCGGGAGTAAAGCTGATGGCACAACGACCTTCGCCATTGTTGGGCTGCACAAGCTTCTGCGAGGCAGAATGATCCATCTGGAACGACTGTGCAGACGCGACCCTCATCATGTTCGCATCATTATTCCCACCGTAGGAGCTATTTGGCCGCGTCGAAGGTTGCGTCGGTTCTGGAGCCGAGAAGCCAGAGATCATAGAGGGCGGCGCTGAAGCAGTGTAATTGCTGATGATCTCAGCTGGCGACAGATATCCCCCACCAGTGTTGAGATATGATTGTACCTGAGACCAGTTATGTGAGGCAACCCCGGCGTCTGCAATATGAGCGTCATAGCGTCCTGATCCAACACCTTGCGGAAAGGTTGAGGCATGGGAGGTATTGGTCATCAGACTCGACGCAGTTGACGAGAACGATGCGGCTCGACCGTCATAGGACGAGGCAATGTCAATATCGGGAATGACATTAGTCATGAACAGCTCAGGGTTGCCTCGCGGGTGAAACTCTTCTCGACGAGATGGTGCAGTCCACGCCCGTAAGTTCTGTGGCTGTGTGAGCAAAAGCCATTGATGGCGTACACGTGGAAACGGGAAGACAACGTACAGCCATCGGGGAAAGTGAAGCTTGGCCAGCTCTAGTCGATTGAGATGGAGACGCGGATGGAAAAGATAGACCAGTGATGGCTGCCTGCTGTTCTGCAAAATGCAAGTTCGAGAGCTTCTCAGGGGCTGTCAAGTGATGAAACAGTAGAGAAAGCTGTTGATCTTCAGCAGTCTCTCGAGCACCACCTTTCATGTTCTCCGACTGACGAAGCTTGCAAACTCCTTGAGGTGCAGCAGTAGAGGCAGAGTTCGAGACGCAGAGACGAATGGTATATGTCAGGGATAGGATTCAAGCACTCGGGACGAACAGGACATCGATGAACGAGGTAAGGAACAAGCAGCAATGATCTTGGCGGGCGGCTGCAGCGTGACTCAGGGAAGCAACACGGAACAGGCAGGTAACGGGAAGGATATAAAAGGGCAATGTTAGATTGGGAGAATAGAATATGGCAGCCAACCTTTTCACGGTCAGCAAAAGCTTTGGAGAACATGGAACGAAGAAGGGGTCAGGAGCCGAGAGGACATCTTGGGGGAGGGAGAGGAGCATTTTAAGTAATTTTAAGGCAGCCATGGACGCAGGAGTCACAATAAGGCGACCAGCAACGTTCAGTGACATTTCGCGTGTGTGCAGGACTGCTGCGGTTTGGTCTATCTAGGCAGTGCGGCTCAAAAAAGCTGGCTTGGCTGGGTGGGCTAGATGGGAAACGCTGAGAAGGGGGGGGGACCAGGGACACAGATCAAACCGTCGAGAGGCGCGCACAAGCGTGCAGATTCGGCAACCATTGGGCTGAGGCCAGCGATTGACCTCATGCAGAGCGCTGACTGCATATGCTGTGATGGCTTCGTCTGGTCTCACAAGGTCCGGGGTAACAACCACACTGCCTATCGTCAATTGAGTTTTAGTTCCCGGTCGCTGAATTGGATTAGTCGACGAAATTGCTACGCACAGTTGGGTGGTATCGGCACAGTGCGGCGCCGGGTCGACATGCCTCGCTGACGCCCTGGCTGTGCTGACGTCTTCGCAACCGAGAATGGAATAACCGTCCACCGAAATGCTTTGGAAGCGGAATGCCCGCGTCGCCTGGGCATCAAGTAGGCTCAGAATAACAGCTCATTGTGCTCCTTTGACTGGGGCCACATGGAAAACAAACTTTTGGCTTCCATGTGGCTCGTTCGGAGACGACGATGATGGCTGTCGGGGTCCAGCGACGTCAACAGAAGTCAGCATTCCTGCCGACATCTTCTTGCTGAGCATACTGCAGTGTCGAAGTTGACTTATTTCGTCCTTGCACGAGGTTGTCAAGACTCGTACCTAGGTCAACTAATTGTCATGGTCGGCCCTCCCAAACCGCTCCTCCTGGAGGCCAGTCCTAGAGTCCCCGATTGAGTTAATGGCAATGCAGGTCAAACAGATGGCACCAACGCCGTTTGGCAACCAGGAAACGTGGTGGCTGCCATGAAAATTGCCTCTGCTGGCCTCGTGCCGTCCCAGGAGGTATTGCGCCTTGGTTGCCCGTCCATCCAGCAGGCATCCATGGACCGCTCAATTGAAGTGCCGCCGCCGCCCAAGAAGAATGGCGATGGGAAAGCCGACGCCTCGCGCTGATTGGCTCAGCAGCCGAGCCTCCCAAGTGTCAGCCCACTCTGTTCTTCAAAGACCCAGAACGAGCAGAACAAAAGCTTAAGCAGCAGCGGCCAGAATGGATTATGCCCCGTGGCCACACCAGTACTGCACAGTGCGCGAGTTGAAACGGTCTTGCGAAAATGGGACAAACACAACCGTTGGTGTTTCGGTGACCGGTCAGGCGCCTTCATGTGCAAGATGCTGGAGCTATGCTGCTTGGCAGCTGCGTGTGACGCGCAGCTCTCGGTATCCCCACGTATCAAACCCACTTGTCTCGCCAGGGAGAAGTGTCCAAGTAGGCGTCCAGGCAGCCATCTGCGGTCTCGGTATCTCGCACCAGGAATGACCTCATTTCTAACTACAACTCGCGTCACGGCCACCGACTCGTGAGCAACGTTGCTCAGGCTCAAGCTCGGGCAGGAAGGTTAATTGACGCCACCTATCCGAGCTTGTCTTCGTCCGAGGCGGGTTTCCCGGCCGGTATCGTTCCTTTCAGATAGATTAGCCCCGGCTTCGGGTCCCTAATTATCGATGGCGTCCGCGATCGCTTGAGCTCGAACATTGCAGCGTGCTCGGCGGAAGCAAATCAGCGTCACGACACCTATGATAGTGCAAGCCACGCACATTTCTGCATACCGAGATTCTGTCTTGTTGGCTGCAGCCATGTGGGTTGCAATGCTGACATGCACTTCGGCACGTAGATGGTGTGCCATTGTGAAAAAGGCGAAGCGTTTCTCGGTGCATACAAACACTGCCTCGGCCATCACTGCCACCAGAGCAGCCCCCATGATGGATCACCTACCTGGTGCAAACTGCTCATGTCGTCATGCAGGTTTTGGTGCAGTTTTCTCTTTTCTCTCTCGAGATTACGATGAGAGTGCGTTTTGTCTGTCGGCGGGCTCCGGCCGTTTCCCCGGCGGTCCAAGAAGATACGCCTATAATCAATCAGTTGACCATTTAGATGGTAGTTAGTGATGTACGTGGGTCGCGAAACACAGCGCCATGCCGCACTTGTGAGCGCATTGAGGACGACATCGGAAGTTTCGAAAACAAAGCTCGCGGAGCTGTGGACGTCAAACAGTCAAGGAAGGCTCGGTTGAACTCTGATTCGGGGCCGGATGCTTCCCCGGCGCCAAGGAAACGTGAACACGATGTGATTCCCTTGCCCAGATTGACGATGGCAAGGGAGCGGTCCACCAGCTCTCATACGTACACCTTACCTGTCTGCCTAATAAATTGCCTTGGCAAGTCAGGGGTTAGTACACTTGCAATTGGCAGCGCGAACCACGACAAGACTCCACCTCCGCAAGCCATGGTGTCCCTCGTCATCAGCAAGTGCACCGCAAACTGGCTTCGAATTCGAATACAGAACTTGTTTCATCGCTTGTATAGATCCCCGGACGGGCACAGCCAGCCGGTCCAACTATCGAAGCGATATCAACGACTGCGCCACGTCACGGGTCGGTTGCACTGGCATGGGTGACTCACCTCGACTCCGCGAACGGCTTACCTAAACTTGACCCTTTCGACCAGAGAGACGGCGACTTCGCAGACGTCCTATTGGTGAGAAACATCATCGACGGCTTGCGGCGCCACTGTTGTGAACCAGAGGCTGCGCCTTCGAATAGTTTCATGTCCTTCTGCAATTCTGGCCTGAGCTCTTACCGGACCTCAGCTGATCGCGATTGACATCCCTGCAATGCACAGCCATGTCTACATGTTACTACCATGGCCTGAATGTGCTCGACGCAGATGAGATGATGCGCGACATGGTAGTCCGCATGATAGCTACCGAGATTTTTCCTCATTCGAGTGCCGTGGGTGAGCGTGGAGCAGAGCCGCCATGTCCCTGCCATTACGTCGAGCTCATGTGTGGGCGGCGTGCAACGGGGCATGTCTGAAGGCAGGACCGGGCCAAACGCCGGTAGAACCTCGGCAGAGCTTAGATGACACCTTACCCTGCTTTCCGTACATCGTGTTTTATGTGAATACATCAATCTTTTCTGAGCGGGCAAATTGTCCCTCAACCGATGTTCAAAGAAGGCGACGGGCTGTGGCAACATGCGCCGGCTCGAATTCGTCCTGCTGGCTGGACTCCAGCTTGGCCATGCCCGCTCCCCAAGCTTCAGCATCCACGATGATTTACTGGCCTTCCCTCAGGTATGTCACTTGCTGGCGGAGCATTCGCTCGGGAAAGCTGACGACTTCTTAAAAAGTTCGAGGTGGTCTTCTCTCCAAGTCACGTCTCCGAAAAGGACGCTCAGTCTCTAGTTGGGCAAAGTCTTGAGCATCACCCCACGTATTCAGCCGATTTCTCCCAAGCAACTGGCCGCCATGCGCAACACATCACAACCGAAGAAAGCGCGGGTGCTGCAGATTCTGCAGGCTCTGAGCACATCAAAGGGTACACGTACGAGATATTGAACATGTCGCCCCATAAATATCTGTGTTCGATACCAATTATAAAGCCGCCGGGCCCCATTAACGAGACGGAGAGTGCCCTGGCCAAGGCCGAGGAGGAGCGGGAATACCACCGAGCTGCTGCGAAGGGCTGGGAGCTGATCAATAACTTTGAAGACACATGTTTATATTTCGTTTCTGGCTGGTGGAGCTACAGCTTTTGTAAGAATCGCGAGATCGTCCAGTATCATGCCCTTGCAGCCACTGGGCACGGACAAGTCCCCAAGAGAGATCCGAACGGTCAAGAATACATCTTGGGTCAGATACCATCTCTGCCCGCTTCTGCCGCCACAGGAGATTGGAAGCAACGGAAGCAGAGGAGGCAGCGCGATCTCGACGACCCTGCGAACCCCCCGGCGGAGTTACAAGTCAAAGGCGATCAGCGATATCTTGTCCAGAAGCTGGAAGGGGGAACAGTCTGTGATCTGACAGGTAAGGAGCGAAACATCGAAGTGCAGTATCAATGTGCTCCAGGTCTTCAGTACGACAAAATTGGGTGGATAAAAGAGGTTGTCACCTGCTCTTATGTCATGATGATCAACACGCCTCGTCTGTGCAAGGATGTCGCTTTCCAACCTCCCGTTGATAAAGCGGCAAATCCGATCGACTGCCAACTCATTGTCGATACTGCCGACTCCCGTCAGCCTCTTCTCGACCAACATGCCTCAATCGCGGACGCTCAAACCGCCGACGCTAGAGAGACTGTTCACTTGGGCCAGGACAGCAAGGATGGAGGCAAAAAACAGACCCAGGCAGTGACTATCGGTGGTGTTGTGGTAGGGGGAAAGCGGGTTCTCTCTACAGGCGACGAAGACGGCGGTCCCGTCAAGCTCCAGCAGCTATCCAATTTGCTTGTACCCAAGCCAAAGATTCTGGAAGTTATAGTCCAGGCGGCCAGCAAGGCGGAGGGCGGCAAGATCAAGGAGCTCACCGCAGAAGAGCTGGAGAGCTTGAACATCGACCCAAAAGCGGTCGATGAAATGCGTGAAGAGCTCAAGAAGCTTGCTGGAGATTCCGGCTGGAAAATGGAGGTCTTTCAAATGAATGAGGAGGATGAGAAGGAGCTGCTGGGATACGTGGATGACGCAAAAGAGGCCAAAGCAAAGAAGAAGAAAGCTGAAGAGGGACAGCGCGAAGCCGCTGACAGCACAGGAAGAGCCAAAGACTCGGATTCACGGATCAAGAAAGGAGTCGATTCCGACGAGAGACAAGAGGACGAAGCCGTTGGAAGTGACGAGCAATTTTTCAACCGCGATGAATTATAGTCGGCAGTGTTTTGCGCTGAATGTTTCCCTCTGAACATGCAAAATTATAAACACAAGTAGATTGTATGTCTTTTGACTCCTGTGAACCTCTTCTTCCGCCTGTGAATGGGTCTTTGTATTGATCGATGGGTCTGGAGGTCAGTATTATTGGCATGAGCTTTGCGCTACTTGTCCCTTTCCGTCCGCTTATCGTGCTGCCAGAATGTGGCGAGGATGTGATAAGGAAGTGGTCAAGTCAAGGCACATCATTGCCAATGTCCTTGAACATAATCTAGCACCACAGTGCTCCGAAGATCTTTGACTTGAGCAGTGTGTGCTGAGCGTCCCGCACATGGAGTCTCGAGCGAACGAACCCAGGTTCCTCCCATCTTGACGGAAATGGTGCTTGGCGCTAGCAAGGGCCGCGTGTTCGCCCCCGAATGGGAAAAGTGACGACAATCCTGGCCCATATGCGCTGATCGACCCAATGCCTCGGGAAAGACTATTGAAATCTTGACGGCCAAACCTTCGGCCTGTGACAGTGACGGGAAGGCAGCCCTGTCCCGCTCGAGATCTATGCATGCGTCTTGGACCGCTGTTCAATATTCCCGTGCCATGCTTGTCCGCCTTACCAGAAGTGACTTCTTTCTTCTGATCGCTCCCCTTCCTCCGCTCTCGCCATATTTCGCCCGCTGATCTGATAGAGAATGCGTAGCAAACTGATTTAACACTCAAGTCATCAATTTATAGCGCTCTGATCAGGTTGGGAAAGGTAGGCACAGCAGTACGCATGATCAAATCTCGCCAGCTTGAGCAGCAATATTCTCCACCGAGGTACACTCTTTCCGTTTCTGGCCCTGAAACAAAATTAATCTCAAGAATATCGTAGAGACGGGTTTATTGTATTTGTCATAGTATTATTGAGCTGGTGTCCTTTCTTCCTTTCCTTTCTTTTCTTTTCTTTTCTTTTCTTTCTTCTTTTTCTTTTATTTTTTTCCTCTTCCTAAAAAAAGAACCACTCTCAGCCTGGATGGTGGGACCTTGGGCCGCTGTTACAAGGAAAGGCCATTTTGACGAGAACATCAGTGCGGCAGCAGCAATGCATGCTGGAGAAAAGACGTCTGGGGCGATTTCTTGCGTAGCAGCGGGAAAGCAATCAACCGAAAGAACGGACGGCGCAGCGTGACAGCGATGCAGCCGGGAGCGGCGTTCCTTGCTCCCCGCACGAGTTGGGAGACGGTTTGATTGGCTGGCTGTGGCTTTGACGTCCATGTAATAACGAGAAAGGACTTAGAGCCTGCGACATATTGACGGAGAGCGACGTCTGATTTATGGGACTGTAGCTTAGCACAACCGAGTTCTAGACGGCAGGGAAGTCAAAGGGTGGCTGACGACCCGGAGCTGTGCTGAGCTGAGCTGAGCTAGCTTGTGACTTTCCTTGTTGGCTCGATGATCGTTGCCGAGAAAGTGTTGATTTCCCCAGAAGGCAGGCCGATTATCTGTTTCAGAGATAGATTGTGGCTTACTTGGTTGGGAGTGTTGGATGAATCGTCGTGCTCGACTTTGCCTCATTGGACACGATACGTTCGTAGTACTCCGTAGCGCGTACATTTATAAAGTCATTGCACGTTTTGCTGACTGTCTTACGGCTCAGCAAGCTCAGGGGTGCTCATGATCAGCCCATGTCCTAGATTTTCGCGATCCACGTTGTGATTCTGCCGGGATCAACCACACTTGCCCGACGCCGTGCGATTGGACAGCGACGGGCAAAAGGGGGCGCCCATGAAGGAGCAGGCCTCTGATAACGGGTTGATATCCGAGGGGGAGAGGCGGGAGAGAGGAGGTGTAATGAAGAAAGCAAGTTAAAAAAAAATAAGCAAAAAAAAAATCGGGTTCAGTCTCGAGTAATGAATGAGCAGACCAGTGAGGCGCGAGGCGCTCGAGCCGTCCCTTGCGCCCGGCGTCCAACCCGACCTGGCTGTTGGTGGAGACTGAGGATGGCACTAGCAGCGGTTGAAGACTGGCAAATGGAAGGAGTTACAGAAAACACGAGGATCCACCCAGAACCATCCAGTCATGCCAGTTTCGCCAAATCATCACTCCCGCTCACGTTGGGTTGACAGGGTGGGCAAGTTGGGCTGATTGCTCTCGAATCTCTCTGGTTGCATGGGAACCTGACCTGGTGCCAAGCCCGACGCTCCCACAGGTCCAAGCGCCCGGGCTCGCATAATCACCCAGTCAGACATTCGCTTGGCCGATTTATTCCATCCGAGAGCTTGTACAACCTCACGACAAACTTTGTTTTTTCTTTTTCTTTCCTGCTTCACCTGCGCCCCTTGCATTCTCTGCTCTAGGTTGTACTCGCATTCCTCACTTTCCTTCGTCTGACATTTATTTCTTTTTCCCCACGCCCATTGGCACCAACGTCTTTTATGGCTACATGATAGGTCGACATACCGAAATATTACTCACTGTACTGCCATCCGCGCCCCTTATTCGTCCATCTCTGATTTCGCTCTGCCTGAGCTCCCTCACAGCCTGGTTGTGATTGGTAGCGTCTTCCTTTCTTTTCGGCCAATCACCCTTCGCCTTTGCTTTTCGCTGCCATGCAATACGGGGGACAGAATCGGTTCGTCTAAGTGATCCTGCAGGCTTTACTTGACTCGTATCGACCAGTCTCTCCTGTTTGTGCTTCCGACATTTGTCCTTCATTCCTGACGCTCCTCGGGTTCTCCCCGTGCATCACACAACCTTCTTTGGCCACAAAACCCAGCGTCAGACGACAAGAAGTACATCTTCCAGGTGACGGACCGCGGCCCTCGTCTTTCATCGAGAGCCCTGGCTCATCATCTCGAAGCGACTTGGCGTTTGACACGTCATTCCGAATGAGCACAGCCTGTACCACCAAGCAGCATACATCTCAAGCTGCAGGCGACGTCAGGAACAGGCATCTGACTGGGCGAGATTGTCAATCAGCCTATTGCGCATGACTTCAGAGCCAATACAGACCTTCAAGGTCTTCTGTTTAGACAACTGCTTCTCAACTCGCTGCATGTCTGCGAACTCGAAACCCGACACAATTCGCTACAACACCTTAGGGGCCACCGAGAAGCCTTGTCGCCCTTTACCTATTCAATCAAACGTTCAGGACTGAGACCTACCCACACCCTTAAGTGAACCCTGCAGCTTCGCGAGCGAGACATCTGCGTCATCCCCTGCATATTAGACAACCGAATCTCATTTGTCTTCCATGTAATGCCCGGACATTCACAATAAAATGGACACACCCCTCACGCAAGGTCGGCAACGATCGTATTCTCGGGCGCCATCCCGTTCCTCGACCCGCACGAGCACGAGCACCTCACGCGTGACGTCCAACAGCGCAAACAGTTCTTCCTCCCAAATCGCATTGTCACCTCCGCGTTCTCAATCCCATTGCTCGCATCGATACAATCAGACGCAGCTATCTATCGGGTCACCGCGGTCCATGTCACGGCCGACGCCGCCTCTCTCCGGCAGGGAGAGTGCCGAGTCTCCTCGTCAACACGCGGTGTCGTCGTTTCTGCAGGAGAAGCTACAAAGGGAACGCAGAGCCGAGAGTGAAAAGCTGAGCCAGATGCAAACTTCTGCGTCCAAGTCTGACCCGGATCTGTGTCCCACGGGCGAACTGGGGCGAGCACAAGGTTCTCCTTCAAAGTCCCTTGCCCCGGAGGGCAACCGGTCGCAGTCGATCGAAGCCAAACAAGGGAACAAGAAAGGTCTAGGCGTCAAAGAGATGGAGCAGGCATGTAGCTTCTGCTACCCACGGGAAAGAGTCTCCGTAACTAACTGTTGCTCTGTCAGGTCATATCAACCCTTCACAAACAAAACTTCGATCTGAAGCTCGAACTCTATCACAGACGCGAAAGACAAACGGAAATGGAGAAACGTCTAGATATTCTTGAGCGTGAAAATCAGCAGGCAGAAGCGGTCAACGACAAGCTCCTGGTTGAACTGGAGAAGCGCGACAAGGCAGTAGAGGAGGCCGTCGCTATGATTGTCACTCTGGAGGCCAAGGTTGATCAGTTAATCCGCGAGAGGAGTATGGTTCAGCAGGTCGACAGCAAGCCCTTTTTCGACCCTCGTAATCATGACGCGGGATTCCAGACGCCGTGTCCGCAAGGGTTCGGGCCTGATATTGCCAGAATGGAGGATGAAGCCAAGACTGTGAACCGCATGCCTAGCTTTGTATCCGACCACAGCGGATTGACCGAAAATCTTCGAGACGTCTATCTGGGAGCCAGGGCGGGCACTATGCATTTTCCAGGGCTCGGCGGAAGTTCGCCTGACGCCGATAACATACAAGCGCTAGGCAGCCCAACGCTCAGTGTCTTGAGCGAAAGCTCTTTCGCGAGTGTATATGGTCGCAAGAACCAGACCGCGGACGAGGACGACAACAGAACGTTAGTCCTCGGTGCTGCCGAATCGCTATCAAGAAATGGAGTTGAAGCCAGTCTGCCTCGGCGCGCAAAGGCTCGCTCGGTGTCTTCCAGCAGGACTGATTGCTCCCGAGCCAGTTCTGCCGGTAGATATCCATCCATCACAGATGTCATTACGGCATCACCCCTGCAGCGGCTCGAGCTGCTAGATACGGCGCATGGAGACCATCTGATGAGATCCACGCCTGTGCCTGAAAAGTGTTCAACGAGCTCAAGCATGGCAAGGCAGGACGATCGAAGCAGTCTTCGGAGGGTCTTGTCCGACGGTGCCGGAGGCGTTCGACTGCAAGATCACGGTCTTCCGCCGACTCCAGACACGATTTCCAGCTCGACTCTCCCGCGCCTTGAAAGCTCGAAAGACGTGATGTATCGGAAGTTCGATCGCAGCCAGGATGGCAGCCACGGCGTTTCTCTTCATTCGACCGAACCTGATGCGGTTTTGCAGAGTAGCTGTGGCTCACCACTGGGCGCAGAGCATGGTAGAGAATTCGACAGCTGGGCAGCCCTTGACAGCAGATCAACAACTGGTTCAATTTTCAAACAAGATGCAGCCTGTTTAGCGCGACCACGCTCCGCAGACGAATCAACGATATCAATTGGCCGAAGTCGAAGGTGGAGCAGTGGTGCGGAGGGGGATGAGGATAATCGTTCGGATGCTCATTCTCTTCAGTCAAGCCTTGATATTTGGATGCGAGAAGGTGCCCAGCCATCAATTGGAAGAGCGCGCGAGTCACCGGATCTCTTCAGTTTTCCCTCCAGTTCTCACAAGCGAGACTGGACTGTGGACGCCTTGCTCGACGCAGGCAGTATGCCCTCCAACAGCGGTTCACGGAGCTCAGGCTTCGATTACATGCGGGATTTGTTTTCACTCCGCCAAGGGCTTTTTTCCGACACAGCACCGCCGCCGCCACCGAACAGGAGATCGAGTCTACATGCAAGGACGGGATCATCAGAGGCGACGTCCAACAGCGTCAGCGGCCAAACCGACGAGCTCGACGGGTCGTCGGCTTCGACCAAGCGGCGCAGCTATCAGAGTCGGCATGACAGTGTCGGTGTGGATGGGCGCGACAGCATGCGCACGCCAGTGCAACGCGATCAGTTTGAGGCACCCACTCACTCGAGCAGTGATCAGAAGTCGAAGCAATATCCCCCTATTTCGGGGCAACAGAACGGTACCGCCAGAACCGGTCTGAACAGATTGTTCAGGCGGTCTGTAGGCAATACATCCGCCGTTCAAGTCCTTGTTCATCCGACGAACAAGTTAAACGGCCCCGAGACAGCCAAGAACCAGCCGGCGCGAGCCAGCCGTATTTGTGCGGAAGAAGACGATCGATCAGGTGCTACGCCTCCTCCAATCTCACTCAACCCCCGGCAAGCAAGAAGGAGCTCAATGGGCCTCGACGGAGAGCCGGGCGGGCCTGCAGCGCAAGAGTTGGACACCAGTAAGGCTCCGGCACCAGCCGCAGCCGTCGTCGCCGCAGCTGTGACGGCGGACCAGGAGCCGATTGCTGCGGAAAACAGCCCAGCAGCGCCCTCAGGAATGGGCATCCGGAGAAAATGGCTCCCGGGGCTTTCGCGCGCGATGAACTCGAAGAACAAATCGGGGTAGGAACGTTGAACCACCGAAGCCGGAAAAGCCATGAAAGTCAGTGTATATGTCTCTTTTCAAATTCGCTTTAGCATTGCATCAGCGGGGTCTGTTCCGTTGGTTTTTGTTGGTTTTTCATGGAGTGCGAGGCGCAAAACATTGGAGTTGGCAATAAAATGTACGTGCTTAAACAACATTGGGGGCCTTTCCCCTTTGCTTTTTATTCTTCTTGCCAATGCACAGGTATCAGCATCAATACACCAGCATGATACTGGTCGACTTCGTGCTGCCATTCGTCTGTGACGCGATGCCATGGAACGAGTAAGCTCGAGGATGGATGACCCCTGACCATACTCGACAATCACTTGAGCGGCCCCCAGCTACGGCGTGCCGCACGGCGCGAGAGGCCACCACGCCATAGCATGAGGCAAAATTGCTGCAGTCCATATTTTTGTAATCAGCCCCCCCCCCCCCCCCCTTCTTTTTTTTCCCCAGTCATTCGCTGCCCTCGACGCATGCTCGCACGATACAGCCACACTAGGTATCTACAGTACGTTGCCAGACTCGATGGCCCAGGGATAGCAGCATGCAAAGCTTTCAAAAGTCCACGGCTATGCCGACAAGATTTGCCACAGGTTCTCTGTTCCGTGTCAACACGCCAGAACTGTCATACGGCCAGTCAACGCAGTTTGGCACCACCCTCCTATTCATGCATAGTACTATGCGAAACGACTGCCACTACCACTACCACTACCACTCCAAGCCTCACGCGGCCAGGGGGTTCGTCACAGCGTGTCTCACCACCGTCCCGTTCATGAACCGGCTGCCCGCCTTGAGGACCGCGACCCGACCAACATGCAGCGTTGGCGGGGGATCATCCACCCCGGTGCCGTTCGCAAAGATGATTCCGTTCCAGGACGACGAGGCCCGAGAAGCAAGTCGCCCAGCCGTCTTGGGAGCAGCAGTAGCAGTGTTCGCAGACGACATGACGGCTTTCCTCGTCCTGCGAGGAAGCAGGGGGGACTTGCGGGGACTGATGTCGCAGTTTTCGCTAACCATGTACAGGTTCAGTCCGATGGCCAGGGTGTACATCTCGGCGCTGAGCTGCCCCCGCTCCCAGGACCACTGGTCAGGCACGACAACGCCCAGGTAGTCGACGAGGATGGCGGAGGGGAACCGCTCGGGGCTCATGTGGTTGAGGCCCATCCAGTACAGGGCCGGGTTGGTGGGCAGCACGGCGATGTTCTGGATGGTGAGGGCCGTGGTGGTGATGATGTCGGCGCTGACGAGCCACTGACTCAGCAGGAACCGGTCGTCCTTGGCGTCGTCGGCGGACGCGTTGCGCGGCATGCCCTTCCAGGCAGAGACCTGGTCGGCAGCCATGGCGTCGGTGTGCGGCAGGTTGGACCAGTTGTCCCAGACGTCCATCCACGAGGCGGGGTATATGCCGTCGGGCACAGAGGCCCGGGGCACAGCTGCCGCCGCGCCGTCCTGTCCGAGGTTGTCGCCGTTGAGCAGGAAGAGCACGCAGCCCGCGCCGTGGTTCCGGTCCATAAAGTACGCCGCCTTTTGGCGGTTGAAGGGGACGTCGGGACTGAGGTTGGGGCAGCGGTAGTTGACGCGCCTCAGCTTGGCGAGAAAGGCATTCATGATGTCTGCGGTCCAGTAGATGGGGCCCTCGACGGGGATGCGGTACATGCCGATGAGGTAGCGCACGCGGAAGACGATGATCTCACCGGGGGACTCGGCCGTGAAGCGGTTGACGTCGTCGATGATCCGGTCGAGGGCCTCGCCCGAGTTGCCGAGGACGACGTCGGCGCGCTCGTTGCTCACGTGCAGCGTCCAGAAGGCGTAGTCGTCCTTGTTTTCGAGCTGGTGCACGCTGCCGATGCGCAGGTCGAAGAGGCGCGCGCCGGCGCGCAGCTGGTGGTAGATGGAGAGGCCCTGGGTCTGCGTGTTGGCGGCGGTGCCGACGGACGCGATGGCGCCGCTGATGCGGCTCATTCCCGCGTCGTGCGCGCCTGGCACGACGACGTGCTGCAGCTGCCGGTCCTTGATGACGTCGTAGAGGCCCCTCATCCAGTTGCTGCCCTGCTCCGGGTGGCGGAGAGAGGCGATGAAGCCGTACGACTCGCTCCCGGTGATGACCAGCGTGACGGCCGTCTCCTTGCCGGGGTCCAGGTACTCGCGCTGGCCGAGCCTCATGCCCGTCAAGTCAAAGATGGTGCGGCGGCGGTGAAGGTCGTCCATGTGCGTCCGGGCCCGAACCTCGAACCGCTGGTTCGTGCCCTGGATGGTGTAGTAGGCCTCGCCGCCGTCGTCGACCGCGAACCTGGTTATGCCCCCGGCGTACTCGGCCGTGTTTTGCCGCGCCCGGCCTTGCGGGATGTCGTCAAAGTCGAACGTGTCCATCTGGTACGAGTGCGTGCGTCTCCGGTCCAGGATGAACCGGTGAGGCGTGAGGTTGACGATGGTGATGTACTGCTTTGCCGGGAAGCCGATGCCCTGCCAGGGAATCATGGCCCATGGCATGAAGCGGCCCTCGCCGGGAACCTCGCTGCTGTAGGTCCTGTCCTCGCTTCGGCACACATCATCGGCTACCTGACTTGGACTGGGTGCCGCAAGGATAGCCGGTAACATAAACAAGACAAAAAGCACGTTGGCAGAACGTGCCGATGAGCCTCGACACCAACACCACATGGCGGTTGCAGCTCAAGAGAGTGAAAGGTCAGTTCCCTTCAGTGCCAGTCTGACTCCTTTTCTCTCCTGGCTTTTTTTTATTCCCTTCTTCTACCCTTCGTCCCAAGGACAGGGCAGATACTTGATATAGCCGTCGCCATGGGGCTCTCATCATGGCCCAAATCCCTGGCCATAAAACCATCCTGCTGCGTTTCCACCCGGTGATGTGTGGTCATGTTGCAGAGGCCAAGGTCCGTCCATGGGCTCCCCATGAGACTTTGGCCATTCAAAGGTGAGTGCTAAAGCCATCTTTGAGGCTGCGGGGGCCTTTGCATCAAACGTGGCAGCTCTGTTGCTTGATGAAGCAACCCAAGTGGTGAGAGACGGACGACAAGATGGCTTGACGGGGGGTGACCATTGTATTTGGAGGGTGGAGACCACCTCAAGTCACGCCGCGGTCGCTTCTTTTGTCAGGAGAGCATTGTCAGCTGGGGAGGGGGAAAAGTGCCTCGACATCTGCCCTGGCCCATTTGCTTGGTTGCGGCTATGTCCACGGCCGAATGGGCTGGCAGTGATAAGGCGGCTCGCGTCCATGGTAGCCGCTCTTGATCCGTCTTTTGCCATCCCTGCGTGCCTCTCCATGGCGACACGGACTGGGGCCAATGGGAGACAAGACTCGCTTCCACTGCTTTAAATCTCCCATCTGATGGGTTGTGCGATGGAGTGGGAAAGGGTAGTGGCGCAACGAGACGGCGCGCTTTTTGTGTCATTTGTTTCATGAAGTCGTCGAGGAACACGTGGTGATGCTCTCTGACATGCCGAGAGCTGGCGCGCACGTGAGCTGTCGCTTTTGCGCCAACGGAGTCCCTTGACCATCCCGAATGACCATGGAAGACGACATTCTTCAACCCTCTTCGTCAAAACTGATGCGGAAACCACCGCCTACGAACCCGGTTTCGGGCCCGTCAGGTCTCCCCGGTGAACCGCAGGCATCCCGTTCAACACGTTTTGCTCTCTCATAGCTACATCAGGGACCAGGGGTAAAATGCCGCATCTCGAACAGCAAAATCAAGACTCAAATGGAGTCAGGACGACCAATATCATGGTGCCCTGCTGGCATTGGACGCGGCGCGACCCGATGCGCCCGCCCGCCTCGCAGATGCGTCGCTATAGTACCATTACAGGAAATATGTGTCCCAGTTTCGAGCCATCTGTCAGGCATGCATGACGAGGTATCTGCACAGCCCGTCTATAGCCAGCAACCCAACGCTGTGCAAAAAAATTCAGCCATACATAGTCATACAACAGCCATTATGTGGCTGACATCCGCAGCACTGTTCTCCCCACCCTCAAAAGCCCAGCCCAGGTGCGCAAAGACACTTTTGTCTCGGCTTCTCAAACGCCGTGAAGAATGCAGTTTCTTTTCCCACCTCTTCTACCCGCCCAATGACAGAAACGCCATAAGCACCATCAAGCCTTCCATGACTGAATGCGATCCTTGCTGAATACCGCTGGGAAACGAAAACCATTTCCTAATCGTGTCCCATCACTACTAGCCTTTCCGACCTCATTTCTGCTTTCGGGGACTCAGGACATGTTTTTGCATCCGTGACAGGTGGTAATTTATTGTGTTTGCCGGCGCTGGCGGCGGCGCCGGGCCGTCCATGCATTTTCGAAGTTGATTCTCGATAGCGGCGCAGCCCGAGGCGTTGTAGCCAGCCGAAGCCCAGCATGCTATAATTTCCCCCCCTCGTATTAGCTTGCCGCAAACTGAAGGGAAGAAAAGAACACCAGCAATTTTGTCATGTTGACGGTGGGGGGGGATTCTCACCCAGCACGCTCGACATGATGGCGATGCAGGGGTTCTCGGGCTGACGCTTGGGGTTGTGAACCCTCAGCGTCTTGAGGGGCGGCAGCCGAATGGGTTTGTGACCGCCCGACATGGCGGCTGCTGCTGCTGCGGCGAGGATGAGCTCGGGGTGTGCCTTTATTTCTTTCGCTGCGCGAAATGGAGGGAGCTTCTCATAGCTTGCTGCGAGCTTGGAGTTTTTGGCCAGGCCGCTTCGGAATCACGTGGTTGTCGGCCAGCTAGCTACCTTACCTATGCGTGGCTATCCCACGTGACTCCTATCGCAGCCAGGCCGATGGACAGACAGCGTTGTCTGTTTCAATGAACGCTGTCGCCGTCGTAGCTGCTCCCTCTGAGCTGAGCTTCCTCTGATCTACAAAGTCATGTATTGTCTCGGCATCAGTGAGGGCCAGATGCGTCAGCCACCGGTTGAATTGGCACAAGGGAGTGGCAGCTCTCGTGGTTGAACGGGCTTCGCATCTCTGTTGTTTTCTTTCACCGAGACGGCAGAAGCATGTTCGTCGCTCCAGGGCTCACAGTCAATACGAATATGGGCAAAGGACTCGCTGGTGATGTCTAGAATTGATGACATGCTCACCGCCATGCTGGGCCTCGATTCGGCAGACAGGTCCTGGAGTAATGGCGCACCTCTTTATTGAGTCTTTACTCAATACCACCAGTTTAAACCTCACCCTGTTCGAGTCTTCACCCAAGGTCTCTTATCAATTTGCCTCAGGCTTGTCCCGCAACCGAGGAGGTAAAGGTTTTCGAGGCACGCATAGTCTGCAGTCTCCACGCAACCCGCTCCGCGATCACCATTCTCTTTCGGCCTTGGAGACGAATGATTTCTCCTCGAAGGCCGGGATCTCAGCATCTCTGCATTTCAGAGACCCTCACTGTCAGCTCCGAAATCTTCGTTGCCTTGATCAGTGTCGTTGACAAGCTCTCAAAATGTTCCCACGGCGGTCAACCAATCGTCTCCGCAGCCAAAATCACCCTTCATACTCTGCAGCGCGGACTGTGCTCGCTTTAGTCACTTATGAAACTGTGAGGGCAGTATCGTAGACGCAAGGTCCCATTGTTTACGGCTCAAGTTCTCCATCCGGCTCCTGGCTGAACTGAGACCTTTTTCGCGATTTGCTCTTGACTTCCTCAAGACAGTCAAACGATCTCGGTGCTTTCCCAACAACCCCCAGCATCGGTACGCTCAAGGTCCTCACAAAATCGACATGCACGAATGCAAAACTGGGGCACGACACCACAACACGGGCATGTTTGGCAACTTCGATTCTGCTATCAGATGCATGCAGGCAGTCCAGACCTCTGTGGAAGCGGCGAGGAGGCAACGTCAGGCGAGTCTCTGCATTTTTTTGCCAAGACAATATTTCTGACTTGCATCTCGCCGACATGAATGCAGCCGGTGAGGATACCTGTATGAAACGTTGGAGTGAACGGTGTTGCTGGGCGCTTGCATATCATGGGCCTGCGTATTGCTTCTTCCTCGATAACATAGATTACCGCTCGGCAACGGGGAAGACAACGTATGCATGCATGACTATGTGACTTGGCGTCGAATGCATAGGCTTCCTTCGGCGTAAAAGAATTGCCGACGCAGCACAATACAGGTCATCTTTGCCTGCTGCTCGAGACGGACTTTCATCTCACATGGAGCACGGGACGACTGCACGTCGTCGCATTGAAGTCGTCAGCGAGGTGACCTTCACGGCAGAGATGAACGAATCAGAGACGCTCTGCGATACTTGTACGGCGGGTGCTTCTGATGTCTAGCAAAGAGCGGAGCGCGCACCGGCATATCAAGGTGGCGGGCGGGTGGGAAAAAAGGGAAAGAAGAGGGTAAGCAATTTACGGGCCCCCGGATGCTGGGCTCGATCAAACGCGCATGCAGTGAGTGACAAATAGAAGCAATCGGTTGTCTCCAAACGCCGCCTGGTCTAGATCGCCATGAATTATTGGATCGAAATGCACGTGAGGCACCCACCATTTGCAGTCCAGCCGCAGTCCGTCTCCAACGGGGACCAACAAGGGGGGGGGGACATTTGCTTCTCTTCCTCTCTGAACAGGAGCTTTTTGAAATAAAAGAAGAAGAAAAGGCAGATCTTTCGTCCTGGTCGCGAGAAGGCTTGCACACGGCATTCGCTGCGGGTTGCAGGGGCCCAAGACGAGAGAGAACTGCAGCTGAGCCGACACAGACTAATCTGCTGTACTCCCGCACGTGCCATGTTGACCGAGGATGCCTGGTGTTGGCTCTGGTCGGAGCTGTGATGCCTGCCGCAGGAGAAAGAAGAAGGTACGGACCAATTGCTTCTTTTTTTCCCTGGTTTTCCCCCTTTGTATCACGTTGTTAATTTGTTGTTGCTCTGTTTTGTTTCTTTTCGCGCATTGCAGTGCGACGAAAGGCAGCCCACCTGCTCGAGATGTGAGCGTCTGCGCATCGAGTGCCACGGCGCCGGCCAGAAGCGCTTCCAATTCCGCTACGCCGTCACCGCGAACTCATCGCCGGGGCCTTTCAAACGCGATACCTGGAGTCCCAACCATGAACTGCTCCGCCTGTCTCCGCCTCCGACCACGGACGTGTTGCGCACCGTCAGCTCCCTCGCATCCATTCTCCGGATCGAGGAGCCGGGGCGCAGCATACTGAGCTTCGGCAGTTTCTTCCGGGAGATCCCCAGGCGTATGGAACAAAGCCCCGTGCTCGCGGCCGCCGCGAAAGCCCTGACGCACAGCGCATCGACGTACTATGCAAAGGCGCCGACGACGCCGGCTGTCGAGCACTACGGCCGGGCACTCGAGACGTTGCGAGTGGATGTGGCCTGCGCCTCGGAGAAGACGCAGTTCGTCAACATAATCTGTGCAATCGGCATACTATGTTTGGCTTCCGTACGTTGCGACCGGGCAGCAGGTCTGCAACGCGATGGCTGACAGGCGGCAGAACCTGATGGAATTTCACCGAGTCGACTATGAGGTCCACGTCCGCGGGCTCCTATCACTGCTCAATCGAATGCCCGACACGAAATTGACGACCTGTTTCGAAAAAGAGGGCGTCGCGGTGGCCTGGTCTCTCGTTGTATGGCTCCTCGTCCCACCCTTCATGGCCCATGAAAGCCGTTGCTGATTCAGGTCCAGATTGGCGAGTGTATCATGGACCCGTCTATAGAAATTGACCCTGGGCTTGGGGAGAGACATAGACGGCGCCATGGCTCTATCCCGACAGGCCCCGCAGCCTTGACGACTGAAAGCAACACCCTTCGCTGGGAGAATCTCATGCTCCTGCCGCGCCATCTCCAAGACCCCGTTCTCTACTATCCTGAGCTGGCAGCTACTTACAAAGAGATGCTCCTCGAAGGGCCGAGACTCGTCAGCACCGCCAAACAGCATTCCCAGGCAGCAACCACATCCGCCAAACGGGAGGTATCGTTTCGCTGTATACTTGCCGAGACAGGCTGTGTGGAGCTACTTTCCATGTCATTGGTGCTCAACAAGACTTTGCAGATACTCGATTCCTCCAATTCGGCCTTGACCACACAGTGTACAATGCTCATCTTGGAAGTCATAGGTGCGATCTACCGGTTAGACAGGTTCAAGCCGCTGGGGACGGCACGACTACCAAACGCCATGTGCCTTGCGTGGGTCACGGCGCCTACGCCCGAACTCAAGGCAATCATGCGCACCATCCTGGATGATCATATCCTTGACTTTAGAGGAGTCACGTGGGAGGAACTGGCAGCTCGGTATGAGAGGCGGTTCCGCGGAATTCGTGCGCGGGTGAACAGTTCGCGACAGGACTTGAGGCTTTTGGAGTGAGAAGAGGCGCGGCGCAATCTTTGATTCAAGCAATCCATTGGCACCAACACAGCGAGTCATCGTCTGAGCCACAAAAGGTCCCTTCTGTGCACACGTTGTGATGCGCCCGGCGGCGTTGGGAGCTCTGACATGCCATGCCGGCAGGTGCCGTAACCCAACGGCCGAGGCCTCAGCCGAGAAAAGCACGAAAGCGGCGGTGATGCCGAAACGACGATTTCCTGCACGCCTCAATGATCCTACGGCGCCACACTGTGCCAGCATAGGCTTTGGGCCAAAACCCCTTTGCCGCGCCCTGTCAGAGGCGCGGCGAGCCACATTCCTCTACTCGGCGCCTAGCGCAAAACCTTGTGGGCACAGGAAGCGCGGTGCGTCCAAACAAAGCGCGCGAGGCAGAAACGAGCCAGCAAATCACACGTGGCAGCCATTCGGAAGAGTGACCAACTTCAGCCAGCCCAGCATTCCAGCGTGAGTGGGTGTCGAGGTCCGGACGGCGCGGCCACAACAGCGCCATCGGGGGCCGGTGTACTCTTGTACACACGCGCACTGATCCTGGTTGGGCTACAAGCAGCAACAAACCAACAGCAGGGAGGGCACATTTGTGAGGGATACACGGTGCAGGGAAGTAGACTTATGGTATTACTGCCATTCAGTGGCGCGGGCACGCTGTGTCACAGCTGCTCGCACCTCGCGATGTATCTATATGGTTTCTCTCATTCTGCGGTCTAGATCAGACAACTGGCAAAAAAAAAAAAAAAACACTTGGCGAACGGTACAGATGCCGATGAACATGAAACGCCCAAATGCAGCAGCACACCAGTAATGCTCGACATGCGCAGGGAAACGAAGTCCACAGGGATGAGTGCAGTCCGACAAGAGGAGGAGGCAGCAAGATAAGCCAAGCCTCCTTGCTTCTTGAGTAGGTCCCGCCGCAACGCAAGAATAAAAAAACAGGAGGGTATAAGAGTAACAGCACAGAGAAGACGTGTGCCTCGTCAGTGTCTTCAAGGTACATGTGCTATTCCGATGCCTTGTTCGCACCCAAAGCACGACGACAAGGGCATTTTCCGTGTGAAATTCCGAGAAATGAAACGGCGTCTTCACTGTTGCAGAAATGGTGGGTATTCGCCATGGTATGTGTATATGTGTATATGTCTGTAACTGCAGTGCTGAGGAAGCAGAGCAAAACATGAATAGATGCCAGCAGAGCGCTCTGAACCAGGCAGAGCGCTCGGAAAACCATCCTTCTAGAATTGTTCGTTGTTTTTTTTTTTCCTTCAAGTTGTTTCAATGCTGGCTCTTTTTGGCCTTGGGTTTGCCGCCCTGGTGGTAGTGGCCGTGGTGGTGGTGGTGGTGTCGCCGGCGGGTGCGCTCTCGTCCGCGCCGCTCCTCCTCGTACGCTTCGTTGTCGCTGCCGCCGCTGCTGCTGCTGCCGGAGCTGCTGCTCAGGCGCCGCCGGTCCTCCTCGTACCATGCGCTGAGGGCCTTGCCGCCAAACGTGAGATCCTCGTCCTCGATGACAATGGGCTGGATCCATGTGTGATTTGGGTGGTGGTAAGAGGGGTCGACTTGGCGCGCTGAGGGGAGGCGGCAGTATGCAGCTGACGAGGACGATGTTGCTGAGTGTGATGACGATGATGACGATGGTGTGGCGGTGGCGGTAGCAGTGGAGGTTGATGCTGGATGCGCGTGCGCGTCGGACGAGCTTGAAGAGGACTGCTTGGGCCCCATTGTGGCGGTGGTGCAGGAGGAAGACGGGGCTGCGTGCTGTCGTCGGTGGTGGTGGTGTTGGTGTTGGTGCTGGCTGGGAGCAGAAGAAGAGGTTGGTGGTGCTGCAGCCGACGATGGTTCGTTCACTCTGGGATCGCGCGCCAGAATTGCTAATAGCGGTGGTGGTGGTGGTGACAATGATCTCTCGTACTCGGCAGTGCAGTTGCTGTCGTGGGGGACGCTTTGGCAGCTGCTATGCAGTGTGCGACGCTTCACACAAACAAAAAAACCGCGTTGTCGGGTATAATAAACGTCTGGTGCAGGAAAAAGAGACGATGAATCCGTTTCTTTGTGCCTGCGATGTGTGCCGGTGATGTTGATGAGGAGCCGTAAGCCGCTATTGTTTGTTTTGTTTCCTCTTGCCGGCGTGTCAAGTATGTAGGTAGCTTGTTGATGTTGGAGAAAAGACAAAGGAGCTCTTTCTGGAATGGAGTATCATTAGCAATGAAGCCGGCTTTATTGGGAAAAAGGAAGCGGACGTGTCTGGACATAAGTAGTATCCTTTGGGACCTATTTGACCCGAAAGTGCACACGTACCGACGGTTCATGTACTGTACGTACTGTGCGTGCGCGAGCGGTGCGGTATTGTATTGTAGGTATTGTATTGTGTAGAATGGGCGTATATCCACGCGGCGCCGGAACCGTCCCAAAGGGGGAAAAGGGCGGGGCGTCGGTGCTATTCTTCTTTTTTTTCCTTTTCCTTTTTTTTTTCTTGCTGTCCTGTTTAAATTCGGATCTGGATCGGGGCACCCGGGACCATCCGGAAAAGGGTGATTGACGCGAGTAGAGTGAGAGGCTCCGGTGGGCTGCTTGGCTCTCGACAGGCGGGCAGGCGGAGGAAGAGGGGGGGGAGTGTGCGCGCGGCCTCTGCAGTGCGCCGTAGGTAGTGGTGTGCACCCTGAGTCAACTCAACCCCCTTTGGTGCTTGCTTGCTTGCTTTGCTGCTGTGGTTGGTTGGTAGATTGGTTGTTGGTGGCGGCTGTCGTCGCACACACCCTTTTTTTTCGCACGTACACGATTCGGGGCTTGGGCTTGGGCTGACTGGCTGGCCTGAGCTGAGCTGAGCTGTCGCACAACAGGCGGCGGGACTTTTTCGGCGGCGAGAGCTTTGAAGTGACGTGGTTTCGGTTCTTTATTGAATATGTTGATGCCGAGTGGGAAAGAAATATTGCTTCTCCAGAAAAAGGGCTTTAACCAAGAAAAAAAACTGGGTGGGGGGCCGCAGGAATAGGTCAGGTCGTTGAACAACTTGATGGGGATGACCAAAAAGAAAAGAAAAAAAAGGCGACATCCCAATGTCCATATATGTAGGTATTTCTTTTTTTTTTTTTTTTCCCTCACGCATGAGACCCTGATTTCTGGACTATTGCTTGCTTTTGCCTTTATTCGAATCATTTGCGTTATGCTTCCCGTATAGTTGGATCCTTCCGCCATCGTGAGCCCGTCAAGCCCGCTCGCCTTGTCAAGCTCGCCTGGTACTGCCTGGCCGCATTTTGCATTGGCCCCGCGCTGCCGCAACTTGTATATTGTAGTATTGTTTAGAGAAGGCGGGGAGGGAGCGGGCCCAGGGCATTGACGCTACCCAACTTATCCGCTGCCAATGCCACGTCTGGGCGCGGTGCCCGCTCGCTCGCTCGCTCGCCTCACCGTGGCGGCGGCGACGGCGGCGGCGCAACAAAGACAAGACGCCAGAATTAGCACTCGCAGCCCTGTACTGTATGCACAGTACGGTACCGTACCTGCCTGGCCCGAGAGGGCGGGGAGGGGGGACGAGGCGGGACGAGACTGGACGATTTGATTTTGATTTGATTTGATTCGATTCGATCGTGTCCGCTCGTTTCACCGACGGAGAAGATGTGCCGGCCCAGGTTCAAACACGAAGGATCCGACCGTGTCAATGCATGCACACAAAGTAAAGCAAAGCACTGTCCGTCCGCCTCACAGTTGGCCGTCTCTTTCGAGCATTGATTGCACCGTAGGCGGCTGATGGACGGTGACCTGAGTCATCTTTAACGGCGCGTGCCAAGCTGTTAGTTGCCCACCCCTTCATAAGCTGTCAGCTTAGCTGTCAGCCCGCGCCATGGCTGAACGTTAGGTATTATCGGGAAATAGTCTGGTCTAGGTCGCTCCCTTTTCGTGTTGCCGTCACTGGCCAGTCTGCTTCACCGAACATTCTAGGTAGGCCGGGCCTTTTCTTTTTTTTTTCGCCAGAAGCGTAACGCCTACTGAATGCAGTGCTTGGCATGGCACGGCATGGCGTAGTGTCGTGCGTTCTCTTTTGAGTTTGCCACAAGGCGGGCTGAAATTATTTCCTCTTTCTGTATTTCTTTTTTTTTTTTGTTGATATCTGGACTGCTTCTCTGGGTCAAGTAAGCAAAGACTGTCATGCTCCCCCCCAGCTGCCTGCATGCATGGTTGTGGATATTGAAGGGGGGAGGGGCACAGGGGTGTGTGTGGTCTAGGTCAGCCGCGCATCTGCAGCGTGAGAAATCAATTGGAAAAGCAAAAGACAAGCGTGCATCTCTTCAAGGGAGCATATCCGCCAGCCAGCATCCAGGCAAAGGAACACAAATCAAAGCAATATTCGCAAAGACATTTCCATCTCGACTCGCTGGACACTGGCAGTCGGGGCTATCTCGGCGGGCGATTGGCGAGCGCACGCTGCGGTGGAGGGTTTGCGAGCTGACAGATAGAGACGACGCAGTGAGCACCCATCAAGGCGGGTTCACGTCACGTCACGTCACGGTGTGACGGCGCTTCCTTCTTTTTTTTTCCCGCGCCTGCCTGTGCTGTTTGCCTTTTGCCCGCTCGCCTCGGTATAGGCTAGCATCATTCTACCGAACCTTCAAGGTAGGGGCCCGCATGTCAGGAAACGGTGAAGATTAGGCATTGCCCCGCCCCCGCCTTTTCCTCCCTCTATTTTATTTTGTTTTTCCTCTCTTTGGGGCTGAAGGGAAGGGATTGCCTGGCAAGCAAGCCATGTCCGATCGAGAAATGCCACGCCACGCCATTCTATTTTCAATCTGAGACCCTGACCTCGGCCGTCCGTGGCTTTTGTCGTCCATTGTCTTGTCTTTCTGCCATCTGGCTTTGATTGGGCGCCCCGCAAAGTGTGTATTGAGTTGTCCAAGGGACGTCGCCGCTCTGATTGAAACTGTTCGCTGTCACGCCGTGTTCTCGACTCAACTTTCCTTTCTGCTTGCCTGAGCCGTGATAGGGCGCGCATTTGCTTCAACATGAACTTGCGCTCCTCACCTTGGTACGTGAGATTTCCGCTCACCCAATGGGGAAATAAGCCGGCCGTACTTTCGCCACGTCCCTTTCCCACTTCACGTTCGCCAAAACCGTGGCGTGGGTCCTTGTCGGTCCTTGTCCGCCCCATTTTCCATCTCGGATGCATTCGTGGCAGAATCTCCCGTCTTGGCCCCCTCCATTCCGCCTCTGCACTTCGGACCCTCCGTCCGAACGCTCGAGCGCCATGACGGCATTTTTGCATGTTTTTGATCCGACTCTATTTCCTCCTGGGGCTGTCGCAATGTCGATCTTGCCCGGCTAGAAGATCAATGTTCGGCCGTCGGCCTACTTTTTGCTTCGAAAGTGCCTGCCCTCCGCGAGCCTCACGTGGTTGAAATGACACCGGGTCTGAAACTTCTTCGCATGATTCCGAGGTGCGCCCGCCACGGTCTGATGTTTATTCTGGGGTGAGGTGCTTCGTAGATCGTCGCCGATTCATGCCGCCAGTCCGTCTGTCACTCATCCTCGGCTTCGGCTCATCGTCTTTGTGCGTTGATCGAAACGAGTCTTTGTGCGCAGCGACGGTAATGCAGATCTGATAGTCCTTCGAGGCTTGGACCAAGATATTGTACAAGCAGCTCGCTCGACAGGACGGTGTGACGTGCATCGCATTGCACAATCACCATTGTGTACATTGTCTTCATTGCAACCATGCTCTACATTTTTTGCAAAATGGCGGAGGTCGCCCGGCGGAGGCTGACGTGGACTACCTTCCAATGCATGGGCACCCGTGATACCCTCCTTCGCGATGTCCATGGGCTGGATCACGGTCAGCTCGACCACAATGTGTCGCGACGAGTCACCAGGATAGGCCTTCCGTTGTCGGCTCTGGTCTTGCGAAAATCTATGTGCTCGAGGCTGAGTGGTTTCCACCTTGTCATGTCGCTCTCAGAACACTTCGATTTAGACATCAGAATTGCCGAAACACCTCAACATTGACCGGCCGCGAGAAAATTGTTGTCGTGGCGAATGGTTCTACTACGTGATATGACGGCCACTCATTTGTTAAATTGAGGCCGGCCGGGCAAAGTGCGCGTAGGAATGACGACAGGCGGCCATGTCTAGGGTAGCTGCTGACCGGAACTCCAGACCGCGCGTCATTAGAACATCGTCGGGAGTCAGCGTCTTCACATCATGCTAAGTCGCCGCGTGTCTGCTGCACGAGCTTACCAACAGCCATGTATTTCGCATACTCCTCAGTGGCTGCTTTCGCCGTGGTTGGCGCATGTACGTTGTGGCGCCCCTCTCCTAATGAACCGAGCAGTAGCTCACCACGACAGATATGCTCTTCACCGGCGACGGCGAGGCATTCAACGTCGGCTCCTTTCTGGAGTCAATCACTCCCGCCGCATGGGCAAGCTTAGGCATAGGCTTTTGCATGGGTCTATCCGTCGTGGGCGCTGCCTGGTACAAACATCTGCAGTTCCTCATCCGGTCGTGTCTATATGTGTTCATGTTCTGATGAGAAGCATACTAGGGGCATCGCCATCACAGGCACCTCAATCCTCGGTGCCGCGGTAAAGGCACCACGAATCCGCACTAAGAACCTCATCTCCATCATATTCTGTGAGGTCGTCGCCATCTATGGCATCATCATGTCCATAGTCTTCTCGGCCAAAATCACTTATGTCGATGGCCCGGCTGCCGTTTCGGCAGATGCTTACTACACGGGCTTTGCGCTATTCTGGGCCGGTCTCACGGTCGGAATGTGCAATTTGATCTGTGGCGTGGCCGTTGGTATCAATGGCAGCGGTGCGGCCCTGGCTGATGCTGCTGATCCCTCCTTGTGAGTTGTGGCATTCATCCCCTCTTCCTCCCGCGAGGAAGTTGATGGACTGTGCGCCTGCTGATTTTCGGTCTAGGTTTGTCAAGATCCTGGTCATTGAGATCTTCAGCTCCGTGCTGGGTCTTTTTGGTCTGATTGTCGGCTTACTCATGTCGAGCAAGGCGAATAGCATGGATGGAGGCGGCTGATGCATGCCGCAGAGCTCGCCGCTGAGCTCGCCACTCGACGAGGGTGGCTTGGGTACAAAGGTCAGACGGCCGGTGGCGGCGCTGTATATCTTAATGAAGTTGGATCCTTTGTCCAAAACACGCATATTCATCTTATGTGTACATCGAAAGGTCGGAAACCTTCGTTACCACGAGGAGAGTCTCGTGAAGCAAGCGTTCGAAAGTTATTATCCGATTAGTCCGCCAAAACCAAGCGCGCCTTGGCATCACGGATTTGCAATGTTCTGGTCTCACAGACCTATACCAGAATAGAACGTCGTGGTCCCGTCCGCGGGCATCAGGAAGAATACTGTCAAGGCGCGGCGTCACGCGGCGAGGAATGCTGAATAGCTTGACAAACACGTGTCCGCGACTCGCCTTGAACTTCTATTCAAAGAATACAGCGATAAGACGGCTCACGCACTATGAAAGGCAAAAGACCGAAACCTCATGGGCCAGAGATACGCGTTCTCCAAACTATCACTCACGGAATTTGCAACATGTCTATAAAGCTCGAGTGGACTGCTGGCTGTGCTTCTCAAAGCTGCGCCAACTTGCTCCGACTCGGCCGAGTGATCATCCAGTTGACACATCCGTCAGGATCCTTACGTCAAAGAGACACTTGGGAAGAGGAAGTGCTTCGCGGCGTTTGCTGTCGTTGACGAGTAAGAAGTGGCGGTCATGCGTATCATGTAGCTTGTTGTTGGTCCTCGGCCCTCGCATCAGCAATTTTCTGTGCAATGAGTTATGGAGGACTTCCTTCGACCTCGCCGACCGTAGGCTTCATTCTGCTGCGAAACCAGAATTTTCTTCTCCATTTCCATGTCTGAATGTTCATCCAGTTGATAACAACGGCACAGCCGTACATGCAGACTGCGTCGTCATGGCTCAGGAGTGCAAAAAAGATTCTAGAGCAAGCTTTGCGATACGCTGGGCTGTCATGAGTTGCTGCTCTCTACGTAGGACAAAGGAACTGAGTCCGGCGACGAACATGCCAAGGAGTTGCGCCGATGTTCATGTAGCAATCTGTTGCGCGTGACCTTTGGTGATTTTCAAACAGCTACTCGGGTAAACAGCCACGATGGAAAGACACGAGAATGATTGGTACAACGGTACCGAATAGCCGCAGCCACAGCGTTTGAATGCGTTCGGATTAGCTCTTCAAGCAGTTGGCTATCGTCGGAAATACGTCTCTCTGATACGAAATATAGAAAAGCGTCGGCTGTCTTTTGCTTCATCCCATCGAACACATGCAATGCACATGCCTCCATCGCTTCCCAGAAACAGGGCGTGATGCATGTGCCGATGACTCTCGATCAACTTATTAGTGTTGGCGTGGTATCGAAATCCTATTTCCGCGTTTCCTGCAGATTGGCAAGACCACTATATTCTCAAACGCGCTCGCGTGTCTTGTGACGCTACGAACAGAATGAATACACCCCGCCACTCGACCATTCCTTGAATTCGCTCACGACCCCCACCAATCACATGAGCGCTGGACCACCAGCTATGAACAACAAGACACATACAGTCGCTCTACTTAGTTGCGAATTGCAACGGTACTTGAGAGCTACTTCCGAGCTAATCCAAGTGCCGCGTCCGGCAAGGGCCGGACGCTTTTCCCAGGTCTGGGTGACGCAACATGCGTTTAGTCACCTCGCCGTTAAATGGTCCGAGCAGTATCAGAAGCAAATTCACGACAACGTGCAGAAAGCCTCCCAAAAAAAAAAAAAGGCCTGGACTCAGTTGATCTACACGAATCAGCCCCCTCTCCGAGTTTGCATCGTTCGGCGGACCGCACTCCCGGAGATTCCTTTTGCCTTGTGCAGAAGCAACGTCATATGCAAGGCAAGAGCATAGGCGGCCATCGCTTGAGATGTGCCGTGTTGGTGCGAACCATGTTTCCCAACGTCCGGGGTTGAAAGTGTGGGGTTCTTTGCCCACCTTTTGCATGAGAAGTGCGGCCTCGCCAGTCTGTTGTCGGAGGAAGGAAGCATCTCCAGACGACGGCACACGGCACAGGGTGCTTGTCAAGATAACGTAGGCTGATGAATCGGGGGATGATCAGCGCCAGGACCTCGGCTCAGACGAAGCCGAGTCCTTCCTGGATGATGGACATGACGAGACGCAGCATGCACGAGCAAGTAAGCAAGCTTAGCGACCGATAACGGCTGGGCGAAAAAGTCGGCCCCGATTGCCGAGGCGGTGGGTATGAGCTACGTCGTGGGGGCATTGCGCGATGGTGCCATGGGCGAGTTCGGAAGACCAATGACAGCTACAGCGCGACAGTTCAAGGCGTGCGCGCTGTGAGGCAAGCACCTGCAAAATTGCCCGAGATCATAATTTCGACAATCATGTATTATGCCTAAGCTAAATCGTAGGGGGGTATCGCGAAGTGCCTCCTCAAGCCACTCGAGGAGCCACATCCAACTTGAAACGGGGATGAGAGAGAAATTACAATATCCATATGCGAAAGTACCGAGCCATGCCAGGCTACTGCACTCGTGAACAATCTTGCTCGCGCCAACTCCGTGCAAACGCTAAAAGAGAGAAGGTCCGGGACTGCGTGGGCTGCTGATGCATGTACCATAAGACAAAGAGCCCTTGACTAAACCACGGCGGGAGGGTAAGATAAGAAAGGCTTGGGGTCGCTCATGCTTTCATCCAGGGTGATCCACGGGAATGTGCGCGTGGCAATGTTCATCCAGAACTAAATCAACAAGATCGGGGGGTATTCGCACTCAATGGCCCGACGTCGACCGAGCCCACAGCTTCCGGCCAAACTTTTTCTTCGGGCCCGATGACTTGTCGTGTCGCAAGCATCGATCGAGCATGTCCCATCCCTCAACCGGCAAGTCGACGAGAGAGTGATTGAGTGTGTCGATGATGAAAGGATTCGCTGTTTTTTTCAAACCGAGGACCGCGTTAGCCGGCTTCTAGTTTTGACTCAAGACCTGGGCTCTGCTGATGAGCTGCCCCACTCCCGGCCCCACTCGTGCACCAGATGGCAACTGTATTGAGGCATGAATTTCTCCCGCGATTGCCAGCCGTTTGGCGCATGCACTCACTTGCCTAGCAGCCGGCGGGGAATAACATGGGAATATGGCAGCTGCGAGAGCGATAAGGGGCACGGAGAGGGAAAGAGAGGAAGAGGGAAGAGAAGAGCAAGGAGGAAAGAGGAATGAGTCGACTCACGCATCAGGTCGATGCCCGCTTCGCCTGCATTGACAGCCAAGTCCATCCTCGTTGAATTATAGCAACCGTACAGCTGCTGCAGCTCGAGCATGCAGCGCCAGAGTTCACGCGTCTTCTCGGTGCTCATGCCCTCGCAGGTGCGGTTCGATGACGATGACGTGTTGACGCATTGCTCTCGTCTCGAGTAAGTGAAGAATCGTACGGAGGATCGACGCGATGTTGATGTTGACAAAGGCCCTTCATCTTGTGAGCTCCATGATGAGATGGACGCTGCGGAAGACGCTGATGAGGGTCGACGGCTCGGCCGCTGCTCGCACGCGTCTTGGAACATTCTGAAAGCTGAAGCGGTGTCCGACGATTGTTCCTTCGCAACGTGATGGTCGAATGAGGTGCGTGTTGGGACAGCAGACGAATGAACGGTGGTTTGAACAACTTCTGATGCCACCGGCAGCGAGCTAATGGTCCATATATGCAGCGTCAGAGCTTTGCCGGCAACTTGTAGCCGCCAAGGGTTTGCCGTCCTTTTAGTAGTCCCGGCATAAGGGTCATAAAAAAAAAAAGAGACTACATATGATCCTGGATCGAGTCGGTCAAGGAATCTTCCATTCGGGCCTTGAAATTCCTCATTAGTCTCACTGCTGCTCATGACTAGCCAAGGACTTGTTTTCCTCTCTCCGTCTGCCCACCCATCCCTGCCGGGCTGGCGCCACCAGCAGCAGCAGCGAGATACTTTCGGCCGGCCAAGTGGCCTTCGATCCGATGTGGGTGGGCCAGGGGAGTGGATCGTTCGCGGCATCGGCTGTTGGAGAGTCAGAGGTAGCCCGCAAGTACCTTCGTTGCCTGCCAAAAACGATGAAAAAGAGGGGGCCGCAGCGTTGCATCGAGAAGGAGGGGGAACTACGTGCAACGAACTCAATTAAAAGAGAAAAAGACAGAGAGATCGACCGTGGCATCAGTCTCGTGCCTGTGTCTTCACTCGACTCATGGTCGATGATACACGCGATGACCTGATCACACTTCCGTCTGCCGCGGTCGCCTGGACGGCGCCTCGCACATGTGGTGCCCACGTTGTCGTTGCCCCCTCGACCTAATTTTATGCGACGCCTGAACGCGGCTCAGCAGGATTTTTCCCAGCTCAAGCCCAGCTTACAGCTTAGTGGCCGGGAGCAGGGCATTTCTATTTTTTACTATGTCCCTACTTTCACAACGCCATTGGATTTTGACCGTGAACAGAAGCTCATGGCGTACGGTGCGGCGCCTGTCCGTCCTCTCAGAGCCACCTGACGCTTCTGCATGCCAACCGACTCACTCGTACGAGACGAGAGATGAATAATCGAGATGGTGGACGATGTGACTCGTTCGAGTCGAAAGCAGCCGCCATCATTCGAGACAAATATCGGGCGGGTCCATTGGGTTGCCTGTTGATGGGCACTAGTAAGGTGACAGGGAAAGAGGGGACGGCGACTAAGGGATTCTACTCGCTTGCTTCTTCCATGATCCCAAGGCCGAGGTGGAGAAGGGAATGATGAGGCATGAAGGGAAAACAGGGCGACCGATCCCGGTTGCAAATTTGAAGCGCACCTGTCATGTGTTTTTGCCGCTGTTGCGAATCTTGAATCAGGACACACGTTCCGCGCACAGTTGAGTGGCCAGACAACTGCATCTATTACCGACGGGCAGCAACGTGTCTCATTGGGGTATGCGGAGTTTTGTCGACGATACGCAGGGTTGGAGGAGAACATTTGGTCAGTCAGTCACTGTTTGCAATTTGCACAGGAGCTGCCTGTCCGTCTCGACTTACGGCACCAATTCGCGGCGAAGGGGCAGTCAACAGCAGCAAAGCATTAAAGGGCTGCCCGCCGTTGTAGCTGCAATCCCGCCTCATGCCGGCGTGCAGCCATCATGCGACACCCTACTTGGTTCCAGGTCACGGCCGCCATGGGACAATCTACATTCGGTTTGACCCGGCCCTGCGTATACATTGCATGCAGACATTTGTTTCAGGGATCTGTAAAAAGAGAGGATCGAAATTCCCCGACGGCTATGTTTTCTGCCATGCTCTGGGCACGATTTCGCAACGGATTCCGATGCGACCCTGTTCGATTGGGGCAGACGCGGTCGCCGGCGATGCATGAAGCCATCATCGTGGCCCCGATCATCCTCATAAGCCAGCGCATGCTGGAGCTGCCCTCGGGTGCATGAGTGATGAGAAAGGCTATTCGTAGCCAACTTGCAGGAAAGGCACCTCCGCCGGACGTGGTCGCATCCCTACCACACGATGCCCACAAAATCAGGAGGCTTTCCGGCACTTTGGCGCCACATGGATCGCCACGATGGCTGAAAGACGGCTCTCCCCTGGAATGATACTCGCCGTGTACTCGCCGATGCGTTGCAGAATTTCCCTTTCCCCTGCCAATAGAGAGCTTTTATACTTTGGCCAACGTTGAGGAGCCCCTGAACCTTTGCTCGAAACTGCCTGGCTCGAGGGGAAGCTTTTTTTCTCTACATACCTTTCGGGGGCAGCGGGCGCACACCATCTTGCACGAGTACATAAACATGCAGCAACGGATTCTTGAACATGTAGCAACGACTAAGCCCGAAATAAAAGAAGTATATTCCCGCTAAGCTTACTAATAAAGATATATTTAGTAGTTTTTCTGAGGTCTTTATTATTGTATATATTCGCTGGACCGGGCCATATAGGCTGCTGGCCTGCGCGCGAATAAAATCTAGTCTAAGAGGGCAGGGGACTTGGCTAGGTAATAGAATTAGGCGTAGGCTAATGTATCTGAGCTGCTAGAAAAGGAGGGATACTGATTTGAGCCATTTGAGGCTGGGCGTGATTGATGATGCTTGGGGGCACGATTGATAATGCCTTGGGGCGCGATTGACGATGCCTTGGGGCGCCTTGCGGCATAGGATTATAATAATATTACGAAAAGCATTAGAAAAACCCCTGGACCACGGAAGAATTATAGAATGTATTTACCTATATAAAATGTATGGTTTACCTCTATGAAATATACAGCGGGGTACTTCTTCCGTTTTGGGCTTAGTCGTTGCTGCATGTTCAAGAATCCGTTGCTGCATGTTTACTTACTCATCTTGCACCTCGCAAGGCCGCCTCCTCCCGACATGCCGTCGTGTCATCGTTTTCCGCTGCTTGCTACCTCGGCATGGACTGATTATCTCGCCATGATGAGGCTGTGTCCTGCAGACATACGATGCACCTGAATAAGGAGGATGCAACGGTCGCGTAAATTTTTTTTGTGAAGTGCATTCTGCCTTTTTCCGTTGCTGTCGGCCCCGTTTCGGGCGCGACCACCACATTGCCGTATCCGGCGTGAAGCTGCTCACACCTGGCAAGATGGATTTGGAGAAAGGTTGAGTGCACGACTGTCTCAGACCGCTGGACGCCGCAAAAACATACTCCATGGTGCTGTCTGTGGATGTGTATTGTGACAAGTCGAAAACGCCATGTAGCAAACGCAACCCCGAAGTCAACATTGCTGACCCGAATCTATGCAGGGCGTGTGCGATTGCACGCGTCCAGGCGCCACGGAACGGGAGCCCTCCTATCCAATACGCCAGTGTCGCACGTCACTGTGATCGGCTGGCGATGGAAGGGGCATCACGGGAGTTGCGGCTGCGTGCAAATCGTCGTTGTTGGTGGATTGTGGCTTGCGGGCACCTGACAAAGGGCCGAGTGTGAGATGAAAACTTTTTCACCTTTACTCCCAGTCTGCCGTGTCGAGAATGGCGTGCAAGCGCCTCAAGCATCGATAGTTCTGGTAGGCACGGCACGTTTCTGACAGCCGAGGATGTCGCTCTGCCGAGAGATGATGACGAAGGCCAAAGGGGTGTTGTCGTCGGTGGACGGAGATCTGTGTTCTCTTCTCCCCAGCAAGAAAGCGTTGCTTGCTCTCCCGTAGCAGATGGTTCTGCTTCTGTCTCTTCACATATGGTCACTTGCGAGAGATCATGTGCCAATGAGAACAAGGCATTTTCTTTTCGTGGTTGCCGTCGCATCGATGAGCCTGGCTTGCGTACAAGTCGCTTTCGAAATGCAGATGAAGCATATCTCCGTCTCCCCCTCCCCCTTCGTCTCCGGCAGCGGCTTTCTGGCTGAGCAGTTAAGACTGGGTTTTGACGACGCTTCCGTCGGGTGACTGAAGGTCAGGCTTCTTCTGCTGCGAGGTAGAAGCACGGCTGAATGTGACGAGCGGCCGTCCACCTGCTCCGGAGATGTGAGAAAGACCCTTCTCTCCGGGTAGATCACCCTGGCTAGCCTTGAGATTTGTAACAGTCTCTCTGAGGTTGTAGGCAGGTCGACGTCTCTTTTGTTTTGTGCCAGGGCGGGCCAGCGGGCTCCGAAACATTACCAGACAGAGTCTTGGTCTCTTGCCGTGATCTCGCCGAGGACATGTGGCGCAGCTGGAAGCGTCATACTCAGGGTGACGATATCGTCTGGCAGATGCCACTGCATGGGCTTTGTGACGTTGGCATTCCTTTTTCATCGCAGACTTCCGCCTTCGGGCGGTGTCATGGCCCATCAGCACCGGTAGGCACCTCCTCAACGCCGACTGTAGCGTCAAGACCATCAGCAATCAGCACTGTCACCGTCGTTTAGTAAATTTCCCTGTTCCACTGTCTTTCAATGGCATGAGTCTCATCTTCATCTGATAGTCCTGGCCGCCCGCCACGAGAGAACCTTGACCACGCTCCCATGTATTCCTCCCCGGCCCATCAACGGGAAGCAAGCACGCCTGCTGCAGCTCTCGAAGTTCGCTCACTACCCACGCGCCAGCCTCGACACACCAGATTTTTGCGCACTTGCTCACGCCCTTGTACGCTATGCTGTTTGGAATGAAGCACGGCGCAGGCTGTACCCAAGGGGTCTCGGCAGCCGCAGCGCAGACGACGATGCCCTGTGGTTCTGGGAAGATAGGCCACCCGAGGCGCTCGCAACTCCATAGCTAGACTGCCATCTACGCGCGGCTCGTTCATGGGGACTTGTTGCCGCGCGCCATGGCGTCACTGCTTTAAAGCATGGCCACTTGTAGCTTCATTTCGCACGATGCTCACTATCTGTGATATTGGGAGGGCGGATTTGCCTCCGGCGGGCCGGCCTCGCTGCGCTCGAAGCATCACCAGATCCATTTACATCTTCACAGTAAGTGAAGTCTTCGTGATGGGTATTGCTTCCTTGCTATGGTGCCTGCGGCGGGCTGGCCTCGCTGCGCTCCAAGGCGCTCCAAGGGATTTGAAGGGGTTCGAGGATACAAGGCACGGGAAGACAAACGGAAACGCCTTCTTCAGCGCCGGCACCTTGTGGTGATTGTGCATCGTTTGTCTAACTATGTCGTGACCTACTGGTCGGAAGTGCGAAACTGGAAGCTGCGCTCAGTGTTGCCAGGTTATGTGCGGAAGCGAAAGAAATCTACGCGAGGCCAGGAAGCCCCCATGTAGGCAGCATCGTGGCTTGCTCTGCCAGCGTTGTCCGCCAGTCTATTCTTCTCTCTCAGGAGGTTGCTATGGTGTCGCACGACAGAGTAGCGACCAAGCGTGCCGCTCTCAGGGTAGGCGTCTCGCAGTTGTGTCGGTCATCTCGCTTCGTACAAGTCGCGAGGCGAGGCGCCGCAGCATCGAGGCAGAGTGAGTAAGTTATCACTTTGTGCGTTTCCTTCTCTTCCCCTTAACCCATTTTCATGGCTTGGAGTAGACCTTCTGAATCCGCAAGCAAAAGGTTGCAGTACATGATCTGTCACCGTGTTTCTTTTCACTTGTCTCAACCCC
>AZGY01000033.1:9021-41860 GCA_001636675.1 Moelleriella libera RCEF 2490 | reverse complement strand
CCTTCAAGAAATATTAAATCGATTTGGAGCTATGTACCATGTGTCGAAACCTTGGACACCCGGGGACAGGCTACAAACTGAGCCGGCAGTAAAATGCAAAGGACTCACACGTTGGTTGATGCTTCCTGCAAAGTGATCCAGGGACGGCTTCATGACCGAGGCTACCCTATTGCGAAGCACATCTGCCATGTGTAAGGTGCTTCCCACAATCTGCTAATCACACGCATGGTTTGAACACGATGCAAAAGTGAAGCGGAACAGAAACAGGTATTGCCATCAGGAGCTTGGTCAGATATGACATTACTACTTTGGACAACTGGGGTTTCGTCTTGTTGGAATTCCGTTCTTCATTTTATTTAGAAAAAGGGCCTGCACGCTTTCATTCATGTCGCGCGTGGCAGGTCTTGCTGCTTTGTTCTACGCTTATGGAATCGTTCAAATGAAGATGGTTGCTTTTCGTGGCACCGCAAGAAACCCCCAGCGTTTACCAAAGACACGATATCGGAGTGTTTTTGCATCAACTTTCATCCAATTTGAACAACGAAGATTCCACAAGAACCTTGCTGCAACGAGTGAGTTGAAAGGGAGACGGAGGATGACACGCTTAGACTGGCAGTCTCTGGCCTGCAAAGAAGCGCGTCCAAAGTCCCCATGTCCATTGGCAACTAAACGCAGCGAAACGGTCCACGAAGCAGAGTCACTGGGACTCTTTACCAGAGTTCAGAGCAGGGTAATGGCCAAGATCTCACGCGTAGGCTGCTGTGCCATCGCGAGCACGTATTGGCAATCTCCTGGTCAAGCTGCTGCCTCTCCCGTCAAGATATCGCCTGACTTCGCTGGGGTCTCCGGTGCGCCAGGAGACCAAGCATTTGTCTGACTCACACACATGAACACCCAGACACACATACACACACACACCACATGAACACCCAGACACACATACCACACACACACACACACACACGCCCGCGCACACCATTCTCACTCGGCAAGAAGCAGTATACGCCGGCCACTGCGGACCGCGTCAAGATCTCATCAGAGCCGGGCAGATTGTGCGCGTCTGGAGATCTGCTCCTCACGCACCACCACCACCACCACACCACCGTCGCCGCCAGCAGCAGCAGCAGCAGCATCGTCATTCGAAGAGCGCCAATCGAGATCTGGAAAAGGGATTCATGCCCATTTCCCGGCAGCCAGCCTGCCAGCCAAGCAACAAACCAACCAACCAACCGATAAAACCCTCATTACCTGCTTTGTGCTCTTGTTTTCTTGCTTTATGGGCAGTGTGGGCAGGCAGGCACATACATAGTTTCCAGGGGTCCCGGCTAATTTCGCAGCCACAGCCAGGCAGGATTGCACTTTGACCACGCCGCCACCCAAAAGAAAGAATCAAAAAGGCACACGCCCACCCCCTGCAAAGGAGGTATCGACATGCAACGAAGAGGCATTAAACATTGGTGCCGTAGCGGCAGTCTTGCATCCTCCTTTGCCTGTTCTGCGTTGCTGGGGTATGACGCTGGGGTGCGCGCGCGCGCGCATGTATCGCGTGCAGACAGTATGAGCGCGTAGAGTAAGTAGTGTATACATACGGTCTGTAATTCTCTTCCCTCAGACCACTTTCTGGCTCGTTCGTTCGTATATGACGTATATGTACAGACTCTCTGCCTCTAGTCTAGCGGTATCTACGTACGTGTGTGCGTGCTGCAATAGTGACGGAGCGCGCATCATCGAGATGGGTTTTGCCCGCCCTCGCAGACCACCGTCTGGCTCGTTCGCGGAAGGCGCCATGAACAAGGGGACAGACAAGACAGACAGAAAAGACGAGCGCGCCATTCGCCCCCAACAGACGGGACAACAGGCTGGGCTGCCGTGACCAAAGACGTAACAATTCTGCCTCCCCTCCCCTCCCCGGCCCCCGAAGCTCATACGATACAGGCCGTGTACAAGATGCGTGCTCAGTATCCGTGTCCTGCGTTTTGATAGACTCATCAGCCCGTCCATGGACCTAGTCACCTCACCTTTGTCCATGTACAGTTGTACCCTATGCTTCACTCTCCCGGAAAGGGAAGAACGATTTTAGAAAAAAAAAAAAAAGAAAAAAAAAAAGGAAGAGGCACACTGTCTGTCATCAGGGATCGGCCAGCCTCCCAACATCCCCCCGGCAGCCCTTCGTTGTTAGGCAGCTCGGGGCGCAAAGCGAGCAGCGCTTCCTTCCCTTCCATACTGAAACGCGGCGGACCGGGCACGCACCTCTTTCCACCGCCGCCGACGCAGCTCGAGCTACGGCCTTTTACGAATCGAGTAGCGAGACAACACGTCAGTAGATCGTCATGTCGGTACGCAGGCAGGGCAGGGCAGGACAGGCGCCCGGGACCATGACCATGGCGATGGCCCACGGCTCATCCGTCAGGGTCTGTTGGGCATGGCACGCACACACACACACACACACACACACATAGACACACAGACACACAGACGTACCAATATAATCGGCACGCCGGATAGTCAGCGGACAAAGGGTCATGGACAGGCCCGGCCCGAGAAAAGGGTTCAGGTCCGAGCTATGTAGATGGACAAAGTCGAGAACATCCTGCTGTGACGAGGACGAACGAGTGGGCAGACACGCACGCGTAGGTATTGCATGGAGGCGGGCAGCAGGTAAGCAGCACCCGCTTGGACAGCAATCAAGATTGTCGTGGGTTGTTGTTGTTGGGGCCCCTGCCGACGCCACCTTTAAGTTCATTGGTTGCTTGTGCGGCAGGAGATGGGCAGCCGCGTACTCCTTTCCTGGTCCGAGGATTGGGCGGAAAAAGAGCACATCAATCCCGGCGGGCGGCGACGAATGACACGACGCCACGCCGCAATGCACTCAAAAGCAAATCAAAAGGGCGACGAGAAGAAGATTTATATTCTGGGCACTCGCGTCGGGCTCTGCTCGCTCGCCCGCCTACTGGAGCGGAGAGGAAGGTTTACAAGACTACTACTGGTCAATGTGACCAGCTTTTCTCCACGGCCGCTGTACATGTTGGTGATGATGGCAGGAACGGGGAGTGGCTGCAGCAAGGTGCGGAGGAATGGCATGGCATGGGCATGGGCATGGGCATGGGCATGGCATGACATGACATGATAGCGAGGGTGTGTTGGGAGGGAGCAAAGGTTTTCTCCAGCCTCCAATCCCCCCTCCTCCCCCTCCATCCCTCCCAATCCTACCGTCCTGGGTCTCTCGTACAGTAGCTCTCCCGTCGCCCCCGGTCGACCGACCGATGGACTGTGGAAGAGAGACGCGGGGAAAACGAAGGGGGGACTGATGAACCGAGTACCTGGAACCCTAGCAACGGTTTCTTTGAGGTCATGGTCATAGGCAAAAAATATATAACATTGGCGCTTTCCAACTCATGAGAAAAAAGAGGGCAAGAAGGCGGGGTTGAAGGGAAAAAAGGAAGAAAATCAAAAGATGGGGAAATGCGGTCCGTTGTGGCTTGGGCAGAGGACATCGGCAGAAACAGGCTTTTCGCTTCCTGGACAAGTCTTTCATGTCAAAGTCGTGCAATTGTTGCGTAATGGACATGCAGCCACAGCCGGCAGCCAGCTCCCAGACATTGCAGAGACGGCAAGAAGGGAAGAGAGAATGAACACCTCTTTGACGCCGGTGATGTTGTGTAACAGGACCGACCAACCGCACAGAGTAGGAGTGGAACGAGACAGAACAGGCCGCTACAGATGGACGCGGACGCACCATCCGAGTCCGGCGCGAGCTTCCCAGGTCGTGAATGCCGGTGGGGACTGACCCCCCCATTTCGATGCGCCAAAGTTTTTTTTTCCCCCTTTCTTTTGTTGTCTTTGTTGCTTCTTCTTTCCGCCTGCTTCTACTTCTACACGCTATCGTCCTATCGGGACATTGTCTTCTCCGGGAGCCGACCGCTCTAGCTCTTCAGTTCTAGTGGGGCCGTCTGCTGGGCCTGGCGCAGTTGGGCTTTTTTTCTTCTTCTTTCTTCCTTTTGTTTCAGTTAATTTCGAACCTTGCAATATGCGGACACATCACAACCGACGGTGCGTTCCGCGACTTTGTACTTATGTACGTCGGCCGGGACGTTGGGCTTGGGAAGGAGGGGGAAGGAAGAAAAAAAAACAAGAGAGCAAGCCTTGATGAATCATCACAGGATGACTCGCGACCGTCAAACCATCCTTCTCCTGGTGCGTTCCCCATCCGTTTCCCCACAAGGAGAAATGCGCCAAAAGGCGAACTGTGCTTCCCTGCCTGCAGAATGGACTGCGTTTCGATGCCACCACGGTCCTTGGTATCTGCCAGAATGATGCGACTGGGAACAGCAAATGACTTGTTCATCGCTGTTGCGCCACAGCTCAAAGTGTTGCCAGCTACGTTCTCTGGACCAACAAGCGCCTGGAAGCTTCGTGCTGCTGGGGCCTCTCTCCTGTCGCGGCTCGAGGGTATTGGCGCAAACTTTACTTTCAAGCAGACGGACGCCGCCAAAATCAGAAAGCCAGCGGGCTCATCGCAATTGTCGGCAAATGGCGCGTCTTATCGCCTCCCGCTCCTCCCACAGAGCACTAGGAGCTAATGCAAGGTACAAGAGACAGACCCAGGGAAAAATACCTCATGACTTGCAAAGACGAGCGGAATAGCTGGCGCGCGAATGAGAAGCTCCCAATAACTTCACGGCGGCGTTGAAGAATTCATTGCCGATTCCACACCTGACAGGAAAATGGACCTGTCACTTGGCCCTCGCCGACACCCGTCCCTACTCCTTGACATGTGCTAACACACATACTCGAGTATTGTGGACCAAAACGCGCGGCGGCTGCGCATTCGAAACTACCAGATCGAGTACGTAAAGTTATCCATCTCCGGCCCGCACGCCGTGCGTTACATTGGCTTTTCGCTCCATTTCTGCCAGCCGTCGCCCTGGTAGGTAGAGCTTGGTAGGTGTTGTCTGCTGCATGTGCAAGGTCCCTCCTAAGACAGCTGGCATTAGGCTGCAACCGTCTTTGAGACACTTGTCTTCTTCGGTATCGTCAAATAAGAGCCGTCGTGGCTTTTTTTCGGTTCCCCAGAAAATCGCATCGTCATGTGTAAGATGGATGTCTTGACTGGCAAATCACACATCACGGACCGGGCAGCACAATGTCAATTCGTTGCTGGCTCGAGAAGCCTGTCCTGGAGTCGGCATCGTCACCAATAGCAAAGCTTCCTGTGCCGTTGTCGCATCGCATCTGCGCCTGCTTTGTTGTCTGAACTTGCAATTTCGAATGCGTTTGTAGAGCAGAAGCTGAAGTCAACGCTCCAGGTCGACAAATGTCTAGTTCCATGCAAGCCCGATCCTACATGAACAACATGCTGCTGCCCTTTAGAAAGAAAAAAAGAAAAGACAGGTCTGCTGTGGCTCTTGGCATCGTACATAGGAAGCAGAGGGCAATGAGTCCTCTTGTCTGGGTCATCTCGCAAAGGACCCGAAAGCTGACTTTGGCTGTCGTGGCATGGATCAACGGGCTGAGCCAGGTGTCTCATGCTCTGAATAGGGGCACAGCCTGATCCTCTGGTCACCACAGCTCTTGTTCCCTTCGAGCTTTGCAGGATACGTGTACACCTCGGGCGTCCTCATCGCGGCGGTGGCTCTTTCACGTTTCTGTTCACCTAGAATTGGGGCCGGCATTGCGACACAAGACAAAGCGAACAAGTATCCTAGGTGGATGTAGAGTTCGCTATCATGACTCTTGCATACTGAATCTGTAATGAGACGCGGCACGCGAGAACGTCTCATCTCATTGGTCGAGACGAATCGGCAAAGATGCCACACATCGCTTTTGAGCAAAGGGGCGGGGCCGGCAGAGACGAAGACGTTCAAATCCATGACAACTCCGAACCTAATTGCCTCGATAGGCTCATCCCAGACTCACAGGGTAAACCCCCCTCCCTCACGCCCAATGGAGATGGAGCGTGGTTCTTGCGAGTGTCCGGCTTCATCGCTGAAGCAGAAAAACACAAGGCATCGAAGGATATGAGTGAGTCAACGGGGCCGATAAGCTTCTGACTATTTACCGGACCGAACCTCAGAGGAAATAGTACGGAGGAGTGGAGGATGGGCCTTGCTGCTAGGAAAGGTTGCCTTGCTAACAGCTTAGCAAGAGAACTCATTTGATTGCTCATCTCTCCACCATCAACAGTTCGCAGTATTGCATTGACAGATGGCGGGGTGGAACCCTGCTCACGTTGTGCCACCTCACATGCGTCGTGATTGTGCCCGATTGCTGCTTCCGCCATCGTTGTGGTCAGCATTCGCAAGAGCCCTACTCTGTTCATGTTAATGCGCAGCTTCCCGAGCCATGCCCGGTGCAGCTACGGGGATTCTTGCCCTGCAAATTTCCTACCATGCTTATCCTGCGAAAGGTAAGTCATGCTGAGGGGTTATTTTCTCTCCCGTCGACATGGTCCGGCTATTAATCACGCGAACTTCCTGATGCTTCCTCACATGCGGCCGGAGTATGTCGAGGGCCAATGATGTTGCCCGAGAAGTTGGAGCTAGAGAACGCACCGGGAAGGCACTTATTGACGTCCTCAAGACAGATAGCACTTTGCAAAATGGCCCATTGGGCGACAAGACACGCGTTTGCGGTTTGGGCGAAGAGCTCAACCTTGTGATGTATCCGGCTTAGTCTTTCGAAAGGCGGCCGGCCTCGTCGGAACCACCCACCACACACAGGGGAGAATCGTTCCTTGATCATGAGGCGCCGAGAAAATCAAATAGATCGAGGACGTGATGGCACCTACAGGCAGCAAGGGTGGACGGCGTCTTCCACGCGCGCAAGGTAGGCTTCGCGAGTTGTCGTCATTGGATTATGGATACTTGGGCTTTCTTGATAAGGGAAGAGACGTATCTTGCGGACCTAGCAATCTGTTCCGATGAAATCCGCGTCCGCGTCGAACATGATCTACTCGCGACTTCCTGTCTCCGACAAATGGGAAAAGGGAACTGGCACACCGATCGGTGAGGCGAAGAGTCTGCAAGCGGGCACGTCTGCGTAGGCTAGAGTCCTGGCTTCCGCGTGGGTGCGTAAATTACTCATTTGTTGTTCCCGCGAGGCCATCGCTGGGTTCCGCTGGTCGATCCCAGCAAAAATGGCTTGCGCGCCAAAGTCCAGGGGGCGGAGCCAGCGAGCTGGGACCCGATGGCTGCTTTTTTGGCTTCCATGATGGTCGAGGTGGTGCACAGAGGACCAGCCGCCTGTCTAAATGGAAAGTATCTACGATTCTGAGACGGCCGGCGTCAGATACATATCAATCTGCGCCGGCTCCCCAGCCACGAGCCAATTCATTTGTGATGACCGCTTGGACATTCTCAAACCTGGGGTCGCGCCGTGGTCATAGATATTGACTCTGCCGTTGCCTCTAGCCGTGGTGGGTATGCCGATCATGTGGCTCATATTGTATGCAATCCTTGTCTTGACCAGATCGGGAGCAGCGATTGCTGAGCTGCCCATCGTAGCGCGATGGAACAGAGGGTACAGAGGAAAAGCGTGAGGGCTTTCACGGGCAGCTCCAAACGCTATGAGATTGCGCACGAAGAGGACAGGCGCCAAGCATAGGTTGGCGACGGCGGAGTCCTCTATGGGAAGAAATCTCTGGGTGAGCCATGGCGTGTGGATCCGATTGGCACTTCTTTCCAGATACCTAGAATTTTCACGGTCTTGGCGAGGTTGACACCTCTTGATCTCTGACAGAAACAAAGAAGGCGGGCAAGATGGCTAGATGCTTGCCTCAATGGCGGATTGGTAGGCAGGCAGTGAAAGGCGCGCTCCATACGTCAAAATTCGCTGTTTTCCAATTATCTGCCACGGCATTGGGGCCGAAGAAACAGATCGAAACGAAACGAAACGAATCCAAGCGAAGGGGAATGATGAGATGAGTGCGTTGTCTGGGCGTTTGGGTCAGACAAGCGACAGACAATGCGCGGGGGATCCATACCTGCTACATAAAGTAAGGTACGGTATTGTAGCTACTTTAGGCGGCGTAGTCGCCAAGGATGTTCCCTGAGGCAGCACATTTTTTCTGCACCCAGCAGCCGAAGGCAGGAGCATTCCTTGCCGGCCACCAGACTACCACACAGCGGATCGCAGAGTACTGTACAATGGGAAGGGCAAGCCGGTGCAGATACTGCAGGACGCGGCGTGGCGTGTTCATCTGGGAAGGTACGTGGTTCTGATTGTTCCGTTTGAACCAGAGTGACTGCCGCAGATACACACAGGCAACGGCAGAGAACAAGAAATTAGAATTGGAAGGCTCCGATGACCACGGCACCGGTTGCTGCCCCGTCCGCCTCTCTCCGATGAAGCTGCCGGAAGTTGATTGACTCCGTGGCCCTTACTTCATAGAACTTGATCCGGCGGCTTACATGTCGGGCGCCTCCACATGAAGCAAGAATCTGCCGACAGTCATGAGATTCGCTAATAGTGTTCATGGCAAACGGCCCACCAGGACATTGTACGGCTTTCGGTTTAAGGGAAACAGATAGAGCAGCACGTAGTACCGGCAGATGGACTGAAGTATGTAACATCTAGACTACAAACGGTGGCAAGAGATACTCTACTCCGGACACAAACAGTCATCAGGCCATTCCGGTTCTCGCTTGTGCCCCAGCCGTTGCGAGAAGAGGCATAGATATGTACATCTGTACTTGTTGATTGTATTTTTTGCTGTTCCACAGTCGACACCGCTTCTTCCCTGCAGGCAACGGGAATTTCACGAGCTTTGCGTCTGCTACAGCGCAACACGGTTTCGCTGGCTGTCCCCGGCGGCGAAAAGAAGCCGGGCAGGTCGAGAGCACCGACGACGGAGCAAGTGCTGATCAACACCTAAAGCCGGCTTGCCTCGGGCTCGAATCTCTCACATGTCCCTGGACTCGCGAGCCATCTCTGTAGTCTCCCGCGTTGCCGTCGTCTTTTTAATTTCAGTCGCCGCGGGGCATCGGGCGAGCCATGTGCTAAAGGCCCAAAGCCAGGCGACGAAGATTTTGGCCGACGTTTAGTAATACCACTCGACGCATCGGGCTGTCCATTCCCTCCCTTCTGTGCTGGCGGTGCATGTGTAAACGTGTGTGCCCATGTGCGGCGCGAGGACCTCAGAGTCGCATAGAGCCTGGCCAAGCAGATTCACAACATCAATCGTCCGTGGCGTCCAATTGCTGCCACGCCAGGCTGAGCCGTATCGTTCATTTGCACCGTTATCGTACCCAATTGCCTCACGTCGACACGTGGAACGGCAGGACCCGCCTGGGGTGCTGCACGCGTTGGCCGTTTTTGATTGATTGCCCTGAAGAAGCGGGCTGTGGATGTCACGAAATTCTATAACAACAACGGCTTCCGCCCAAATGGAACTGCGCATGCAACGGCTTCTTCTCCTTTGTGCGCCGCTTTCTCCGAAGGAAAAAACCTACAAAAGAAGAATCAAAAAAGGAAATCCAATCGTTTGGCCGCCTGTGGCTGGCGCGTCTATTGGAAATTTGCGTCATCGTGCATGCGAAGCAGTGGCAGCGGCAACAGCAAACAGAAGAGGCAGCAGCAGCAGCAACAGCAGCAGCGGCGGCGGCGGCGGCGGTGACAGCATTTGAGAATCGAGATTTTCTTCAGGCGCGGACCACGCCTCATCCGTCTCCCGTTGGAGCGCCAGCGGCCAGTCGCGTCCGCCCTTTCTTCCCATTCATTCTTTCACGCCTGCGCTGGGCCCGTTGGCCTGCTCTCAACCGAGTTAGCGGCTGGCTACATACAGTATTATTTCAGAAAACAGTTCTGCGAGAAGCGCCAGGGTGTGCCGGGAATCCCCCGCCACCCAGACTCGAAATCCACTCCGGAGACGAACTGAGCCGTCGGGGACGCGGAACTGACGCTAGAGCAGGGGTGGAGAAGCCAGAAGAAATCGAGACTGCACTGGACAGCGGAGACGACGGCCACCAGCAGGTACCCAGTACATGCGGACAGCGCGGTCGCTTGCGTCCCCACTGCAAGGGCCCCCCCCCCCCTTCCACTGCCCACTGCAACCCCGGCTCAGGGCAGGTACATGTCTGCAATAGGCACTCCTCTACGGATCAAGAACCCACGCACCCAACAATCCTGGTCACCGAGACACGCTAGCATCGAGACCACGGACACCCAGCAAACACCCACAAACCCGTCAGCGACCTTTTTCTGACCTCTGGCCGGCCAAGCGCGCCCCCCCCCCCGTACATCCAAGAGAAGGGTGCCCGACCAGGGCTCAAGAGCTCTGTCGGCTGCTGCCATCCAAGTCTCATACATACTTCATCTGCGCAATCGCCCTTGCCAATTTTTTCATCCCTCGCAACCAATATCGACCATCTGAGCTCGAATCGTCGCCCTCTCCCCCCTCCAAACGGCTCTCGTTCAGCTTCTCGAGCTGAAAGGCGCTGCTGCGACTTCACAGCTGGCGAGCTGTGCAGTCATGTCGCCCAGGCTCAAGGCATCGCTGCTGCCGCAGCTGGTGCAACGGCGACAAGTGGCCGACGCCCCATTGTCATACATGGCCGGCCCTGATCTTAAGGACCTGTCATGCGTCTATTATACCACCACAAACTCGTCCTCATCCGACCTCACGTCGCCTGTAACGCCCGTCTTCTCCCCAAAGGGTCATCGTCGTTTTTCGAGCTCTACCTCGTCCCTCGACGTGCCATTGCTCGTCCCGCCCGAGTGTCCATCCTCGCCAGCGCAAAATCAAGGCACCTCGTCAAGCGTACGACAACTCGCCGACGTCGAGGAGGAACCAGTCCAATCGGCGGCAGGCCGTGTTGCAACCCCGTCATCTGATGCCTCTGGCCTGTATAAGTGTCTGTGTACGCCTGGTCCTGTTGTCCCTGCAGTACCCCAATCATGCGCGCGTCTGACACTGACCGAATCGCACCCCACAGGCGACCATCTGTGCACCCACAGCAGCAGCTCCGAGGCCATTTGCCCGGACGACGTTGTGACCGAATTCGACTTTGATTACGACGTGGGCTTTCTGAGCGACGGCGAGATCACGGCGGACGCCTCGTGCCCCCGGAAGAGGGCCAACGCGACTGAATCATCAACATTCTTGGACTTTGCGACCAAAATAGCTCGCATGCCCACAATTCGGCGTTGGCGATCTGCTAAGCGAACACCTCGGAAAGCCTCGCCAACCACATGTCCCAGCTCGGAGAAGGCTTGGTCGTCCAAGACGCAGAGTAGCCGCTCTTCTTCCGCGTCCGCATCCCAGCATTACCTACCAGACAGCATGACAGAATCCTCGCTCTACAGCCTTGACGATGACGACGACGCCGACGAAACTGGTCTTGGCCTCGATATGACACTCGAGGACCGCTCTCATTTGGAGCGCGATCGCGCCCAGGCCACTACACCCCTCCTCCCACCCCTGCTCACCGACGTCTTCGCGTCGCCTCCCAAGGAGTCTCCTCTGCAGTCACCCAAGGTGGAGTCGAGCCCAGTGCCAGATGTGCCTTTGTCACCCTCGCTGGCCACACCACCTCAATACGGTCGCCCACCTCTGAGTACCCGGCCGTCCATGACATCGCTGCGCAAAGTATCTAGCACCGGCGAGCAAACTCCCGGTCTGTTGCCGACCATTATGCAAGAACACGACGAATGGGCCGATCGTCTGGGCCACGCCAACTTCACGATTATCCCGGAACCATATGAACTGGAAAATTTTGAACCCGAGACGATCACGCAATTTGACAAAGATTGGGAATTGTCACGGGTCAATTATACCAGGCATCTGGTGAGGACCGGAGAAAACTATGGCCAAACGAGCAAAATCTTCGCCCTGACGCAAGCCAAATGGGCCGAGATTGATCGAAAGTGGAACATGACGATCGACGAGGTCATCAAGCACACTTGCCACACGGAACAAGGATCCGCCCCTGCGTCGCGCGACCAGAGTCGCGGGCGCGGGCGCGGTCGCTCCTGCAGCTCCAATGCTGCCGCCACGGCTCGCCTGACCGCTCAAGACGCGGAGACTCAATGGCGGCGCCTGGAGGACTGCCTACCGAGCGCCGTTCCACAGATCCTGGAATCTCTCAACCGATCTGGCAAGTTTCCCGGTCGTTTGGCGGACGGGGAATTCGTAGGGCCCATGCGCCGGGACACCGCTATGCCGCGGGCGAGGAGCGAAGACACAAAGAATCGCTTCTGGAGAAACCTTGTGTACAAGGTGGCGCTGCGGAAATGACGTCACGGTGTGCCCTCGACGGCCATGGCTCCTTTTCCAGAGGGACACGCACTTTGAGCGACATGTCTGACCCTGAGCTTCCGTTCGGGATTTGCCGGTGTCCGTCACCGGCGCACATTTTTCTTTTGTTTCATTATGCTCAGCGATAAGACGAGATACCCCGACTACTGTCACTCCTTTATGATGAAAAAGCAAAACGTCTACGGATGAAGCCGCCTGGTTTGGCGCCGGAACGGAATCGGATTCGAGCACCTCGCGGGGCAAGGGTTGCCCCCTTCCGCTGGTGGTTTTTGTGTACTTATTTGGACGCGGCGTTGAAGCAGCGAGGATTGGGCTCGACGGGATACAGAAAATTCTAGATATTGGGCATAGGACTTGTGCGCGACGCAGGAAGTTTAGTGTTTGACTAAGTGTACGAGCTGAGATGAACAAGGGAATCATTGCAGAGGACGGAACGCCTTGGGGGGCGGGTACAAGGTGCGGAATGAGGCCGAGTCAATCAGCAGCGCCAATGGAGGGGAGGGGGCATGACTGTCACCTATCAAATCCGAGATAGTTTGTGACGCCAACTTTTATCAATGGCAGTCTTGGCCAATGTGGCGGGCTGCGCGGCTTCACGTGTTCCTCGTACCCCCCGTGTCTGACGGCCCAGGATCGCTGATGACGGAGGAGGAAGCACGTCGTTCCCGTCTCACGGGAGACAAAAGGAAGCGAGCTGCCACAGGACTCGATGTATGCGCGTGCGACGGCAAACCGGGCGCAATGTGTTGCTCCAACGAGCCAGACCCAGACCATGCAGGCCTGACTGTTCTTTTCCTTTTGCAGGGGCTGTAGGAAGAAACAGGAAGGAGGGGAGAACTCTATCCGCGAAGCCAATTCCCCAACACTTTCCCTCCTTCCTACGAAAAGCTGATATATGTGGCCATGCTCGAAAGAGTTTGGGCCCTTGTTGTGAGCCTGTCTGTCTGGGTAGGTACCTAGTGGTGTAGGTAGGCTACGTGTGATGGCGTCCAGTCAAAGTCGACGATCGCATACCGACCCCCATTCGCCCAGTAGAGCCTTTCGATTCCTGCAGTTCATGTCCAGTCCTGCTCGTTCTCTTGTTCCCTCGCTGGCTGACCAAAGGGGAGGTAAGGGAGGGGCGTAGGCGGGCTAGGTTCGGCTACAGACAGACACACACACATGCATGCAGACATACGGCACGTACATACGGGTAAGCAGTGTAACGAGGCAGGGAGAAGGAGGAGGAGGAAGGGGGAGGGGTGGGTTCAGGACAGTAGGTAGACGAAGACATGGGTGTTCGAAAACAGGACCAAATAGACAGACATGTGCGTGTAGTGTACGAATAGGCGGGCAGGCCATGTTGTTGTGCCATAAGTAGGCGGTGAAGATGATGGGGGATGCAATTGCCTCTTCTCCCCTTCCTCTCTTCTCTTCCCACGCGCCTCCACCGCCTGGATCGTTCTGCAGCGGACGGGTGTAGTTGTTGCTTGGCCTCGTCTGGCCTGGCAAGCAAGCATGACGTGAGATGTGCAGAATTGAGCTGGGAGCGGGGGAAGAATGAGGGGGAAGAGGCAGGACGCACATGTTGCAGTGTTCAAACGGTGCTGATGCGTGTGTGTGTGTGTGTGTGTGTGTGTGTGTCCTGCTTGCTTGCTTGCCTGCGCTCAGAGATCAGACCGTGAGCAGCGCAACAAAGCATCAAGCAAACACTCGCGGCTGTGCTGTCCTTCCCGGCCCCCTTTTTCCCTGTGATTTGCAATCTCTCCCTAAGCTCGCCTCTTTTTTCTTTTCTTGTAACAAATTTTCCATCTTTTTCTTGGCCTTGTCCATGCAACTATACCCGACAGTTGACTGCATGCGGATGACAGCAGCAGCAGCAGCAGCACCACCGACCGACCGACCACGCGGCTTGGCTTGGCTTCATTCGGCCACCAACCAGCCAACCAGCCGACCACCACCACCACCACCACCACACAAGGCGCAAGACACAAACGGGAGACCTAAGCACGGTGAAACCATTCCCATAGCACAATGCAAGGCAGCACAATAAGGGATCCCTCCCACCACCCTCCTCACCCTTCCACAGCAACCCCCCCCCAAAAAAAAAGGGGCAAGAAACGCCCATGTTGCACAGCGGCCGCTGTGATACACGCCGTTTGGTCAGAATACAAAACCTGCGGCTGCAGAATCGCTTATACTTGCTTGAGATTCGACGGCCTTGTTTGCGTCACCCCGCTCCCCCTTTCCCCCGCCGCGCGATCTTGCTCTCACTGCACCCACCGCACGGAGTACTCTCCGCATGATTGCGCCATGCCCTCCCCCCGCCGTTGCGAGTCGGGAATTGTCCCTTTTTTTTTTTTTTTTTTTTTTTTCCACACGACCACTGTCTGCAATATTCTTCCCTGGGAGGACCGACAATCCTTCTCTCCTCTCCACTCTTTAAACACATTTCGGGCAATTTGTGCCGACATTCAAGAGAGCCCGACTACGTATGTACGAGCATGGAGCAAGACTGCAGCACATAGGTGCGTACGTAGATTTGGTAGGGCAGGTGAGAGGGGCTGAGGGGGGGGGGTGTACCGTAAGCGCCGGTCTTTGTACACACACTTGACAGCCGCGACTTGTCCACGTGGCGGCGAAGGGAGGAGGAGGAGGAGCGGTCAAGACGGGAAGGGGAAACAAACCTGTCTCGGATGGGCCCGCGGCGGCGGCGCAGCTCGGGGAGACAAAGCAGCTACTAGCTAGGCTCCGTGCAGTAGCAGTAACAGTAGCAGTAGGGGCACACTACCCTTTGAGGGAGGGAGGGGGAGGGGGCTGGCCGACTGGCTTTCCACCGTTCGGAAGCGGCGGGCGGGCGTGCCTTGTTGCTCGTGTGCGTGTGCGTGTGGCACACATCGTGCAACCATCGGTTCGGATCTGGCTGAGCGAGCAGGTGAGTTTGACAAGTTGCGAGATGTGCGATGCGTGGCGTGGGACGGGCCGCCGCCAATGGAGTGGAGGGCGGCCGCATTCGCTGCCTGTCTTGTTGATCTGGGTTTCTATTGTGGCCACCACACCACCACCATCACAGAGCCAGAACGAGCCCGCCCGAGGGTGAGAGCAGTACGGTACGAGCGCAGCGAGGCCAGCCCGCCGCAGGCGACCCCCGGTAGGGCCGCCGGAGGCATATTCGCACGCGCGCGCACGCCGATGCGGCCAGGTGTGCGATCTGACCACCTGTCTGCGTGCGTTGGCGCACGATGCAGGATCGCTGCAGCCGGCGCTCGCCGTCCTGGCTGCAGCAGAGCCGGGCGTGGGCCTGTGTGTCCCGAGTGGTCGGGCTCTCGCCTAAAGAGCTCTGGTCAGAGGCTCACTTTCTCAATTGGTGCGCTCCCGACCGATCCGCGCAACCTTTTTTTATTTATTCTGATCTTGTATTTCTGCATCCGAGATGAGCATTGCCTGTCCGCCGTGACGGCTAGCTCGCGCTCCCAAGCCCCGTCTCTGCTTGCGGGAACGCTTTGCGCTGGTTCTCATTCCTGAGGCGCCTGCTTGCGCTGTTGAGACGCGTCTGCTGGGGCGAGCTCTTTTGGCTGCTCTTGCTGCCCGCTGCAGAGGGTGCATGCTGCGCGTGTCAATCCTGCAGACAAGCAAGCACCCTTGCATTGCAAAATGATCATGAGGCTCGGCTCCCGCGCCGCTCTTTGTTCATCAGTTCAGTGCAAGGCGCGGCACACAGAGGATTGTTCTGCCCTGTTGCAGGCCTGGAAGTAGACGGCGAGTCTGGGAAGGCGATTGCAGCAGCGGCGGCGGCGGCGACCGGCAGCAGAAAGCGTTTTCGCTGGCCGTCACAAGCGCACGGCGCAGCGGCCAGGCGTGAAAGCGCAAGCGAGCATCTGCACTACCGTGCACGGAGATGAGCGCTACGCCCCCCTTTGCAAAGCCAGTGGTCGCTGTCCGGAGCTCCCGCATCGACCACGCTGCGCTGTTTGCCTCCGGCGGTCCTCCCGGAGGGCGCCTGCGGCGGGCCGGCCTCGCTGCGCTCGAGATGGGGGTGCAGTCCGCTGGAGTTTGCCGGAGGGTACAGTACCCTGAGCAGCTAGCTGCCTGTCTGGTGCTCTCCGGGCCAATCGCCCATAGTGACATGATGCCATTGTGCTGTCGCTAGCGCAGCCCCCCCCCCCCCCCCGATACGAGGTGGGCACACAGGGGGGCAATGCGGGCCTGGAGTTTGCAGGCCTTGTCCTGCAGCCTTGTCGACCAACTTGCCGGGAAATAAAGCCCCAACAAATGGATCATCTGAAATGAAGCTCGCAACTAGTCTCGGCTGAGAATGAAGAAACCCATCGTCCAGTCTTGGAACCGGCTCTTATCGCTTCGTCATCGTCTGCGAGTTCGTGCCATTGGGCGCATACACGCGAAAAAGTCTCGGCCCACAATCCATATCAGGCAATGCCAAGTTCACAGTGGTCTCGAAGTAGCTCGTGTTGAATGAAGCCTTGTTGTGCCGAGCGGGAGAAGAAGGGAGAGAAAAAAAAATGAAGAAAAATCCTGCCGTACTTGGTCTCGTTATTCCCAGTCTTCTGCCCACTGCGAAACGCAATGCCTCGGACAGAGACTTTCGGTAAGATCCGCGGCGTGGGAGCCTTTTGCCTCATAACATCACCGGCAAGATGAAGAGGTGCTTCCTGTTGGCCTCGGCGCTGGCTGCTATGGTCGTGCCGGCCGCTTCCGGAAGGGGCCGCCAGCATCTCTCGGGATTCTGTAACATTAGGTCAACTTGGACCGGTATTCGCGCGGCTCGTTTCAACCAGAGGCCCAGCTACCAGGCCAGTCATGATGGGCAACTCACCCTCGGCGTATATGTGCATGTTCTCGCGCGCCCGGAAGAAACCCAAAACCGTGTGTCAGAGTATCTCTTGAGCGTAAGTCAGTCATCCTTACATATTTTGTGATCTTCCTTTCCTTCTCTGCTTCTTGGTCGCTGGCATGATAACCCGCGGAAGCCAGCTGATGAGAGGTGGGACAGCACAATGATGTGGCCCAGCAGATCGAGGTGCTGAACCGTGGGTTCGAAGCGGCCAAGATTGCCTTCAAGCTCCAGGGTGTAGACTGGACAACGGGCGTCTTTTCCACGTATGAGTTTCCATTCTATGGCGTCATGACGCACGACCGGCTCAGGGGCCTCTACAAGGGGGATCACTCGACCCTCAATATTTATTTCCTCAACGCCACGGATCATCACGGCGGTGTTGCCTCGACACAATTCTCCAAGGAGCACATACACGGCGTCTGGCTGAACAGCAACACGGTCCTGGGCGGGTCCAACCCCTACTGGAACCTGGGAAAGGTGGCAATTCATGAAGTTGGCCACTGGCTCGGATTCGACGACCATACTGCTGTAAATGAGTGCTACAAGCCGTATGGAGCCCCCCCTCGCACAGTTACAATACCTCCTCATTGACTTGATATCTCGACTTCGCCCTGACACGAAGTCATGCTATCGCGCCAGATGCTGACATGGACAGGGATGCCTCATGCGATACCCGACCCGAGTGTATCAACCATATGAGCGACGCAACTGAGTGAGTGGCTCACACAAGGCCGCTGAGAAGAAAGACCAACTGATCCAGGAGGTGTAGCCAGTGCAGGACCGAGTTTGACTTGGAGCAGATTGAGTTCATGCGATATTTCGCAGAGCAGCTTCAGTTGGGACGCACACCAAAATACTATCATGAGCTCGAGCCTCAGTATATCACCGTTGATTCTGCCTCAGTAAACGACACTGAGCTCCAGGAGGACGAAGTCGATTTTGGTGAAGCGCCTGAGAGGATTGACCCTTTTGCGGAAATGGACACCAACTGCGGCCAGAGTGGTGCCAGCGGCGTGACTGCATTCGGAGTTTCTGTAAAGGAATGCCGCGAGAAAATGACACAGTGTATCCAAGAGCTTGGCCGGACGGCCGTCTATGACACAGAGTTGACGCATTGCGCCAATGTCAAGCTTTTTGGGATTTAGCCCCCGGCCGGACTGATTCGAACCTGGCGTCGTGAGCGCGTGTGCTGAGGGCCAGACACGCGTCACTCAATGTAGGAAGCAGCGGAGGGGGCCCAAGTATGGCTACGTATGAGATGGGGCCGAGAAGAGGAGCTTGAGCTTTGAGATTATATTGAGAACGCGGGGCCATGTTTGAACAGTTCGCTCGTTGACTACTTCACCCTTTGCAGCCCAAGTGTACTCGGCGGCCACGTGATGGCGCTTGAAGCAGTCCCGTGCAAAACGCCTTGGTGAAGCTTTGCCTCAAGTCTTGCCCAACATGACCCTTTGCGGCAATGCCTGGATCCCTAGTTGCTGTTGTGTTATCCTGGTATCGTGCACCTTGCGATCAATTACCTTAAAGGCAAATGCCCCTTCCAACTCGTCACAAACAGACAGAAGCTCGTCCTGAGCCTTCTTGATTTCGTCAGGCTTGTTGTCCTGAGTGACGTGGCGTTTCACGAGCAAGATCCATCTGTTCTGCGAATCAACAGGCGTGATCGAGTCCCAACCAGGCAAAGTTGACAACGGCGTGATCTCTGGTTCGCGCCTTGATTCCAGAGTGGTGTAGTCATCGATGCCGCGCGTGAAATACTGGCGCGTGAGGCGGAATTCGATTTCGTCACGAAAGAAATGATAGTTTTCCTCCAACATTTCCGACGTGAATCTAAGTCGGCGTCAGCCGGGCGGCTTCCGAAACGGTGAGCTGCACGAGCATCGACAAACCTAAACTGATTATCTTGCAGAACTGAAGGCAACTTCTTCTGTTCCCAGATCTCGACCAACTTCCGTTGCGTTATCAGTGGCCGCCCGTGGGGGGGATCAGGAAAGTCTGCCCAGCGGAGCACACCCGGTGTCGCGTCCAAGTCCATTGGTGTCGCGGCTGGGCCCATGTCTCTTTCTTTCACGACCTCATACCGTGCCTGGATAATGCAGGATTGACGGCTGAGGCTCTGGTGAAGGTCCTTCCAAAACAGAGCTGCGTCCTTGCGCATAGGTTTGTCGAGAGAGGCCTGGTTGGTAATGCCCACCGGTCTCGGGGGGCCTCGAAAGTAGAGCACCCGGGTGAGCGCCTCCCAGGGAGCCATCTCACAGAGACCGCCGAGAACGGCGCATGCTGCGCCCAAGTCTTCCCCCTCGACGGAGGCTGTGAGGAATAATTCGTACATTGTGAGCCGGTATCGACCTTGGTGGTGCCACCAGCTGAGCAATGCCAAGGCATACGTTTCTGCGTGGAACAAAGCTCCTTGAGCATTAGCGCATCATTGTTGTGGAACGAGGGGCGCACTTGCAATTAGCAAGAGCAACCGATCGGACACCTATTCGCGACTTTTAATCACCCAGCCATTGTGGTGAACCTGAGCTGGAGTCGCAGAGCACGAGGACTCTACAGCCACGTGATCGCGCGTCAAGTCCTCTACGCCTTGCGCGCACGTCGCGTGCTGTCAGCGGCCTTGACCTGTAGCAATTGGAGGGGGATCACTTGCGTTTCCGGCGCCGCAAACGAGACACAGTATTTGACTGGATGTCTGCACGCTGTATCTCCGCCCAATCATGGCCAGCTCATCTGCAAAGGACAAGCGCAAGGCCTCTGACCGGGCCATTTCACCGCCGCCAACCAAGCGTGCCCTGCAGAGCACTACCACGAGTGAGTTGCTCGTGAATCGCTCAACTGCGATTCCCTGAGAGGACTGACTTAGCCCGCAAGAGTCTGCCGTCGCCAATTTCTTCCTCCCGACGTCGCAGAAACCCAAGGACAGGACGGTCTGGTCTGAACGGGGCCCGAACGACGATGTAGCAGCCACGCTTTTAGTCGGTCGCTATGCACCCGACAACCACGACCCCAGAAGCCCACCCAGGAAGCGCATTGCAGCCTTCGATCTAGATTCTACCCTCATCACAACCAGATCCAAGAAGAAACACGCCGGCGATGCGAGTGATTGGCAGTGGTGGGCTCCGGAAGTTCCTGGCATCGTGCAGGAGCTGTACAGGCAAAAGGACTATCAAGTCGTCATCTTCTCCAATCAAGGCGGCTTGACGCTTCGCTTCGATGAAACATACAAGGGTCCCAAGGGGAATGCACAGAAGCGAGTCGCCGAATTCAAACAAAAATGCAGCGCCGTGTTGAATGCCCTTGACGTCCCAACAACGATATACGCCGCCACTGGCAAAGATTTATACAGGAAACCTAGAATCGGCATGTGGAAAGAGGCATGTGACGACTACGATATCACCGAGGCTGAGGTAGATCTGGAACACAGCTTCTTCGTCGGAGATGCCGGAGGTCGCACTGCACGGTCTGCGCGCGCTGATGAAGGCATTGCAGCAGTGTCGAAGGATTTCAGCTGCTCGGATCGTAACTTTGCCGAAAACGTTGGAATTGCTTACAAAACGCCAGAGGAATTCTTTCTGGGTCAAGACACGCGGCAATTCTCCCGAGACTTTGACGTGGCGGACTATCCGTTTGAGGAGTCCTCGTCTGAATCTCCCTCTGGTGTCCTTTTCGAGAGGAAAAACGTCAAGGATCTGGTCCTCTTCTGTGGACCTCCCGGGGCTGGGAAAAGCACTTTCTACTGGAACTGTCTCCAACCCTTGGGATACGAGAGAGTCAATCAGGATACTTTGAAAAGTCGCGAAAAGTGCATCCAAGTTGCGAAACAGCTCCTGGCCGAAGGAAAATCGGTTGCAGTTGGTCAGTACCAGGACGGGATGTCATCTCAAGCGTCAAGCGTGGCAGCACACTAACAAGAGCCAGATAATACCAATGCGGACGTTGATACCCGAGCACTGTGGGTTGATGTTGCCGCCAAGGCAAAGGTCCCGATCCGATGCGTCCTGTTTCGGACGCCTCTTCACCTCTGTGAGCACAATGACGCGGTGCGATTCCTCAATGCTGGGCTCAATCCAGAAGCGAGGGAAGGCTTGCCAAAACTAGCTTTTACTGGTTTTGCCTCGAGATATAGAGAACCGCAGATGAAAGAAGGCTTTCAGGATATCCTCGATGTGCATTTCAAATTTCGCGGGACTAAGGAGGAACACCAAATTTGGGCGCGCTACTGGACGTGATGTGCCAGAACCAAATGGACCAGGGAAATGGGGCTGGACATTGCGCGAATATCACTATTGTGCATGCACAAGCCCAGCCGCTGGATGGCAGAATGGAAACTGACGCGGTTCCGAGTCTAGGCATGGTGCTCAGGTCAGCTGTGCGGGCCACCAGACAAGTGACTCCTCGTGCCGATGAACTCGACATGGTGTGTAGTCACGGCTGGTGGCGGCAGAGCGTAATCATTGACTTTGACCGCCGACTGACATCGTCCAAGTATAGGTGAGAGGTCAGTCAAGCTGCCACTCTGGGCTCGGTGATGTGTTGGCTTGGAATCCCTGTCGATGGGTGTGGCCAGTGCTCGAATCTGCCCATCAGGTATCACGATAGCTGCGGGCTACCACTCCTGGCAAATGTCATTTATCTGAGCAAGGTCGGGAAGTAATATGCAGCTGTCGAACAAGTAATGCGCCATTACGCAGTCGGTACCCGGGTAGATTTGTAACCTTAGCAACTGATGAAACCTACTATGCGGTACCATTCATGTGCGCTTGTGGGTCGCCGATTATGTACTGTGTTGGTACGCGTCGGCCTTGTTCATAAGATGCGAATATGTACATAGATTGTGTGGTTCAAGACCAGGCGCGCGGAATATAGGGAGCACTTCGCCGGTCGTTGGGCGAAGTGCTGGGCTGGACGTGGCGCTTTCCTACCCCAGCTTTCCTGCGTGGCACGTCCTTAGCCGCTCTCTCCTCAGCGGGGCCTCGTCCGTATTGCCAACGTGGCTTCGTCTGTACGGATCGAAACATCGCAAGCCACCGACACAACAATGGTCTAGCGAAGCTGCTTGCGGGGTCTTCGCTTTCTTCAATACGTAAAAGTCAAGTCACGGGGCCTGTCATCACTCGCCAGCCCGGTTGAGGGCGCCGAACTCTTTGCTCTCTCCCCGAATGCCCGTCCCTCCACAGATCCTTGCCGAGGCCCGGGCGGGACTTGGGAGGGTACCTTATCGAGGTGGACAGCGTGATAGTGAGATATGCATGGACGTTTGACAGCTGCGGACAGCGACAGAAAGGCGGCAGGCGAACAAGCGGCAGACGCACAGATCGGAGCCACTGGGAGGCAAAGCAGTGCATATCGTCTCGACGCCCACAACGGGAGCCAAGTCTCGGGCGCGCGAAGCAACATTGGGTGTCGAGGTTGCGAGGTTGCATCATGTGTGGGAAGCCCACATTTCCAGGTCGACCCCAACGTGCGAGAAGTAAGTCGACGAGGTTCGAGGGCACGACCACCTTCGGGGTTTTGCCCAAGGACCAAGACATGGTTTCGGACAACCATTGTCGTTGTTTGCTGGCCATTTGCGATGGAAGACTGCGCCCCCCCCTCCAATTGCGACAAATGCTCGCAGGTGCTGGCAAATGCTGGGCGGCTGGGGCATTTGCGAACGGCTCGTCGTTGTTTCCTTCCTTCCTCCCTTGGATCGTGACATGAAGATGGCCGGGCACATGATGAAGCAGATGACGCTACACGTTGCTGATCGTAGAGGAGCAAAGGCCGACGGCCGACAGGGACTTCATGTTACCCACCTCCTTCCTTCGCCGGCCATCATGAGGCCAGCCATCATTGATTATCGCCGACGAGGGGGGCTTGCCGATCCGTGGCTGAAGGCTGCCACCGACCAAGACAATTGATCAAATTCTACCTTGTCCTACCCCGCGTCTGCCATTTCTTTTCCCGTCTGCTAGCCTTTTCTTTCCGCTAAGCCAGCATTTGTCGATCCACCCCATGTGGCCGCCTCTTGAATATGCTTGGTCGATTGGCCCGAGTCCACAGAGTCACGACTTCCCTTGACTCTACCCGACGGCAGAGGACGCCCGCCACCCGGCGTTCTGACCCCGAAGCTGCTGCTGGAAAGCGGCTCTCGGAATTGAACCCACCTGACCTCAGCTGCGAGGAGGGCTGATGGAGAAGAACAGGAAGCGGCAGGGACGAATATTTAGAAGAACCTTGGCCCCCTCCCCTTTCTCGGAGTCTTTCGTTCTATCTGAAGATCCCTGTGATCCGAGAAGTAACCTTTGTTGTCGTCTCTGCGCCAAACAACGGGACTTGAACACGCACGAGTGGCTGCTTGCTTCTACACCGTAACCCGCAACACCTTCACAATCGTCTCGACGATGGCGGGCGGCGTCAAAAAACCAGTCAACATCTTCAGGCTCGGGGAGCTAGGCGAGCCACAGGGCGTCTTCAATTGGCGCCTGTGGTTTGCAGTCATCTCGTTCGGTCTCTTGGGTGCCGCTCGCGGCATTGATGAGGGCCTCATATCTGGCGCGTTCAACTCAAAAGATTTTCAGAACTCAATCCATTACAAATCCTACTCTATGGTGGAGCAGGCCAATATCAAGGCCAATGTCTCAGCGATGGTCCAGATCGGATCCGTCGGAGGTGCCTTGCTGTATGTCCCTCGCTCTCCTCACATGATATGACCCATTGCCTGCGTTTTGCTCCGCCGGCTGCAACGCCTGTGAGCGCGCAGGTAGGGCCCGGACGGGCGGTACCTAACTGTGACCGTGCAGGGCCTTTTTTGTGTGCGATCGCATTGGTCGGATCACGGCGACTCGGTTTCTCTGTTTGCTCTGGATCATCGGCATCGTGATTTTCATGGTCGGCGGCGTCAATGGCAACCTGGGTGCCATTTATGCCGGTAGATTTATTGCCGGTCTTGGCGTCGGACAGACTCCCGTTGTCGGGTAAGAAGAGCTTCCACCATTCTCTGGGAAGAAGCCATGCTGACTGCGCACAAAAACAGACCGGTATATATTGCTGAAGTCGCACCGGCATCTGTCCGGGGCCTGTGCACCTGCTTCTTCACCGGCGCTGTCTATATTGGCATCGTGCTGGCCTACTTCACCAATTATGGCGCCAAAATACACATTGATAGCACGAGCCACAAGCAATGGCTTGTTCCCACCAGCTTACACATCATCATGGCGGGAATTATCTTTGTGCTCATGTTCTTCCAGTCCGAGTCGCCCCGCTTCCTCATCAAGCAGGGTCAAAACGGAAAGGCGACCGAGGTCATGGCGCGGTTGCGCCAGCAGCCCGCGGAGAGCGGATACATTGTGCGGGAAATATCCAGCATTCAAGCTGCGCTGGATCACGAGCTTGAGGCCACCAAGGGAGTTGGCTGGGCTGGCAAGTTCAAAGAGATGTTTCTTGACAAGAGCAACCTGTACCGCGTCTACTTGGCAACTATGGTTCAGCTCCTGTCCCAGTGGTCTGGCGCCGGTTCCATCACCCTCTACGCGCCAGACCTGTTCAAGCTCCTGGGCATCACCGGCGACCAAGAGGGTCTCCTCGTCACGGCGGTATTTGGAATCGTGAAGCTCATCGCCGCACTTGCCTGCGCTCTGTTCCTCGTCGATGTTATTGGCCGTAAGAGGGCTTTGATGACGGGGATATCATTGCAGTCCCTGTCCATGATTTACGTGGCGGCTTTCTTGACCGCAGTCCCTCAGCTAGGGACGGAGAAGAACTTTGTTCTCCCCGAGGGCAAAGTCGCCCCTAGCCGTGGCGCAATTGCCATGATCTATGTGTCTGGCTTTGGGTGGGCACTTGGCTGGAACTCGATGCAGTACCTCCTTACGGCCGAGCTCTTCCCCCTGAGGATCCGTGCTCTGGCTACTTCCTGGGCCATGACCCTCCACTTTGCCAACCAGTACGGCAACACGCGCGCGGTGCCCAACATGCTCCTCCGCGTCGACGACGGTGGCATTTCGCCTAAGGGAACCTTTTGGTGTTTTGCGGCAGTCACAATTCTCGGCGGGATTTGGGTGTGGTTCTCGGTGCCCGAAACCAGCGGGCGAAGCCTCGAGAGCATGGATCGACTGTTCGACCTGCCGTGGTACAGAATTGGTCTGCATGGCAACCAGGATGCCGAGAAGCAGGATGCGGCGATCAGTGAGAAGCAGCAAATGGCTGAAGAAAGGACGATGGCGGAACACCTCGAAGCGGGAAAGAGATTGAGCGTGTGAGTGGCGTCGCTGGGTCAGAGGATGACGGGCACGCGGAATCTACGATGTACATGATGAACTGAACTTCAATCTACGAGCGATAACAATGACGTGTTCCCGGACGCGTGCATTCTTGAAGGTCGTTACACCTTTTATTGTGGCCCGCTTTACCCATCTACTTGCCTACTGGTCGCATCCTGGTGTATGACCCGCCTGAAGATGCAGGAATTCATTCGCCAACTGTACCTCTCGAAAAGGTTTGCTCGTTGGGGCAGACAGGTCATTTCTGCCCTTCCCTCTTCCCTTTTTCATTTTTGATATACGCTAAATGTATACTTGAGCACTCGCGTACTCGTGTCATAGCTCTAGGCAGATGAAGCAACCAGGGCAGCTTCCTGCCGATGAAGATCCCCCATGTTCAAGCTTGACCTCTGGTACCGCCCCTACTTCACCCTCTTGATTCGGGGCATACGTCGGTGTGTGTATGTTATTTCAGGTCTGAACTTGTCTGCTATCGCTGCTCCTACTTCTGCCACCTCACCCTCTTTGTTAGGGGTATGCGTCGGTGTGTATTGGTGGCTGGAACCCCCATGGACGAATATCTAATGGTGGACGCGAATCCACTGGTCGACCGGGGCCCGGCTATTTTGTGCCCCTTGCCTTTGTTGCTCGTATTCGGTAGGTAGGTAATAAGGCAGGTATGTAGGTAGATGAAGCGAGCAAGGTTTCCCCGCATGCATGGACGGATCAACTGTAGGCCGTGGCGTCTTATCATTCTGATCACTTTGCTTTCATTCACTCTTGGGTTTAACGGGTGTGTTCAACGGGTGAAACGGGCGGGCTCCAAGATTCGGAGTCGACCTTGTAAATGTGATCATTTTAACCTCGCATTGCCTCTTTGTTCTGATCACTTTAGTTTGATTCACTCCCGCATTCAGCTGCCGCGTTTGCCAGGTTCAGTCGCCGCTTTCATGGGCAGAATCCTTCCTTCCGCCCTGGTATCTCTGGAAGAGACCCCTTGAGCAGCCATATTCCGCTGAAAATTTTGACTCCAAAGTTCGCGGCACAAGTGATAGGACAGGCATGGGCACAGTAAACTCCCTACCCTAAAATCTTCGCCACCCAACCTTATACCATCCTTTAATCCTTGGCCCCCTTCTCTAGTCTCTCTCTGCTCTGCTCTACATACTGGTCAGTTAGCTGGACGGTCACCAGGTCTTCGTCCGCAATCTTCTTCGAACCAGGTGCCAGTATTTCGGTCTCGTCAGGATTAAGACAATCGTCCGCCGTGTACCGATGTAGTCGCATGAGCTGCCCCTTGGCCTCCTTTGACTCGGGCATGAATCCCCTGCCCTTACTATGGATAGTCATCCTCCATACCATTTGCATCCCGCGTAACCCTGTCACTTATCATGCCCACCACGTCCAAGAGCTGATTCCGGTCCTGCAGGTCCTGAATCGATACAAGACTGGGCGCGTGTGACCCCGGCTCCTCGCGGTAGAAAAATGTGTAGCTCCGATGCGTCGATGTTATGCAGGAGCAGCGCATTTAAACGAGGCATGCCCGGCACGGCTGCAAAGCCTCCTTCCATGTACGGTGGCACATTAGCTAGACTCCGCAAAACGGATCAAAACGCATTTTTGGCCAAATATCATAAGCCGCGATGCCTGCCTCGAAGCCGAGCAGGCATCGCAGCTTCAAGGCCAATCCAACTTTCGAGGCCAATCCGACCTTCGAGGCAGGCATCGCAGCTTTAATTGAAGGCAAATAAAAGCATGTATCGCGGCTTCGAGGCAGGCACCGCGGCTTATGGTATTTGGCCAAAAATGCGTTTTGATCCTTTTTGCGGAGTCTAGCTAATGTGCCACCGTATCCGTTCTTGCGCTGCTCGTTGAGGAATTCCCTCTTCTTGTTGTCCACCACCGTCTGTGCCTTAGCACAAATGGATTTGATTGTCTGAAAGATCAAAAGGACAAGCTTGTTTCGATAAGCTTCGTCCGTTGCATTTGTAGGGGATGGTTGGGGGGTTTGCGAGAAATCGACGTATACACCTCGCCCCGAAGTCAGCCCAGCCTTGACCAGCCCTGAATAGCCTCAAAAGGGTTACCCAGACTTATCTGCCAAGTGCGCACCTCCAATCAAAGTGGGGTTTGCACAGGGACGGGGCGCGGTTCACACGGGATCTTCATGCAGTAGCCCCTTTGACCCTCGCAGTCTTGTCCTGTAAGGCTTGCTGAGGTTGATCAGGGGCCACACCGTCTCTCGTGCCAACCGTCAGGGCCTCCATTGATTGTAGGTAGCTGCCAGTCCGGGTTTTCGAGGCGTTACAGGCCCACGAGCGTCAATGTCATGGTCATAATCATGTTCCCGCGGGCCGTGCGTGGTGGAATACTCTCCCATCATGACGGGCGACGCCGCGAGCCAAAGTCTCCGCACTGTGGTGAGAAGGGCTTCATGAGTGTGCACGTATGTCTGCTTCGGGGAAAGCAGAAGCACAAACATGATGTCCCCAGCCGGCTGTACGCATGATGCGGCACATGTCCCAGGCGCTCCGCTAGCCAGAAGTTTTCGCCTCTCAGGCTCTCGATTCGTTTGGCACCCTGGCGATCGCTCTCCAGAGTGACTGTGGTAATAGAGGTACACCGTCGGCTTAGAACAGTATCTCATCATCTCCTCCGCTGTCTGCATGATGACGGACGTCTTAATTCGTACGGACTAGGACTTGCGTGTGCGTGTCGTGGGGGAGGGAAAAGGGTGTTCCATGACCTCCTTTGTATCAGCCATCGCACTGACTTCTCGCAGATTGGCTATGTTATACAAGTCCGCCAGCTGATATGAACACATCGGTTGTAGATGCTGGGTTTTCCGAAAAGCCTGCTGGCCTCGGCGGAGGCGAGCTCGATGGGGGACCCAGGTTCTGTCCTTTGACGTGAACTCTGACAGGAAATCTCTCCGGGCAACCCACGGCTAAGATCCATGTGCAATGACAAACACAGTCGCATGCATGCTGCTTTTCACTTCGCCGTCAGTCGATCTTGGTTTGCTTGGGTAGGATGATGCCAGCTTCTCCATCATGACGACGATGGCTAGGGAGAGGTGACGCTGCCACCATTCCCTGTCCTCGTCAAGGGCCGCCTTTGCCAGCCCGTTGTCGAACTCTGCCTGGTCCTCCACGGGTTCACGAATGAGCATGATGAGTATACGGCAGAGTGCGCTGATAAGTCGTTCAGCGCTGGATGGCAGAGTTCCCCCGAAATATCCGCATATCGCAAATGGTCCGAATGCCGTCGGCCATCTCGTCGTAGATATCGGTAAACAGCCCCTAGCGCCGACAGCTACATCATTGGCATCGTAAAGAGACATGTTTGGACTTGTCGAATGAAAACATAGGTGGCCGTGGTCCTTCCCACTTCATGGGCGCGGGCATCAAAACCTGAACCACATACTCACAAACCCAGCTTTTTTAGATATTGCTTGGTTTAGGCCCCTCCCATAGCTCGCTAGATGATCTCTCGATCATTCCTTCATCAATCATTCAATCAAGCATCTCGTCAGGTTAAAGGAGGTACCTTGTGGCTGTTCTTCCGCGTGCTGCAGGTCGACATGGAATAGGGCGGAATGTGCCTCAATGCCCCTGGACTCCTTCGCTGTCATTAAGACCTGTCGAGCGGTAGTATCTTTAGCGTGCGTAATATAGAAATCGCCAGGATGCATGATCCAGGAAACGAAATTCGCGGAGGTTCCTCCAGCGCGGCAATTGACTTTGAACTCGTAGTCAGATCTATGGAGCCTATGCGCGCGTGTCAAGATCGTGAGTCTGGCTTGGCTGATGTATGGATTAAATCTGTAATTCTATCCCGCCATGTTTTTGCTTTACTGGCGTAATTCTTGGATTCGCCTTTCATAATGGTTTTGTCTCGCGCACACATCGTTCCAGCAGAGCCAGTAACCGTGGGATTTCCCGCCTGGGTGCAGTGCCGGTTTCCTTTGGCAACGTGGCTGCCGGGTGCCCCGAAGGGAGGGTCAAACTCGAGTGCTGCCGACCTTCTGTCAAAATCGTTTGGTTTTCCGTTGCATGCTACTGTGGCTTCGGTGCTTGCTGGCCTGCTCTCTTCTACGTCTTTGTCGGATTCTGCTTCTTGTTCATGTGCGAACATAAAAAAAACAGGGGTATTCTAGACCCCGCTCCAGGATCTCAGAAGTAGCGGTCATGGCAAGTCATCCGTTGGGGAGTCCAGCAGGCCCTACCAAACCAATTAACCTTACGAGATTTCGTGGAAAGACGAAGGACATGACTTACTAGTACGGGCAGGCCATAGAAAGCAATAATCCGATAGAAATCCCGGGTCATTGGTGAGGAGTCTCTTGACGGAACGAACGCAGATGTGATCGGTGTCACGCCTCCAAGGCAGGATAGGGTGGCCGCGTCTTGGACTGTGAGTCCTGACATGGAGTAGGGACCAATAAAGGGCCTCTCCCTCGGGCCTCGGCCGACGCTGTCGTCCACGGCCGCGGTTCCCGACCCGCCTGCCTGCGCGCTCGTCCGGGGGGATGCCGGGGATGAATATTCCACTGGCCACCTGTGGTCGTAGGCGGCCGGGTCAGCCGACCATTCTGGCATTTTTGTCTTCCAGACCAGCACAAGTGAACCACAATGAGCCCTGTACTCTTCAAACAGCTGGTCATGGTCTACGCCCCGTTACCTGGTTGGGCAGTGATGCTGGGGCCGCAAGAAGCCATGGCAGGATCAAAGGCCTTTAAAGATGCTATTGGAGCGGCGCGTCTCTCCCTTGCTCTTGATCTTGACAACGGTCTGGCCGTCGTCCACACCGTCCTCTGGTTCCGGAGCCATGCTGTCTGGAATCGTCAATCAAGTCAATAACAGGGGGGGGATAGGTGAAGTGCTCGCAGGGAGTGGTAACCAATGCGTGGTAACTAAGGGTATTCAGAGGGATAGCTGTATGCCGTTGCTGTTGCCGATGCTGATGATGGTGCTCTAACAAGGTGATCCTAGTTATGCATAACGAGTCAATTAGTGGCCACGGCGCGCCGCTTCCCGTAGCAGACAGCCCTGATTAGTAAGAGGATACCATGGGATTGTGAGGGCCGAATCCAATGCGGCAACAAAAACACTTGTATGACCGTGACGTTGTATGTCGTCGCCGGTCTTCTAGGCTTGGACGGCGACTGTCTCGGGTCCCAGTTGTAATTGGCGCCGAAACTGACAGGCTCCGAAACCCTGGCCTTCAGTCATTCCCTAATCCTTTGACCAGCTATCTATCCAGTAAACACCCCTTTGGCTGACGGTACATGGGTACCATGCGCAGAGATTCCGTGGTCCCGGTCCCGATCCCTAGTCCTCCCGCGGGTCATAGAGCTTGAGACCATGCGTCAAGTAACTATCGATGTGGAAGCCGAGCTGCCTATTATCGGCGGCCTGTAGCACGTCCTCCCACAGGTTCTCCCACGCCCAAAGGTTATCGCGTACCAGGGCGTCGGCCTCGAGATCCCTAACGCTGTTCGCCTTAGTGGCCCTCACCATCGAGCGGACCACCTCCTCCACTATGCGAACGTCTATGGTAATCCTTATCATATTATCCAGCTTAAGCGGCTGTAGTTCGAAGTCGCTCTCGTATAGAAAGTCGCAATAGCTAACGGTGGCGTGGTCACCGAACAGGCGCTCGTGCGTCGCAAGGCACTGTTTCGAGGCGGCAACCCTTTCCTCCATCTTGAGGTTATGATGTGTTAGCAACATTCTTTATGGGGCCACGGCGCGAATGGGGGACGTGTACTGGTCTTACCCGTGAGTCTGTGGAGCAATACCCGGTCTCGGATGTCTCGAGGAGGACGTTGTAGAGGTCCTGAACCCTGTCCCAGACGTCATTCTCCGCCACCTCCTGGGTAGCCAGATGAGGGCATATGATCCAGGGTCGCCACCTCTGCGTGTCCATCATAAGCTTGACCTTGTCCTGGAGATCTTCGCTCAAAGAGAAAGGCGCATGGCACACATATGTCTTATATCCCGTGTGGCAGTCCAACAGGCCTACCATGTTGTTCGCATGGGATATATTGGGAAACAGACCGGTATAGGCAGGCCATAAGAAGCAGTAGTCTGACGCGTCTCCGAGGATCGGCCTTGCGACTCTAGGCTCGTTCCCGTCCCTTTCCGACCCGTGAATCCCGGAAGAATAGCCCCCTGTAAGAGGCGTCCTGTAGGAGGATAAAGGAGAGGTCCCGGATTCTAGCGAATATTTCCCGCTCTGCCGCCTCCCATCTAGCCTCATCAGCCGGCAACACAGGGTTCACACGAGCAAAGCTGCGTGTCTGGTCCAGGAGGTTGGATACCAGTATGCACGTGGACCAACTTGGCATAGTGGGAGGATTGTTCGAGCTCCTCCATATCGATGCTGTATGGGGGTATCTCCGCGCCCGGGCAATACACCTGGCCTTGCGTGGTTCTCAGGATTGAGCACGGTGACCGACCAAGACAGGATACCCTATTTAACTGCTGGATGACCAGGAAACCAAACTAGTGATTGAAATGATAGGCCTGCCCGACCGCTTTTAGTAGCTTGGGATAGATCTGCCACGCGGGGTACTTGATCTTATTGCCGACTTCCCTGTATGCGTCCTGAATAGGCCTAATCAGAGGCTTATTAATGCCTGTGTTGGCGTGAAATAGGCCTGGCACTCGCTGGCCCTTGCCCTCGTCGTCCTTGGCCGGTGGCTCGCTGCCACTGGCGTTGTCGCGGTTCTCGGCAACCCCCTTTCCTTTACCGCCGCTGGTGTCATCCTCCAGGGGGCCTGCCCGCCTCTGCCAACTCAGGATGTTCATCTCCTTCATTGGGTCGTAGTCGGGGTGCCATAGCAGGGATAGCTGCCGGATACCCAAACCCTGCACGGCATCCACGAACCGCCTCCCGCTCACGCTAAACCCAGACCAGAGGATGGTCGCATATCTAAGGACGTCCCGGAGAGAACCCATGACAGGTGTGCCCGTCATATATACCTTGAAGTCGGAGGGAAACATCCTCACCAAGTGGCTATAGACGCCGTGGGGAACCGTGTTTAGCGGCACAAATAAGACACTGGGGCAGTTCATTGCCCGCTGAATGACCTCGTTAGTAACTGCTAACACCGTGGCAGGGGCGCCCAGGCGAATGGCTGGTACGGGTTATAGCTCGGGTCCCATAGTGCATATGGGTCCCCAATATCCGCATTGGTGTGTATACAGACAAAGCGACCATGGGGGGGGTAGATAATAGATAACCTGACCCGACTTTTAACCTAATCTAACCATTAAAAACACATAACCCGACCTAACTTTTAACCTAATCTAACTATTAAAAATATATAACCTAATTATATAACCTAACCTAACTTTTAACCTAAGCTAATTATTAAAAATATATAACTTAACCTAACTTTTAATCTTACTTAATTATACCTTTATATTAAGTTAACCTAGCTTTTAGCTTAAACCTAACTATCCTTTTATATTAAGTTTACTATTTAAAGATAGGTTATTTTTA
>AZGY01000032.1:135753-188082 GCA_001636675.1 Moelleriella libera RCEF 2490 | reverse complement strand
GCTCGTGTTGAAATTACAATACGCGAAGTACCGCGGCGCGCTTATTCAGCAGATGGTAGCTTCGCGGCACCGACCTCGGTTTGCAGACGGCCTCTTTCGAGATAGTTTCGTGCGCCCGCATTAGCAAGCAAAGTCGCATCCAGTTAGGTCCGCGGCTAAACGGCTTACTAAGCATTGTCAGACTCGTGGTCCGATGCGGGGGAATGGAGAAGGGGAAGCGAAAGGGGAGCCGACCTCAATGACGTGATGAGGGCGGATTTCTAATCAAGCCGACCGGATGGCTGGTTTTTTTTTTTGTTTTTTCGCGGGGAGGCACGCCTTGAAAACTGGCGGCCGCCGACTGAACTGAAAACTGACGGAAGGTAAAGGAGGAAATGAGACGTATTGTCCAATTTTCCAAAATGGCATCCGCATCCACCGCTCCATCGTCGAACATCGTGCTGTACACGGCACAGACGCCCAACGGCATCAAGGCCTCGATTGCACTCGAAGAGCTCGGTCTCCCGTACGAGGTGCGTTTTCCACTCATACCCCCCCTCTCCCGTCTCTAGTCTTCTCCGCGCAGGTGGCAGCGGATGGCCCTGACGCAATTTGCTACCGACAGACGCACGGCATCGAAATCAGCGAAAACGTGCAGAAGCAGCCATGGTTTCTCGAGATCAATCCCAACGGCAGGATCCCCGCGCTGACGGACACGCTGGACGGGCGCAAGATCCGCGTCTTTGAGAGCGGCGCTATCCTGCAGTACCTGGCGGAGCGGTACGACAAGGACCATCGCATTTCGTATCCGGCTGGCACACCAGAGTACTGGGAGGTTACGTCCTGGGTGAGCAGACGCGCTCTCTTTTTTTTTTTCCTTTTCCCACATCGTTCTGACTTTTCTCTTTATTTCTTTGCTCTGGGGTTCATCGTTGTTATTGTGTTCTACCCTCCCCGCAATGAGCGCTTCAGCAACGTTAGATACACACATGGGAGAGTGAGGCTGACGACGCGGTGTGTCTTGCGGCAAATAGCTCATGTGGCAGATGGGCGGACTGGGTCCCATGCAAGGCCAGGCGAACCACTTCAAACGTAAGCCCAAAGAAAAAAAAATGTTACAACAGAATGTGACATGGCAGATGGGAAATGCTAACAGAAACCGTTCAGGATATGCGCCCGAGAAAATCACCTACGGCATCAACCGCTACGGCAATGAGACGCGCCGCCTCTACCGCGTCATGGACGAGCACCTCGCCAAGTCGCCTCACGGATACCTCGTTGGGGACCGGGTGACGATTGCTGATATCTCGTGCTGGGGCTGGGTTGCCTCCCACAGTACGTGTCAATCCTTTCCCCTACCCTTCCTTTCCCCCTTTCCCCATCTCAACAGACAACAGCCGGACCACAGCTTCCACCACGCGCACATGTACACGATTGAGAGTGTGAAAAGTAGGGACAGCTGCTAATGTTTGATGCGAAACTGCGCAGCCTGGGCCGGCGTGTCGATCAACGACTTCCCGCACCTGGAGAAGTGGCTCAAGGCGCTGCTGGCGCGGCCAGGATTCGAAAAGGGCCGACACGTGCCGAGCAGGCACGGGGCGTTTGACAACGACGGCCTGACGGAGGAGGAGCTGGAGCGCAAGGCGGAGAAGGCGAGGGGCTGGGTGCAGAAGAGCATGGCAGACGATGCGAAGCGCTGAGATTTCTACGGGTACACGTACATGCTCGCACCGAGATGGGTTCTGCACGGGACGGCTTGCCCGGGGTCGCAAATGCAGACAGCGAAGCGCACCCGCCTGACACCTTGCTCTGGGCTCGAATGTCAGACAGTACCAGTCAGCGTAGCTGCCGTCCTTGCGCCGACTGAATGACCAGAGTTCTCCAAATGAACAGTGCGTTGCCAGACCGGCGCCCGTCCCGGGCATGTTCCTACAACTCCTGCGTGCCGTCCCCCGCCACGCATTCGAGCGCAGCGAGGCCGGCCCGCCGGAGGCAAATAACACATACGATTCAGCATATGTGACTCTACGGCCCGCTGTAAGCGCTGCAATGGCGAGGTGCATGTCGAGCGCAGCGAGGACAACCCGCGGCAGGCGACACCCGCCAGGGCCGCCGGAGGCAGATTCCAAGCACATTTCAGCATATATGATTATCTGGTCCGGAGCAAGCACTTATTGGCGAGACGCATGTCGAGCTTGCCCGCGGCACGGGCGAACCCGCTAGGATTGCCGGAGGCATGTAGATAACAAACATGATTCAGCATACATGAACAGGGAGCGAGCTGACAAACGGCGAGCGGTGGCCGAGCAAGGCGCCGCTGCAATCACGCGGGTCAAGCAGCTGGAATTGTCTCCTGGTCACCGAGCTCCATCACGACATCAACGGACGCATGTTTGAGGGCATTCGCACAAGACGCCCTCGAGCGCGGCCGACGTCAGCTCGCCGCAGGCAGGCCTTGGCATCGCGGCCCGAGATCAGCGACGTCGTGAGAATTCCCACGCCTACGAAACACAAGGAGCGTCCATCGTGTTAGAAATGACATCATGTGCTGAACTTGACGGCGTCTTGTGCGACGACCATGGTACGTCCTGCACGGCTTCGGCCCCCTCGCCTTGACAATTCACGCACCGATTTATCACCACTTCGAGCTTGTCCATCAGTCGCATTGTCATATTCTCGTCGAAGCTGCGCGATTTCATCATGATATGCTCCTGGTACGGAAATGATCGACGTGTTCGAGATAGTCATGTTGCTTCCGCGATGGTCTCTGCGATTGCCAAGCCCGATACGAGTGATCGGTTTGCACCGGCACACAATCGACCAAGTCCAAGCATGCGCCTGCTGGCTGAAACGGTTTCTTGAATGAAACATACTGTAGTGCGGGCACCAAGTATGTTGTCATGATGCAAGTGTTGGCAAGGAAGGCCCCTGTTGAGAGCTCCGAGAAGGCTCTGTCGCCATCACTGGCTAATGTGTGAGATCTGGCAAGCAGACCAGTCGTGTCAGCATCGAAATGCGAGCCTTCTGATCAAGGGAAAATACCTCTTGGTTGCGAGCAGACTCTGCTCCGTTGTTTCTCCCCGGTTACCTTACCGAGTTCCCTTCAATATGGCTTCGTTGTTCAGTCCATGGTTGGTAGCTCTGGTTCGGCTTCGAAGACGGGGGAGTCAGCGACCCACGGGCATTTCGTTCGGCGACAAGGACCGCCACTAGGAAGGCACACTTCGTGCAATATCTGAGAACTGCCGGGATGTCTCAGAAAGACCCGACCAGCTCGCGCGAACGCCGCGGAAAATCAACAACTCGAATGCGTGCGGGGACGCCACCCATCACTCGGAGTAATTTCAACGTAGTGACATTATATCCAGCAAACAAGGCCGTCGAGCCTTGGCCCTTAAGATCGGCCAAGCACCGAAAGGCCGTCTGACTAGCCGTTTGACCAAATCAGGCTTCGGCGAGTGACATCTTTGCTTCCAAGAAAACATGGTTTTGAACGTTGCAAAGCGAAGCTACATTCCCAAGGTCGAAGACGGGCTCGTCCCAAAAGGGTCCGCAACTAGAACGCGTCAGAACACCGCCGAGAATGCTAAGGCAGCCAGCCCAGCATGACTTTGGGGGCAGGAGATCAATACAGATGGAACTCTCGCGTGTCCCGACTCTCAGCACTCGGTAGGTCCCTCCCTGTATGAGTGTTGCGATTTGCCTCCCTGATTTCATCACGCTTGAGGAGCTTGCGAGCCTTCCTAGTATGTGCTTGCTTAAGTCTAGTGATGGCACGCCACGAATGTTCATCAACAGGACGCAGTGATTGTGTGCAAAGCAGAGCTCTGCATGCAGCATCACGCGTGCGTTTATAATGAGCATCAAAACTTTCACATTCCGGGATTGTTGTCCAACATTTCGGATGGTCGAGAATGGTCATGTCGGGCAATGACAAGTCAGGCTGGATACAACAAGTCCATCGTGGAGCAGTCATGTCAGCGACTTGATTGTGACTTGGCATTTCGGCTGGAATATTCCACCGGTCAGGGGAATGGCAGACAGCCAAAGAAGCCGCAGATTCCCAAGCGGCATTTTCGACCGACAGGACTAAGACGGGGAGGATGTTCCGAGCTGGCATCGTGGGGGCTGCCCATTGGCACAGTGCAACGACGAATTTCTACTCCCCGTTTCCTCCTTTTGCTGTGTCATTGCTCCGTAAAGGCTGCCAGCTGGCGATACTCCGGCCTCTTTTCCAATCGCGCCGATCCCATCGTCACGGAGTTTGGCGGTTCGTGTCGTGGTAGGCTTGCAGGATCCAGCGTGGAAGCCCTTGGCATCCAATAGCCTCGATGCGCGACGATGGATTGCTTGTGCGGACCCCGTGGTCCGCGGCCGTTGAAGCTTGCGCGAACTATCTTGTGCGAGTTTGCTCACCAAGTCACAAAGGACCAGTCAGCGACCTGGGCGTCAAGTTGAACGGCAGACGGAAAATGCCGTCAGCTAGACCGCTTGATTCATTGCGTGTGTCCGTAAGGGTATTGCGAATCCGCTGTGGCCCCAATTCAAGACTGTCGCTAACAAGGCTCAAAGGACGTCGTCATGCACGTGCCAGGGCAGGGAAGCCAAGAATTCTCGATTTGTCCATGGGGACTGTTGTCCGGCCATCCCCGGGCCTTGCGATCCTGACCTGCATGAGTTCATGGGGCGAACCGGGAAAGACGCAAGGGTTTCCGAACCTGCGCCTGAGCTGTTTGGCGGATCAGGTTGTCCATCACGTATGTTGCCGTCGGCAATACCAAATTTCGACGAACAGATCGAAGCAATAGCGTCGGCGCTAAAGGACACAGAGCGGGATGCTTGAGGGAACGTTGCGATATGTCGTGGCGGCAGAGGGCCGAACCTCATTTTACTACAACTAGCTGCGAGCACAGACGAACAGGGCCGTCCACATTGGTCCCGCGTACATTCGGTGCGACCTAGCTGCATGTTTCACGGCGCTTCCGGGAGCCGATTGGCTTCCCATTTCAGCGCGATGACGGGACTCGACGACCCAATGGGGATGCGGTGTGCTGGATTCCAGAGGTCGTGGCGAAGAAGCCGCAGAGAACATTCTGAGTGGCCAGCCATCTTCCTTCCCAGCTGACCAGGTGAGTGACCCAGGAGCGATCAGTGGTCTCGGGTATTTTGTCGGTCTGTCGAGCTATGTACATGTAGGCTGGCGTCATCACATCCCTGTTCAGCGGCGCACATCATGTCAGCCGAGCCGCATGTGGAGCGTGTCACCTGGCTTCCCGAAAGCTGCAGACTTGGGGCAGATTTCCTGACTCTGCGACCAGGCATCCCGGACAGAGCACATCGATCATGTTGGGGCACAGTCGCATTCTCACTTCGTGATGATACCGGCCAGCTCGCTGGGGAGGGGAGCTTCGAAAGTTTTCCGAGCTGGATGATGTAGTCGGCGAGGATTGTCAGGTGGCCGGGCCTTGTACCATCAGATCCACACACCACAAACGGGTGGGCAGGCGTGACCCGCTTTTTCGTCCGGTCTTGGGCTGCCACACGGCAGCCAATAACCAAGATAGGCAAGAGCATCTTCATCATCATCATCACCACCACCACCACCACCATCATCGCAGTCTCGTTGCTGCTAGAATGCTGGCTGCAAGTCTTAGTCCCGTCTCTCGCCACCGTTCCCCTCCTTTCCTAACCCCCAAGAATGTGATTCGATCCCTTCTGTGACACTGCGGGCGAGCCTCGTGCGCTGTCTGGCCAAATCCGGCCCCCCTTGAAGTCGAAATTCTCCTCTCGGCTGACTGGCAGCGGACCCGCTCTCGATCGGCTTGACAAGCGAGCCTTTAGTCAGTGGCGCGCCCCCTCTCGTCTTCCGATGGTGGCTTCTCTAGCCTCTTGATGTCGAATTAAGCACGTCTCTGGCGCGTCCTCTTCCGTCTGCCTGTTCCGAACCGCAGCCCGCCCCTGACGAACTAGCAGAACTAGCGAATGGCGGGAAGCTCCGATGACCAAGACCGCCGGCTGCCGAATTTCGCGCGTCCCTGTGGTTTCAGCTCACTAATGTGTCTCATCACACCTTAGAGTTCGATATATTGATTCTGGGCCGCTTGTCACGTCGAGAGAGACCGAGATGGACCAGACAGACGCCGATGAGCAAGACATTCGGCAGCGTCTGCGTGCGTCGGTTGATCAGAGACCCCTTCCAGATCCCAAGAGTCTCGAATCTAGTATCCCCCAGTTCGGCAGGGGTTCTCGATACGCCATCATACGGCGCGAGGCAACGTTTGGGATGGCTGATTCGATAAACTCAGTCCTCCCGATCCAATAACGCGCGTCTCCATCGGTGCCCAGCAAGCCATGCGTGTGTTGTTGTGCCGCGACTAAGGCGTGTCTCACGCCTTGGCATCCCTCCTCGTCGTGGCGACGCCGGCCCTGCAATGTCGAGCACACCAGTTGCAATCAGGTGGAGCCATCAGGCTGCTGTCTCGAATCAAGGAGAACCCGAATCTTGGGCAGGGTGTGTCTCATGGCATGTTGCTGATATTGCTCGTCGCGATGGGGGAATGGCACAGAAGGCGGCAGAGAAGGGCCTGGATCGCAGAGAAACGGTCTAGATGTTGATGAACCCAACGACAGCAAGCCACGCTATTTCGAATATAAAAAGGGCTCAATCGTCCATCAGTTTTCGAATTCTATCAGCATCAGCATCAGCACCAGCATCAGAACCATCATCTCTCCAAGACAACTCAGCTCTCTCGCCCTCTTCTCAAGTTCCTTTGCACAACAAGTCTCCAGTACTTCAATCTCCAAACAAACCATCCTCAAAATGCGTTTCTCCACCAGCGCCATTCTCCTTGTTGTCGGCACGGCCATGGCCGCTCCTTCCTTCAGTAGGACAAATCCTCCCCGCCAAGCATTTTGGAAACTGCTGACCCCCTTTCCCCAGAGCCTGTGGAGCAATCTTCTGAGCTCCAGAAGCGATCCGACAGCGCTGAGGGCCCAGCTTTGTCCCTTTTGGAGCGATCTGCCGGTGATCTTGTGGCACGATCTACTCTTACCGACGCGCTTTCTGCCATAGCCGACCTGAAGGAGGCTGCCGACATTGACAAGGTGGACCAAGCGCTGGACAAGGCTTTTGGCGGTGCCATTACCCGGGTATGTGACGTGCTAGTCCTGAACCCTGAATACCTCGCACTGACAGCCTACACAGTTCAACGACTACTACGGCTTCTCTTTTGCCGGTAGAATCCTCAAGATTTCAGGGGGTGGTGCTTCTCCTGGAAAAGCCCAGGCCATTATCGGCGCCCTTTGGAAGCTGTTATCGGCCGGTGGTACTTTGGCTGCTGCTGACGACTACCTCTTCTACGCCTCTAAAGGTCAGCTTTTCTCGCTGGAGAGAGCGCTCGGAGTCGAAGATCTCGAGATTGCTCTGGGAATCAAGAAGTAGGAAGACATGCACGGATGTTCCTAGAAGCAGGTGCCCCAACAAGCCAGTGCGGTATACGCAGAGTTATGATGAATAGCCGTCGATTTTTTTGTACCTGAGTTTCAATCCTGAATACACACTCTTTTCCCCGCACGTCTGTCGGCGCACGCCACTAGACGCTGATGCTGCTGCTCGCTGTGCACAAGAACTCGCCAATTCGCGAGGCGTTACCGACAACAGAGCTCCGACCATCCGTCCAGCAAACCGTCAACATGTCTTAATCTGCGCAATGTTGTGCACTCTTAAATCGCAAGCACAGTCTCTCTCTCTTGTCCCGCCAGCACAATGGTTTTATTGTTCCCTTTCCATCCACGCGTGTCGTTTCTCCCAGAGCAGCTTCGAGACGAGCAGTGCGAAACTGTGCTGTCGCCGTAGGGGTGCGCCATGATTGCCATTCATCCGCCGGGTAAGTTCCGTTCCCATTTTCATCCAAATATCTGCTTGGCCTTTGTTGCCTCCCCCACTCTCATGCCCGATCTTTCTACTGTTTTTGTTGCCCTCTTACAGCGTCACTCATCACGTCTTGCTTCGGACAGCTTTTACGTCACGTCTCCCCACCCCCAAACTCTTTGTCCTTTTTCTCACTACTTTCTCTTTTTTTTTCCCCCTTCCATTTCGTCCTTTTAGCTCTAATCCTTTTTTATTTATTCATTTATTTATTTTTTGCTTGTCCCTCCTCTGGCGGTGGTCTGTCTTTACGATCTTGCTCCAGCGTCGCTTTTGTGCAAAATTTTCTAACACGAACCTGTCGCCACGCTTTTTTGCACCTCCCCCCCCTCCCTCCCAACAGAGGATAAAGAGGCAGCAGATGGCCGTGATGGCGATGACGATGCTGCAGCTGCTTTTCCGGAGGGCGGCCGCGACGCGTGGCTCGCCGTGCTGGGCTGCTGGTGCGGTCTGCTCGCGCCCATGGGCTGGCTGAACACAATGGCCGTCCTGCAGGCGCGCGTCTCTACCGAGGAGCTGGCAGGGTGGTCCGAGGCGAGCACCGGCTGGATCTTTGGCACGTATGCGTTCCTGATGTTTTCGGCGGGCGTGGTAGTTGGTGCGTGTCGATTCACACTTCACGGCCCGTTCTTTCTCATCCTTTTTATTTATTTTCCCCATTCCCTTCTTTTTTTTCCTCTTTAGTTCATCTCTTTGACACTTTCTCCCTGCACGTCTGCCCTCTGTCTCTCTTGTCTGCAGCTGCTTCTCACCCTGCCGACTTGGCCGTCCATCAAGTCACAAAGGCGCAGGGATCAACACTGGCCCTCGCTTCCATTTCCTGTCACTTTGCTTGGCGAATTTGCCACTCGGGCCCGTCTTATGTACATGGTAGTCTCGTCATGGCTTTCCTCGTCGTCCCCCCCCACATCCTCTTTCCCTGGGATTCCCTCCTCGTGCTTGTGGCTTTGCACATGGAGAACATGACCAGCTGGGCCTCGCTGCACTAGCAGGCATGGCTTCTCAGCGCTGAGCTGAGGGAACGGGACAGCTCGTCTCGCAGCGCACAGCGGCATGTTGCCATGTCACATTTCTCCCCGTATCTTTTGCTCGCCTCACATGTCCTCGATCCTATCGCCCACTGACCAGTCCGCTCTCATCTAAAGGTCCAATATTTGACGCCAATAATGTCAAAGCCCTCATCATACCAGGCAGCGTCGGCATGGTCCTCACACCTTTCTTGCTGAGCATGTGCAAAGGTACCAGAACAGTCGACATCCCCTGCACCTTGCGTATTCTACCGGCACAGGCACAGGTACTGATACGCTCTCTTTCCCAGAGTTCTGGCACTTTTTCATGACTTTCTCCATCCTGGGTGGGCTGTCGTCCTCGCTGCTATTCACGCCATGCATCGCCACGGTAGGACAATGGTTCTGCAAGCGCCGCGCGCTCGCCACGGGCATCACCTGCACGTCCGGCGGCATCGGCGGCATCCTCTTTCCCCTCGTCGTCCTGTACGGCACGGCTCCATTCGGCTTTCCGTGGACCTTGCGCGTTATTGGTCTTATCAGCACCCTGTCCTCTCTCACAGCGTGCGCACTCGTGAGGAAGCGGCAGTCACGGCGGCGACACTATCAGCCGCACACCCACCACCACCATCATCTTTCATCCCCGACCACCGCCAACAACAACAGCAGCAGCAGCAGCACGGTAGCCATAGATTTCCGCGCCCTTCTCGACACGCGGTATGCGCTCACGACACTCGCCGTTCTTCTCGCGGAATCCGCCGTCTTCGTGCCTTACACGTACATATCTTCGTACGCGCTGCACGTCGGCTTCGACACGCAGCTGGCCTTTTTGCTCAACGTCTTCCTGAACGTGGGCGCCATTCCCGGCAGAGCCATCCCGGGCTTTGTGGCCGATCGGTTCGGCGCTTTCAACATTCTGGGTGTGACGACGCTTATGTGTGCGACGCTGATCCTGGCGTGGTGGTACATGGCTGCGGCTGAGACGGCCGCGGGCGTGCTCGTGTCGTTTGCGCTGCTCTTTGGTTTCTGGTCTGGTGCGACGATTGCCCTGACACCCGTCTGCGTGAGCCGGGTCTGCAGGATCGAAGACTACGGGAAGCGAAGCGGCACGACGTACTTGATTGCGAGCTTTGGCGTGCTGGTCGGTGCGCCCATTGCCGGGGCCATGATCGGGAAGAATGATGAAGGTGGAGCAACGGCGGCGGCGGTGGCAGCAGGGGGGAAAGTGGGAGGAGCAGGAGGAGGAGGCGCGTTCGAGAGCATAATTCTCTTCTCAGGCTTGCTGTACGCCGCCTGTACAGTGACGTTGTATTTTGCTCGTGGCGTGGCTGCGGGATGGGGACCCAAAGTCCTTTTCTGAATGGCGTTTCCAGGCCATTCTTATAGAAACCTATTGCTATAAACTGGTGAGGAAGCGCGCGGGGGACAGTAGATGGATGGAATCGATGCGTCGATGTACACTATCAATTGTTTCTGTACTGTAATGTGTCATTTGTGCTGTCTAGTAGTGGTGGAAAGTTTCATGAGAGCTGATGTATATGAGATTGGTACACGGAGCAGGCTGTCATCTTGGGATCCGACGCCATTTTGACCTGTCCTGACGATAGCTTCGGATTGAAATCCAAGGAAGAAAGAAACCAATGCAATGCGCCTGCTGATGCGGGAAGAGAGAGGTGAAAAAAAAAAAGAAGCGCAACTCTGGTCTACATGTATTTGTCCTCGTCGACGCTGATCCAACAGGTTTTCCGTTTCTTCTCATGGCGGTCGTCGGGCGCGCGTTCCTCCGACTTTTTTTTCTTTTTTTTCCGTCTGGCCATCTTATTCGTCACCGTCGTACAAAGGCTGAAGTGCAGAAAGTGCACTTCCGGTGATCAAGGGTGGAAAGAAGCGCCAATGCATGCATATGCGATGCACCAATGCCACAACGTAATTGGTATATGAAAACAAAAGAAAAGAGGGCAAACAGTGTAGTGGTGGAGACATCCGGCCGCAGCCAGCAGCAGCAGAGCAGTAGGGTAGCTTGCTTGCTGCAACCCGCTGCAAAGCAATGGTCGCTTAGTTACCTAGATGGAGGAGGGATAGGGAAAAAAAAAGCGGAAGAACCGAAAAATCCCTGCAACACCTACGCCGGTGTGTCAAAGAGACGTAGTATACCCTCGTACATGCCAAACATGATGGCCGCGCTGGGCACCGTCCGCATCAGATGAGGGGTGAGACCGCCGTACAGGCCGACCATGCCCTCTTCCTTCCACACGAGCTTGAAGCACTGCAGCAGCCCCGTGTACTTGGGTCTGCCGTGGTCCAGCGGTGCTTGCCGTAGCCGCGTCCGGGCAACCTGCTCAGATGTGAAGAGGATTCGTTAGCGATTCGTTGCTTGCTTGCTACTTTTGTTTGCTTGCATGCTCGTGGCACAGCACGGGAGTTCCGAGGCACAGGCGCTCCAGCTTGCCACCACCACTGTCACCACTGTCACGACCACCACGACGCTCCTCTTCTTCTTCTTCTTCATCATCATCATCCTCATCGTCATCATCATCGTTATCCGTGCTCACCTCGTGCGGGTAGGCCAGAATGGCAGCGATCAGCTTGGCGCCCCCCGCGGCGCCGGCCTTGCCCGTCCAGTCGACCGTCTCGTCCCACCACGTCTTGTCCCTGCCGCTGCGCTGGATGCGCTCCTCGCGCCGCGCCAGCGACGCCTTGAGCTGCTCGTACAGCATCCACTGCAGCGTCGACTCGGCCACGCCCAGGTAGCTGGCGCTCATTCCCTTGTAAAGACCGCGGACGCCCTCGTCCCGCACAATCTGCCGCACGCAGTCGTAGCTGTTGCGGTACTGCCGCTGCATCGCGCCGCCGCTGCGTTCCGACACGTTCTTGTCCAGCTGCAGCCGCGTCTTGACCATCCAGATGGGATTCGTCGCCGTCGACGTCGCCACGCCCGCCGCCACGCCCGCCAGCAGATGCACCCAAGGCGTCTCCTGCCCGCGATTCCAGTACTGCGATATGAGCCGCTTGCCGTTGCCGTACACGTAGAAGTTGATGCTGCGCGCGGGCACGATGCCGATCAGGTTCGGGCCGAGGCCCTTGAAGAGCGCCCTCGAGCCTTCGCTGCGGTAGACGGTGCCCAGGATCTCCAGCGTGTCGGTCAGGTGGTAGATGGCTGCTCGGGCTGGGTTCAGTCCCGTGAGGGCCTGTCCCTTGGCCAGGCGGGCGGCGCGCAGCTGCGCCTGGTAGATGTCCGACTGGAGTCTCGTCTTGAGCACGTCGAGCGGCGCCGTCAAGGTCGCTGCGGTCATTCCGCCGACTCTGCCAATGTATTACAAGCGTTAGAGAAGGGAAGGAAAAAAGAAACAACTCTGAGCAGTATAACTTTGAACGCCGGCATACGCACCCTCCAGCCACCATGTGAACCCACGACTTGGCAAAGGGGAGAGCTTTGACTTGTCCGGGGCCTGCGGCGTCGTCAGGAATTGCCTGGCCCATCTCACTCGAGCTTGCGTGATCGAGGGCCGAGTGTCCGGTGGAGATGCGAGCATGTTGGAGATGTCTCCCGTCATCGTGGCCTGCTGCATAGGCAGCAGGCTCTGGCTGGGCCATGGTCGGCTACGCCTGCAAATGCACCAGATTGGGGCCAGATTCTCATGCGCAAGTCGCAGAGGGAGGGAGCACTCCTTGGAAATGAGAATCTTTGCTCGGGACTACCGAATGCGCAGCCTCGAGATTGCTGGTAAAGGGGTCGAGAGTAGGTCAGGCGGCGCCATATTTGGCGCAAGGACGTTGATCGAGTGAGGCTGCCGCCGACTCTTCCTTTTTTTTTTTTGCCCGTGTCGATTCCGCCCGCCCGCCGCCCCGGTTGGCGTCATACAAGCGTGCCAAGCCTGGCAGCTCTTCAAATGACTCCACCCTGCTCGACCAGCAAGCGATCCGTCACATCTACAAGCTGACAACGGCGAGATAACGACCGCGAAGCATCTTTGCTCCCTCACGATGAAACTTGAGCACACTGGACTGAACTTGGACACTGGCATTCGGAAGACTGCTGGTGTAAACGACAAAAGTTCTGGCTGGCGCGCTGGGCGCCGATGGCCCTCTTGATTGTTGACCACCACGACCTTCTTACTTGACGGCATTGAGCTGACGCTGACCTGATGATGCTCGCACCTCGGCTGCCTCTGGGATCATCGAGTCAAGCGGCCGCGACACAAGTTACCAACGTGACAGTACTGCCCTCGGTCTGTGTAACGCGTGTCTGTCGGCATAGCTGCTAGCATGTGAAGTACGCACCCTTCTCGATTGATGTCATCATCGTGCGGCATCCCCCGCTTGAATGTGGCACCACTCTCTCATCTCAGACCGCTCGTTATTCCCCCAGTCAGGCACACAGGCTGTGTCCCCCTCGACGTTGATCCCGTTCTCGTGTTGCTTTCTCTCGGCGTCCGAGTGGCCAAGATGAAAGGGCATACGGGTCTCGCTCTGGGTCTTCGACCACATGCGATTCGTCTTGCCAGCAGGCAAGAGCAGAGCCTCTGGGACGTTTGTTGCCTGCTTTGCTTTCAGATGCCGGCGATTGCTTCAGCGCATAGCTCAGTTGCTCCCGGCCCAACGCTGAACTATCAAGTGATACGAGCGATTTCAACGCAGTCAAGATGCCTACTGCAATACATGGATGTAGCTGCAAGTGTCTAGCTTGATGAACCCGAGTCTAAGCTGCGCATAGCTTGCTGTGGAAAGGGTGTATGAGGTACAGTACTGTACATGATGAGGCGCGGCACCTGCTGCATATCAGCTCAAGACCAGTCAACTGCGGCTTCTTGTTCTGTCTGCCAGGAGACTGATCCCATGGCCAAAGCGACTGCAGCTTGGCAGCTGTTCTAGGCTGCAGACGGACGGCGTCAGCACCGGCATGATCGGCGCAAGTCGACGAGGAGTATGCCGCGCGTGGAGGGGTCTGGCGAGCCCAAAAAAAAAAAAAAAAAAAAAAAAAAAAGAAAAGGGGGCGTGGTGTATCTTTCGCTTGTGCTCGTGATACAGCAGCGCTCACGGTGTTACTGGCATATTTTTTGCGCCGATATACCATGAAGTTATTGGCAATGCAGATAATCAATCTCGTAGTTGTCGCAACACGGCTTTGGCGTCGGCGGGAGCGACTTGCGAGGTGGTGATGTAGATTATGGACTCGATTGACTTCCCCGCCCTGCGATCCTTCCCTGAGACCTTGCTGGATCGTGGAGCTCTGAAGCCCCATGGCTATAATGGTTATCCAGAAAAGCTAAGTATGTTAATGAGGGAAAGAATACGGGCCCCTTCAGTCGTATCCCATCTCGTTTTACGTGCTAGCTTTCAGGTTGGCACGTCTGATGGAAGAGCATCCGCAACCAAGAACCTAGTCCCGAATCGGAAACGGCCCAATTCATGCCTACCCCCCAACCCAGCAGCCTGGGCGGGCGAACGCAAAGCGCCCCCAAGCGCCCCGCCAGCCGGGCTGCCATCACTCGCAAAATGGAACAAGGCAGCAAAAAGATATCCCTACCTTTCTCGCAAGCTCTCATCCTCCGCGCAGAAAGGAGCTCCGCCAACCCTTTCCCCTCAATCAATTCTTCTCAGCGACAGACTTGAAGTACCGCTCATGTCCGATAGACCATCGTATCGCGGCGGCAGGGGTTATTCCTCCCGCGGCGGTGGTGGTGGTGGCCGTGGAGGGGGCCGCGGCGGCAGTGGACGAGGCGGCGATGCCAGCAACGACAACAAAACCGAGCGGCCCAAGAAGGAAAACATCCTCGACCTAGCAAAGTACATGGACAAGGAGATCACGGTCAAGTTCAATGGCGGGCGGGAAGTCACGGGCACACTGAAGGGGTACGATGCGCTCATGAACTTGGTGCTGGACGAAGTCAAAGAGACGGTGCGAGGTTCGTCGATCCCTCTATACCCCTTCCTATCCTCCCACATACAAAACATCCAGCAGTCCCTCGACTATAAATTGAGTGGAGACAGAAAGAGAGGGAAAGTGAGAAGAGCCAGGCTGGCTAACGCTTCTGGGATTCACCCTTGGCCCAAAACAAAAATGCAGATGAAGAAGGAAACGACTCGACGCGGCCGCTGGGCCTGGTAGTTGCACGAGGCACGCTGCTCGTGGTGATTACCCCCGTGGATGGCAGCGAAGAGATTGCCAATCCGTTTGCAGCATCCGAAGAAGACTGAGACCAAGTAGCATCAAAAGAAGAAAAGGAAAGGAGGCAGCGCCCAATGGTGTTCCACCACCTGCAGACTCTACATGGGTACTCGGGGAACGCGGGACAAAGCCACGCCACACGTTCACGCCATCGTAAAGACTCGACAGCGCCCACAGGAAAGGACGGAAAGGTAGAAGCCCCGAATGCTTGTGGAGGAAGAGGAGAAAAGGGAAAAAAAGACCATTGGAGATGGGAAAGCTTCGCTATTGGGCCTTCCAAGATATCGTGCTGCAGAACTCGATACCCCGGACAGACAGGACTGTTGGAGAAAGGGGAAAGAAAAGTCATGGTCGGCGCGGCAGTCGGTCTCATGGCCAGAGTATCTCGTGCCGGCTGACTGACTGCGCGAGGAATCTCCTTTTACGTGGACCACTCCCAACCCCAGCGTCGAAACCCCCAAATGCATACAGAGTCTACGAGGCTCCACAACCATAATAGTTGGGTCTGTATTCTTTGATGTTTTGTTGTGGTCCTAAGTATACTATCTTTCGCTTCTCTTATTCAGTATAGACGTGGTGCGCTGGTTCTCGATGTCCGAAGCGTGCCCATGAAAGCTGCGATGCAGCGGCTGGTGTCTTCACAGATAGATCATATGAAGCTGTGTCGTATATGACGCCATTTCGCACCATCCCCCAATGTTGGAACATGCAGCCTCCCTGTCGGCAATGCACATGCGAATATGGAGCGGCTGGAGGAAAGCGGCGCGGATCGTCTGCCCCTTTTATTGGGTTCGGGCTCCCATCCGTGACTTCCGTGATAACTCCGGTGGTGTCCTTATTCTGCGCAATTGCGATCTTGACGAGGGCGCACGTTGCTACATGTGGGCACTCTGGGACCGGCGCGGCGGTGTCGAACTGGGGACCCTCTAGGTCGCCCGGCCCGATTTGTTGGACTTGAGGAGTTCTCCGAATGCGTTTCCTAGTTGTTTCTTCATCTCCTTGTAGCTGACGATGAAGCTCGTTTGCTCGTCACGGCTGGTCAGGCATATTCTTTCCTCGGTCCCTGCATCTAGCTTGTTAAGGCAACGCAGCATGTGTCCCATGTCCAAGACAGGAGTCCCGTTGCCGTCAACCTGATGGAAGACGTAATCGCGGAAGAGCTTTAGCATATAGCGCTCGCCATTTTCGGCCCACGCCCTGTCTCCCTCTACATCGTGCCTCTCATTGATGACGGCAAGTTTGAAACATAAGCGCGCGATGCGGCCGTTTTCAAGCTCTCGAGTCAAATGCGCATTCTGTGAGTCGAACCCATGCAATGTCTGGTCAAGTGTGGTCATGACGTGGCCCGCGATGCCGTTGATGAGTTCTTCAATCCCCTTGTGAGCCGGTGGCTGTGCCGGCGTTAAGAGCCATATGACGGTGTCACGCAGTTCGACAGAATAGGAACGGCTCATCTGCTCAACGGGGGCCTTGAGATTTGTAAGTTGGCCGGGAAGTGTTCCAGTTGCAAGGCACAAAATAACGCGCCCAAATTGAATAAAGTCGTCCTGCTGCAGCTCTAGTACAGGTCGCCGTAATTCATAGTGAACCACGTCCAGGATGGAGCAAGCGTTGAGCCTGATTCGTTGATGATCCGTAATCAGGATCTTGGTGACATCGATGCATCGGGCAGCCAGATTGAGCGCATGGATTGCCTTCAGTGCGTTCGCAATCTGAGTAATGTAGCTCCACAACAAGGCCTCGGGAACGGCCGGCTTCGGCTGGAACCGGTTCCCAGGAGCCACTGGCGAGGGAGTCAAGTGGTGTTCCGCCAGCGTCTTGGACAATGGGAAGTAATCCTGTACAAAGACGAGTGAGCTGTCTCCAAATGCTCGAACCGTGAATGCGTCCTGTATTGCGACCACGTTGGCACAATCGACCTTTTTCCACTCCTTGACGGACCGGATAGCTTGCTCGTTGGTCAGTCTGTACCCCTCCAGTCTGCGCAGACAGCACAAGTGCCCAGTTTTTGAGGACATTGCCTTATACACCCAGCTGGGAAAGCCGAAAATGTTGGCATTTTTCCTGTACGTTGTATCGAGTGGCACCAGTGAGTGGTAATTCTCCAGTTGAGGTAGTTGTGAATTGGGCAGGACCTGTAGCGCGGCCTCCATCTTGCGCTGCGACTCCTGACGGACGTCTTCTGGCAGGAAGAAGTCGCGGGTCAGGCGATGGTAGGGCATCATGCCCTCTCTTCGCGGACCATAAGAAACGTACAAGTGGTGCTGCAGCGGCTGCAATGGTGCGGCAAACGGGCCTGAGCCTGGATAAAATCCTGTACTGGCACTTGCTGTTGCATGTTCATCTGCGTAGGGATTGTATTGTGATCCCGGGAGGCTTTGACTGATGCTTGCCATCTGAAAGGGGTCGTAATTGGCGGCGCTGTCTTGGGCGGGGCCGTTTGATACAGCCTTGGTCATCCATCAGTGTTGAACAAAGCACAGAGACTTGCCGATCCACGATAACTAACCTGCGCATTGACATCGAAGGCGGGCGTGAACTCGCGTATGGCGGCGGGGTTGAATACAGCAGCTTCTGGCTCAGCAGGAGTCGCCGGTGAGGCTGGTTATATGTGTAGTTAGTCTACCGAAAGCGATGCAATGGCGAGAAGACGCACCGGCAAGGCCTCGAGGTGTGAAAGAGGGAGCATTTGCGGCTTGGGTGGAGAAGGTCGCCTTCTTGGCTGTATTTTGCAAGTTTGCGGGAGTGAAGGATGGCGACTCGACGTTGAGAATTCTTCGAGACCTACACGCGACGCCATGTCAGCACTCAGCGGGCACCTTGGTGGGGTGTAGAGGCCCATGGTGTTTCTCGAGACGTGAATCTCGTAGCCAAGGCGCTGACACCAGGACCCGAATTGCATACGGATACAACATACATGTCGGGTTGGGTTATTGTATTCCTGGCTTGGTTTTGTTCGTGGGAGAAGGAGCAGCCCTGGTCCTCGTATCGGCAATGACCGTAAATAGTGACGTTTCGACAGGGCGTATCTCTGTTTTCTGCAACATGAGGCAAACGTCAGTTACATATCAACCAGTGATTCAGGAGCCCGGAGCTGGCCGGACTTGTCTTGGGCGGTTGCCGTCGTCATACCGCGTCCCTTTGGGTTTGGTGAAGAACCGAGTGGACGCCTCAAATCTGACGAGGCGAACCGCGATGCTGCCATGATCTGATGGGTCGGAGACTCCAATTCCAGCAGTCGATTTCACGACGTCTGAGCATGGTCAGCTTGTGCTTGTGACGGCCGACGTGACGCGATCCGAGGCCGGCGCCGTTTGTGCGGGGCGGCAATCCCAGGCTGCTGCTGAGAAGTAGGAGGTTTTGGAGCAAGCCGAAGCGCGCAGCGTGCTCTGGCAACGTACCTCGGCGAAGCAGTCATCTGCCATGGCTCAATTGGTCGCGTGGAAACGGCGCTCATTTACGAATACCGAAAATGACCGCAACGCAAGCTCACGGCCAGCGGCAGCCCGAATGACGTTGGCGAAGCAAGGTCGGGGCCAGGCAAGGTGGAGGTAGTAGGGCTGGAGTTTTTGGAGTTGCAGGTGGAATCGGGAACATGGCGCAGATGCCGCGGGTCGGTGGTGGGTGGTGGTAGGTGAAGGTGGGTGATGGTGGGGAACTCTAATGAGGAGGAAGAAACTATAACCAGAGACTAGACTCAGCAGAGCGCAACTCAAACGCGCGCGGTCAGATGCGCCGGCACCGGCCCTGCCATCTCAATGCTTCAGGGGAAACGGGCCAGCGTCGCGCTCCGGGCTGCCTTGAACGGTGGTGCCGCATGGCCGCGCGTGCAGTCGCGATTGATGATGAGTCGTCAATTGCACGATTAGGCTTACGACCTCGTACTCTTCAGTCATATTCGAGAGACTCAATCACGCATAACGCATGCATCCTCTCTGCACACTATTCGTACAAAACCATGTTGGCTCAAAGGTTGACACTTCCTGCGCCTGCCTCCTCGGCAGTGCCCCACCAAAGCTGGCCCGGCCAAGCGCCGCATTATGTGCCTTCCTCTTTATTCGGACGCTACCATGCCTCTGTCTGAGTGAACAGTGTTGGCTTTCCTTCCGCCCCCAAACTGAAGAAGGAATCTCACCAACGACCGATACTCGGAGAGTCCTTTCCGCGCAATCAATCTCCCGTTCATGTCCTCGTCTTCCTCGATGGGTGTCTTTTGATCTTCTCCTCTGTCCGCAAACCGCGTCGCACCCCCACCGATGGCCGACGCTGGCGATGACGTGGGACAGCTGTCCCCATCTCAGCAAGAAGCTCTGCAGCAGTATATCCAGGTCACCGACCAAGAGCTCCATGAAGCTGTGCGTCTCCTGCAGAGGTCACAATGGAACGTTCAGGTGGGCCACACTTTCACTCCTATCTTCTCACCAATCCGACACATGGTTGACATGCTCGCAAGATTGCCATTGCCAAATTCTTCGACGGCGAAGGCCCTGATCCGATGGTCGAGGCCATGGCTGTCCAAGACGTCCCTCGAGCGACTGCGAGACATGAAACCTTGCACGAAAGTCTTTTCGCTCCCGAGTCTTTTGCACCGAGGACGAATCGCCGGAGTAGAACCGATCCAGCACCGAGAGTTGTCCCTCCAGTGTCGGTCACCCATCAGTCGCCCTGGCTGATTGGTTTGTTACTTGCACCATTCAGCTATGGCTGGCGCGCGGCATCTGGCGTTCTTCGCACGTTCTGGTATATTCTGTCATTCTTGCCTGCTTCCGTCCGACCACGGGCCGTCACAAGCCGCATGTCTTCCGGATTCAGGGACACGACTGGCCGCCGGATGTTGATGCCTCGCGACACGGCTGCGCGATTCAAGCGAGAGTTCGATGAGGAGTATGGAACCAATGACCTCCCCTTTCATGAAGGGGGCATGGCTCAAGCACATGATTTGGCAAAGAAGGAGCTCAAATTCTTACTCGTCGTCCTACTTTCGCCCGAGCACGATGATACCTCATCTTTTGTTCGAGACACCTTGTTGTCGCAAGATGTCGTCGACTACATCAAGAACCCTTCAAATAACATTGTCTTGTGGGGTGGAAATGTACTTGATTCTGAGGCATACCAAGTGGCCGCAGAATACACATGCACCAAGTTCCCCTTCTCGGCACTGATATGCCTGACGCCCAAAGAAGGAAGCACGAGGATGGGCATCGTCAAGCGTCTTGTTGGTCCAATGCCGGCGATGACTTACCTGTCAGAGCTTCAGAACGCGATCGAGAAATATGGCTCAGACCTGGACGGTGTGCGCGCGGACAGAACTGCCCAGGAGGTGGCTAGAAGCCTTCGCAACGAACAGGATTCAGCATACGAACGATCGCTCGCCATTGACAGAGAAAGGGCCCGCCAAAGAAAAGAAGCTGCGGCAGCCGCCGAGGCAGCCGAGTCTCTGGCCCGCCAGAGAGCTGGAGAGGCAGAAATGCTGGCTAAGCAACGTCAGCAGTGGAGAGCCTGGCGGGCAACGCAAATCACCCGCGAACCACCGCCTAACGACAAGAATGTGGTTCGTGTTGCGCTCAAGCTGCCAAACGAGTTTGCTGGAGCCGGTCGGGTTATAAGAAGATTTCCTCAGGATGCGTCACTAGAGGAGCTCTACGCCTTCGTCGACTGCCACGATAAGCTGCAGGAGCTCGAGGATGCTGGCGATGCAAAACAGCCGACGCCGGTGGAGGCGCCCAAGAATTACGAACACAAATACCAGTTCCAAATAGCGTCAACGCTGCCACGGGTGGTGTATGAGCCCAGCACTACGACCACGATGGGACAGAGCATCGGCAAGTCAGGCAATCTGATTGTTGAGCAATTGATACCTGATTCCGACGGCGAGGACGACGAGAGCAGTCAGGAATAGGCTCTCCAATTGGAGGAAACTGGACGTGGGGTTGCGGAGTTGCTTTTGACCTTGGTGAGTGAGGTCCGAAGCCGCGTGCGAAGAGGCTCGTAAGCAGGTAGCGTAGACATTGTATCAAAGCGTCTCAGAACTGGGGAAGGTTGAAAAACAAACATGGTGCCTGTGGATGACGACGACCTCGATGCCTCGTCAATGACCTGTACCTAGGTCGCTCATCTTCTAGATCTGCAAGAACGATGACGACGCACTCAGACGACACAGGGAGGGGCATCATGATCTCATTTGCGCCGTGGACGGCATGAGCGATGAAAAGGTGAGGAGGGGGCGCGACATCGAAAGCTCACAGGCGTTTCGGCCCATTTGGCCATCTGGTGTTGCGCGGCTCCCAGGTTGGGAAGGGGATTGCGTAGGCGCGTGAGGCTGTGCTGAGGTGGCGGCCCTTGACGATTCAGAGCTGGCCCCCCTCCCTCCCCCGTCACCTCGTTTGTCTGTCTGTCTCTCCCTTCCTGTGTCCCCTCAAGTTCTTGGCAATGACAAGCCAACTGACGTGGCAGCGGCTCATCGAATTCATCCTCGAGAAGCCAATCCGCGCGAAGTCGCGAACCTGCCACGGCAGTGCTTGATCTAACAGAGCGTAGAAACAGCTCGGAACGGGGCTTAGAATGAAAAAGGATCAGACTCCGCCATCACTTTTCTGTCCTTTGCGCCCCAGCAGCCGAGCAACGGCGGCACGTCCCTTATTGAACGGTGCAACGTCAAGGCAACCCCACGCCACTCAGGAGGCCGCGAAAGCGTTTGGGCACCAGTTTAGGCTAATCTTGGTCTCCGCTGCTAGTCGGGCCTGCCCTGCCACACTGCCTGACCTGCCACTGCTATTTCTGTGGCCGCCGCCGTCGGCGGGGGAGGGGGCAGCATTCAGAAAAAAAGGGTCCAACCCCTGTCGCCTGTACTGTACGTGCTAGAACTGGCGGACGCTCCGCTACTGCTTTGGGGGGGTGAGAAGAAGGGTTCATGGTATGACCGTTTGAACTTTGGCGCATCCCAAGAGGTTTCGCGACACTTGAATGTCGCCTCCTTTGCTGGCGTAATTTCTGCACCTGACTGACAGGACAATACCGCGTCAACTGCTTCCGAAATTCCCTGTCATCTACGTTATCGTTGCCCGAAACCTCACCTTGTCGTCGTCGACCTGCTGCACTCCCCGAGCTGTTCAATCTCTTCCAAGTCCCCCGCCGCCCAACAAAACTTCCAGCTTCGTCGCCACCATCGTCAACGGTCCTCGAATCTGCGCCTTGGGGGCTGCGTTTCGCCATTCTCCAGCTGCGAGTATTGGCAGGCATCAGAGCAGCAGCCGTCGCGCGATTTACTGTCGGTCAAAATGAAGGCCATGAAGGGCCTCAGCGTCAACAAGATGCTGGGCAGCATAAAGCGAAGAGCCGGCGGTATGTTGAGTGCACCAAAGTCCTTGCCTCGCGAGCATACACCCACAGAGACATCAACATCATTCCAGACTTTGTAATTCAATCATCTGACATTTGACTGATAGCTGGCTCAGGAAGCTCCAGTATGCCTCCCGCATCTGCCGCGACCCCGGCCGAGAACCCTGAGATTACTGCGCACAACAGTGTGGTATGGACAGCCCAGTCTTGACTTGAGCAGTCGTCCACCCGGAGCAAAGAGACATGACACTAAATCTTTCCTGAATATAGAAAGCATTTTGCGAGTCTGGCGGCAATGCTCAGGTATGTCCCAGGCATCAAGTTCCTGTGGTAACCTTCTCATGACAATAGCTTGAACAGACCGGCTGACGAGGTTTTGTGCTAGAGTGACGAGGTGCTTTTCCTCCCGCCGATCGTCGACGCAGCAGAGTCCTCCCCGGCTGCGGCTGCTGAGTGCGCGCGCGTCATCCGTAAATATTTGAGCAAGGAGTATAGCTCGAGACCATCATGGCAATACAATGCCATCATGCTTGTCAGAATACTCACCGACAATCCCGGCGAGACGTTTACGAGAAACCTCGACGACAAGTTCGTAGACACGATTCGAAATCTATTGAAGAGCGTAAAGGATCGGGGCGTTTGGCAGATCTTGATGGAGACTATGGATGATTTCGAGTACAGCAAAATGGACGATCAAAACTTGGCTCCCCTCATATTAATGTGGAAAAAGGAGAAGGAGACTGCAACAAAGAAGCACGGGGTATGTGTTGTTCACCTCGACAAGATGGCCAAACGCCAAATACGATCCCAACTAATATCGCACTAGGCCCGAGGACCATCACTCCCCCCCCGGCCCCCGTTCCCGTTCATGACTGCCCCGCCGGGGAACAGGCATTCCCAGAACTATTTTGCCAAGGCACACTCCAACAATCGCTTGCCAGATCCCGTCGAGCTCGCGTCCAGGCTGGAAGAGGCGCGAACATCAGCCAAGTTGCTCGAGCAGGTGGTCATGAATACACCCCCAGATGAAATGCTCCAAAACGAGCTGATCAGAGAATTTGCCGATCGTTGTTTGAGTGCGTCTCGCAGTCTGCAAGGCTACATGGTGTCTGAGAACCCGGCCCCGGACAATGACACGATGGAGGGCTTGATAGACACAAATGAGCAACTGCAGACAGCCTTGAACCAGCATAAACGAGCAGTGCTCAACGCTCGAAAGCAATTGGGGCTTGGCATCAGCCCCGGCGACGACTCGCCCGCGTTGCAGTCCGATCAATCGGACACCAACAGCCAATTACGGACGAATGGCGATGCCTCGGGCCTTTTGGCCGGCGGTGCAGCGCCAGACGTCGCTGGTGGAAAAGGCAAGCAAACGCAGCAGTATCCTGGTTTGGCAAGCAATGGTATGGGGAGTGGGTCCAATTCACGGCATTCGCCTAAAAATGAGGCTCTTGCCGATCCGTTTGCGGATCCCGCTGAAGCGAAAGCCGCTGGCCACACCCCTCTGAAATTTGAACCCGAATTTCCTCACGAGCCGTTTCATCCAGGGTTTGGCGGCCCTCTTTCGAGCAACACACCGGCGCTTAATGGCGTGGGCAGCTCCATTTCTCACAACGGCTTGAGCAAACTGGAAACGACAGTCGAGAATAATCGAGACGACGGCAGCAGCGACATCTACGCAGCGACGCCGCAGGGGAACAAGTCCCGCCATTTGTGAGAGGACGCGAGCGATTTTTTTCTTGCTGAATGGCTGTTTGCCAAGAGAGGACAGCAGACGTGTGTATAATTTGCCTTTTCGCGTCCGACTGCCAGGACCAATGATGCTGTGGAGGGGGTTCCGTTCACCTGGGAGAGAAGAGCACGTGTTCCTTTTGGGCTGCGCTTGTCTGACATGTTGCGAAGTTTTTGAGATGAGAGCCATGATTCCCTCCGCCTTTCCCCCTCTTCTCTTTCTGTCTTTTTCTTGACATTTCCTCTTGCCCTGCTCGGCCGCCGCAACATCGCTGCTTGTTCGACCTTGATATGAGCTCATTTGATCGGGAGCGGGCAATATTGTGATCCATAGCGATATTTTAAGCTAGCCGCCAATGAGAGCAGATTCTCGCACGGGATCATGATTTCTGGTATCCAAGACATTTGTTTTCATACACCATGACCTTTGGGACTGGCTTACAGGCCTCAGGGTGGCTTGTTGAGGCTAGGGGCGATTTGACGATTAGCAGATGGTTGTCTTTGCCGCAGCAAGAAGTAGAGCCAATCCGTGGAGTGGTCCGTTACCCACAATGATGGTGTGGTACGGAGTATGACCAAGTGTACCACGATATGCTACTCTTGGGTACCGCGTCACGCCCTGGTCATTAGTTCGTTAGTCGGCGTCTCCGAGGGCCCGTATCAACTGCGACTGACTGTGTGATGTGACTCGTTGAGCCTCTTGCTGTTGGTCCCAGCACAAAACCCCATACTCCGTATCATTCCCTGCTCGCGCTTTGAGCCTCTGATTTTGCACTTTCGTGTCCAATGCCGCTGATCAATTCCTGGTTTCTTTCTCCGTTGTTTTCCCTGTTGCACTGCTGGCTCTCTTATATATCCCCACGAGCGCCTGCGTATCTACGCAAATTCTACAAGCGGCAGGAAGCCTGGAAAAAGTGGCGAAGACTACTGAGCAAGTGTTACCGTATTTGTTTCTACGCAAGGATAGACTGTTTAAGAGTCCGGCACCAGCGATGTCAAAGCTCTAGCAGCACGCAACTTCTAGGAAGGTATGAACAAGGCCGTTGGCAACTCAAACAAGAGAGAGCGACCTTGCCGAAAACTATGCGCTACTGAAATTATCAGTAGACCAGATACCCAGCTTGTGGAACAGTGGAAGTTTGCTATTGGAAGGGGATATTATGAGAAATAGAACCCGCAGCCCAGCCTGGTTGAGAAAGCTGCTCGATCATTCAGAAATTTTTCTACCGACAATGAATATGGATAGCTCCGGAGAGCGCTCAATTTTGACATATCCTGCGATGAGTACGTCGCTGGCAGGTTCAATTAGCTGTGCCGTGTTTGAGAAAATAGATTGTTGCAGGCTGCCGAATAAAATAGCAGAAGGATGGATCTACGGCGCCGACACGGGACCTGAAGACAACGAGGCTGTGCATAAGCGCTGTCACAGATTCCGCAAGTCTATTGGCACGCGAAAAGGGGTAAGCTTTTTCTACCATCTGTTGTGCACGGTTCTTTTCGTATCCAAGATTTGGCGTCCGCGCACGTAGGTAGACAAGAGGTCCCTCAGCAAGCATGGTGGTCAATCAGCAGATATAATCATCAGCCGCTTCTAAAAAGAGCTAATTAAGCCGGGGCTCTCGGAGAGTACTTCGCTCTCGAAGCCCGTGCCCTTTTCCAGACTCTGCTGACGCCCCTGCTTGGAACGAATTTCAAAGTCATCAGCGCATTCTTACCAAAGGCCTTTCTTTAGCTCGTGTAAACTGACTTCGCGGCAGGCTGAATGAAGTGTGAAGCAAATCAATATATCGTTAGAGAAGCCAGCTTCTATACCTTTATCCAAGCACGACGATATAGCACGTTGGGCATGGCCGTTCCTGGTGATCGGCTTGTCACAGTGACTGCGGACCAGGATGTATCGCGCGAATGTATTTAGAGATGCATCAGTGAAATTTCGGTTCGCCCAGAAAGCCTCAAACCTGTCATGAGCGAGACAACGCGCCAATCAGTCAAACGCACTTGCGTCAACGGGACAAAGAATCGCGGTGAACAGGAGCGGTGTGTATGGAAGCTTTTGGCCACTGCCCGACTATCGGGCCGTAGTAATGAGAGCATACATATGATCGCTGCCAGGTAAGCTTGCAAAAAGAAGGAAACTTTTGCAAACTGGGTTGAAATCGTACTCGAGCTTCTAGATAACATGGTGTCTGAGACGACAAAAGACCTTTCAGAAAGTCACCGTGTTCTTGAACGCTGGTCTCCGCGGCGTCGATGTAGTCAGTTGAGCCTGTCTGGTGCTCTGCGGCAAGGACAGAATCGTCGATAAGTCGGGCACAGCGCCTATCCGCCTAGCATCGCCATCAATTCGTGGCCTGGGAGGTTGCGGCTGCACGTTAGCACAATGTCGCTTAACAGGCAGAAGACGCCAGTTCACCAGCGGCCAACGTGGAACTTCATTGTTTGACGCGATGATCGTCCGGCTGAGATTGCGAGTGTGACCTCGGACGAGCGATCAGAAACGGGTTCCGGGGCGGGTCCCATCAATTATGGACAGCGTGGAAGGAGGAGGACGACCGAGGCGGCCCAACGTTCCTGCCTGGTGTCTTGCAACTGGAGATTATCGCGAACCACAGGGCGCGCACTCGCCCACAGCTCTTCGTCCGCATTGTCGTCTCTCATACCTTCCCTATTCACATCTCAATCAAAATTGCATGAAACGGACCAGACAACAACAGCACGCCGACGGCAATCAAGTGCTCGAAAGCCGGTGGCATGCGCGAGAACACGGTCCTGCGTGCGTCGTCGTGATGTCAATGGTCTTTGGAAACGATTGCATTCGAACGCAGTGGGTCCTGGACCCCCGCAAGATGCCCTCTCATGCCAATCCGAAAAGCAACACGATGCAAATCGCCCGAGTGCCGTGAGAAGCCGGCGAATGCGACGTCACGAGGGGTCTGCACAGGCTTACACAAGGCATCGTCGCATCGACATGGAAGATGTAAGACGTGGCAGAGCATTCGCTAGGCTGCACTCTCCAAGGGCATCGGACCTATACTAGCAGATGGCATGCCGTGGGCTCGGGTTGTTGCTCCAATCCGTCCATCGACCGCCGTTGGTTTCCCTCGATTATGAGCTTTGACAAGTGATTCGACGACTGGACATGCACGCGAGCGACACTACAAGCTGCACTGGCCATCAGGAGTACAGCTCACGCAATTGTCAAGTGTATTTATGAGCAGGGCGGGCATTGCTGGGACATGTCAGCTCTCGAACGGATTGGTTCGCCGCATTGTGTGCGGCGCGTCCAATAGGTAGGCCGGTTGGCTGGCTCGTTGGTGTTGTCATATTTCCATTTCGGGAACTGGTTGCGAGGATACCGATTTTCCCTGCTGTCAGCTCTTGGGCCCAGAAAGGCGGGTTTTGGGGCCAAGCTTTCTTTCACTGTGCCGGTCGAGCTGGTCGATTTAGCGCGCCCCGTGGCAAGATTCGAAGCCGCTGCTGATCTATTCCAGACAAGTTGGCAGCTCGCTTGCCCCTCGGAACGTTCCACTCGGGATTCACCAAACCCGGCATCTCAACCTTGTCGTTGGCGGCTGGATGAGGCCAGTGCAGCCCGCTTCTTCGCAATCAGATCCACCCGGCGGTGTCGGTTGGCAGCTACGTATGTACGCGCTGGCTCGCCAGGCCGGGCTTTGGCTACCTTTAATTCACGACAATGCTCGGTTCTCATACTTGGATTTTCGAAGGTATAGCATCACCACGTGTCCTGTCTACCCTGGTTTGCGCTTTGGGAGACCTCTCGCCCCCCACACACACCCTGGACTGGTGATTCGAGCTGCCCCATGCCGCTCTTAGCGTGCCATTGTCTCTGCCCGGGATGGCGAGAGCATATATCTGAACCCGCGGGTGATCTGCGCATGAAGGTGCTGAATTTTGAATACCTCTTCCTCAGCGGGATCGAAGGAGGTGGTCATTGGTGTCGCAGGTAGAGCTTTTGATCTGGTCATTAACTCTCGGGCCTGATGCAACAGCTTGGCAGATGGAGCATCAACGACAAGAGTCAAGGCATTCCATTGTCTGTATAAGTCGGCTTGCCCAACCAATGATCGACTACTCCACAAGATGTCATGTTGGGTTTTGACGCTAAGCAAGCTTGATGTCGCCTGTTCGGCCATATGCACCCGACGCAGTCTGACTCTCGGTTCGATTTTACAAGAGACTGCCTGACTCCGGTTGCCCTTTCCTCGCTGACTGTCGCTTTCTAAGTCCCTTGTCATTCCATCTTGGTCTCGCCCTGTCAGACGCCACTTGTGTCATGACCGTTCAGCGATCTCTCAGACAAGGTAATACTCTGGCTCGGAGCATGGCAATTAAGCCGCCAAGAATCCACAGCTGAAAGAATCGGCCTTGCCAATAGGGACTCCCGCGGGAACATCCCGTCTGCCAAATCGGGACGCTGTCCTGAGTTTCTATTCAGTTCTTGCAAGCTCACTCTGCTGAAATGCAGATGAAGGTTTCGAGATTAATGCCTTTGATGGATTGCAGCCGCTCTGCGGCTAATTTGCATCGCGAATCCTACCTGATGATGTCAAGCACCAACAAGAAACTCCCAGAAGAGGGATATTTTGACTCTGTCCTATACAAAGACCTGGTCCGGCACTACATCTTCGAGCTAAGCTCGGAACTATTGATGGCCGTGCTGGAACAGGTATGATGGATTCTGCGGTTTGGGGCTGTATCGCAGTAATGATGCCGAGAGACTGACATGATGGACCAGCTTCGTGAGTTGGACAAAAAGTCCGTCTCGACTGCTCGGCTGGTCTGCCGCCTGTTCAATTCTATAGCCACGCCGATTGCTTATCGTCATATTGACTTGAATGAGGCGATCGTGCGTCAGGATGCCCGAGAGCGCTTTCCAACCGTCATGAAGCACATTTCATCTTTCACAAACCACGTCACCATCCGCAACGACTTGGGCCCCGTGGGAGTCAGGCGGATTTTGTCTATCATCTCAAGACTCTCGTCAGTGACGTAAGTCAGGGAATTTGCAGGCGTTTTGGATGACTTTGGCTGAGATGAACAGCTTCCGTTTTGTCCCAGACGCCCGCGTCTGGTCAGTCGCCCACTTGCTCGACTACAACCAGCTCAAAAGAGACGGCACTGAAGTCCACATAGAGGGTCTTCCACTGAGCAGCTCGCAGCACGATCTGCACGAATCGCTTCTCGACCTCGCCCTGACAGAACATGTGGTATCGTTGCAGTTGTCTGCGCCGACTCCCCCGCTGACAACCAAGGCCGAATCGATGAAACGCCTCCTTCTCCGATGCCCGTCTCTCAAAACACTTGGCTATGAGGACATCGGCCGCGGAACGAGCTTTGAATTTCAACCAGGAGAGCGCATGCCGCCAGTTCAGAGTTTGTCGCTCAGGTCATATGATTGGATTCATTCCGCCACTGAAGTTGAGAGACACTGGGACTTGTCGAGCCTGCGATCGCTGTCCCTCACTTCTGTGCCTGTATCCACCTTCCTTCTGTCCATCCCGCTCGATGATTTGAGCCAACTGAGATGCCTACGAGTACATGACAGTCTGCCGCATGGGCAAGATGGCGGAGAAGATGCTACACGCGGCGTGTATCTTCTTGTTCGAGATCACATCGAGAGACTGCAGGTTATGGATGTGTTTTGCCACACGGAACTCTTTGGGATTGATGCCATTCTACGACACGGTAGTTCTCTCAGGGAGCTGCGCTTCCGCGACCACGTTGGTTTCCAGCACGATGACATCAAGTGCCCGACTCTCCGCCCCCAAGACGTTGCAGTGCTCGGCGCGAGCTTGTCGCATGTGCGGATACTAGAGCTGGACATGGATGTCAGACTCTGCCATGCGTCAGAGTTTTTGCAGGCCGTATCGTCGTTTCCGTCGCTGCACACGCTCGCTCTGCACGTACAGACTTTGGTCTGTCCTGACGAGGAGCAAATTGCAGTGCGAGACGCAGACTACGAAGCGGCAATGGAGACGTTCTTGTTTCTTCTGCGCCAGCGAGAAACGGCCAGTGCTCGTGTGCTATGGAAAAGAATCACCATCAATGTCGGAGGCTGGCAGAGAGTAACGACCCGCAGGCTAAGCTTGGCCTGGAAGAGGCAGAATGCGAGGGGCATCTTTGCTGAGAGGTGTTTCGAGATGAGCAGGGAGGAGGATGGACAGTACTTTGTGCGGGAGGAACGATGCCGTGATGCCTCGGAATTTTCATCCCCACCACAGGCGTCCACCCCCGTGTGATACGAGCTCGAGATGACTGCGGCTGAGCTGTTCACCGTGTCAAGACGAATCAACGAGATTTCGGTGGGAAAGGTGGCAGCACTCGTTTTCTAGTTGCGAGTTTGGGGCTAGCAATGTCACCGTCGAGTTTGTGGTGCCTAGATTTGTGTGAGGATCAGAGAGGTTTGAATTTCAAGGTAAGCCAGAAGGTCTTTTTCTGGAGAACTGCCGAATTCCAAAGATCGAAGCTCACTCGGGCTATGGGCAAGAGCCGCGCGCGCAAGTCTGCAATAATGCTTCGCTCGTATTCCGTCCGTCCTCCCTGGCCATGGTTTTGAACAATCTCTCTGCTTCATTGGTCACTCTCATCCACGCTGCGGGATTGACGGCAGGCACTACCCGCTGTGCATAATGCTACTAGGGACAGAAAGCAAGGCTCACGTTCATGCATGTCCCCTGCCATGCATCCTGTGTATGGGAACCGAGTCAGTCACTCAGTCACTTCGGCGAATTACATGCCCTGGCGATGCATCTGATCCAGCAGTTTGTTTGTGCCAGGGCTGGCACAGCTCGCAATCCCGCCGTGCATACGGGTGGCGCACGCACAGGATTTTCCAAGCCCAGATGGTGCGGCGCGTATCATCACCCCCCTCTCCCCTCCTCCTCCTCACCCACGTCGGCACGATGGGGCTAGCTGCACAGCATGGACGTTGCGGTGCGGTGCGGTGTTGTACATGGTGTGTACATGCCGTAACATGTGTACGTACATCCAAGTGCGTGCAGGGCGTTTTTGCCAATGCCGGTGCTTGTGCTAGTGTTGCTCCGCTTCGCCGCCGCGGTGGATGCAGATGCAGACGCAGACGTAGACGCAGTTGATGCAGATATACATGATGCAGTTGGAGACGTCATTGTCCCGGGAGCGAGCGGCGACGGCGGCAGCGACGGCGGCGGGCGGGCCGTGCACGGGTGGGGGGGTTTGGCTGGCTGGCGGACATTGTACGGGCGGATGACGGGAACCACGCAGGCTCTCAAGAAAGAAAAGAAGGAAATGACAAAAAAAAGTTGAATCCAAGAAGTTTATTGCGAATTCTGGGAAAGAGAAGGTGAGTTTTTTTTCTCTTTACTTTTGTCCTTTGCTGGTAATGGCATGGCGTGTGTGCGGAACATTAGCAGTATACGCACGCATGCACTGCAATCAGCGACGAAGCCCTTGCATGCCGATGATCTGGAATATGCACGCCTGTCCACGCCCACCCAGTGAGCGTGCGCATATTGCGAGGACGTACAGCGTCGGCTCCCTGCTTCGCGGGCGCCGAGATGAGACATTGAAGCAGCAGCAGCAGCAGTGCATGTGAGGGTGCATTGTGCTATCGTACCTGTCGACTGGCCTGTGTTTCAGCGTGTGTATGTACGCGTGTCGTGCCGCACAACAGCGGCAGTGGCACATGTACGTTCTGTGCATGTGTATCCAGCGTTGGGTTTGTTCGATTCCTGACAGGGGCAGTGGCACATGCATGTGCTGCACTGTACTGCAGTGAATGATGCTGTGTATAGTCAGGATCAGGCTCGCCTGATACCTGACGGCGCCAGTGGTTTATCCTCCGTGACTTCGCTGCGGATAGTTACTGCGTCAGAGCGGCAGCTGATCGGTCAAGGAATACATAAGCTCGAGAATATGTTTGGTCTTAGACGTGCAGCTGCGGGTGTTCGGGCTGATCTGCTGGCAACGAAACTTGCCTTTGTTCCTCTTGTTTCTACAATATACGGAGGGAACACGTCCTGATGATGAGGCTGAGGTTAACGTTCGTCAGCGGCTGCGGATAGAAAATGCGGGAGCGCCTACATTGGTCCTTGCCCAGCGCCTTCTCCTCCCTTCCCTCATCCTTCTTTATTCTTTTCTCTTTCTTTGTTATTTTCTCTTTTGGTTGTCTTAACAAGGCTGTAGCGAAGCCCTCATCCGTTTTGGTGGAGAGTGGCGCCGGTCCGGATTCTAAATTCGTGCCTGTAACAACAGTTGTGTGTGAGCCAAACGCGCCAGCCAGTTTTGTATACCTGCATCTTGGCGTTTGTGTACAACGCAAAGCTGAAAACTGTGTGTGTGTGTGTGTGTGTACACCCCTGAAGCGCAAACACGATTGATCCATAACACGGCTTTGTTTTCCACGTCTTTGTCTCTGACTTGACAATCGTCCAAGATTCGCTCGTGTCTTCTCTCATGGGTACCAAACGACAGCAGAGGCGTTTCACATCGTCACTACTCGTCTGTAACATGTCCTACAGACAAGCAATCATGAATGGCGGACTGCGTACGAGAAGCTCGGATGCGATATATGTAGAGCTCTGTTGGAAAACGAAGAAACGAGAAAGCAATGCCCTATGCGTGCAAGCCCGCCGTGATTTGGTGGCTGCAAGCTCTTCCAGGGGCTTCGAAGATTTCTCAAGAGGCCGGGAGTCTGGCGCAGAGACCAAGCTTGCTTGACGGATGAAGCAGACGCTTCAACAACAGCTTATAGTCCAAGCCCCCTGCCCATGTTTATGTGTGGCAGTGCAGCACAGGAGCTCCGGCTTTCTCTGAGGTAGCCACGTACGTTGATGCTGCTGGATCTGTCAGGCAAACTATCAAACTTGATATCCAAGAAATTTCAGTCCATGGATACTCATTTCCTGATCTGATGTCAGTCACCCGCGACGGATGCAGTACCAAGCCACGGTTTTGAATATCTGAAGGCGAGGTAATTTTGGTGCCTTCACACTAGTAATGACAGTGAAAGGGCGGACGTGTACAGGAGTGAGCTAGCAGTATTAACTCCTGCGGCGCGCGCAAGAGCGAGCAAGCATCTTGAGTTCCTCCGACGTGCCGCAACGTCAATGCAAGACAGCTTGTGGTGACACAGTTTTTGATTGAAATTGCATCACTCTCTGCGCTTCGGCAGACCTTTCTTGCACAACCGCAGCGCTGGCTGCCTGTGGGTTCGCTCATTCGGCTAGACGGAAATGTGCTCCTGCTTTTGACATCATGCAGAAGAAATGGGCAAAGAAATGGGCACCTTGGGATGCCAGGCTCATTGGAACGATGGCTGACGAAGTCGGCAGCACCATCTCGCCCGAGATACGAGGGGAACAGCCAGTGGTAACAAGTTGTTCGGCCAGAATAGCACGGGCGAGAAGTGGCTTTGTAGGAAGCTTGTAGGGAGAACGATCTCGAAGACACGGCGTTTGCGCAGTTTTTGTGCTGCGGAAAAATGGAGAGTGCAGAGACATAAACGCGGCGACATCGCTGGCGGGAAACATCGGCCCGAGGCCAAAGGGTCCGAAACTTATTCCAGCGTCACGACAATCGACACTGATCAAAAGACCAGAGTCCAATGATACCCATGCTGTTATGGAGACTGCACGAGGCAGATGCGATGAACCGATCGACGACAGAGCTATCAGGCACACAAACAGACGCATTGAATCCCTGTAGAGGCATCATTATTAGTCAATTCTCAGAACCGACGAGCAGTGGCACGAAGGAGCGAGCGGTCGACCGGCAACGCTCGGCACAATAGTGAAGACGCACCAAGTTTCATTGCTCGCAAGACCTATTTGCTGCCACTGCCAACGAAGCGGCTGTTCAATTGCAGGTTTATCACGGAAGAGACGGTGGGCCAGAGAGAAAAAGGAGTCAATGCATACGAAATGTCCTCATCTGGCATCAAGGGGCCAGTATGCCCCATCCAACCATGTACAGCATGATATTGGGTACTTTTCCCTTCGTAACGCCGAGTTTCCGGTGCTGCGCTTCCTTCCTCGCTGTACCTGTTGTTGCTCCCAGGTCAGGGCACAGACGCAACAAGACGGCCACCCGTCCAACAAAGCACAGATAACCAACAACATAACCCATTGACCAGAGTCTGTCTTCTCCTGGTGCCACAGGACGCGGCAAGCCGTCGACACCAAGCCACCGTCTTTCAAAATCGATAGACTCGAACATCGTCCGTAACCCGTGGAACTTGACCTTGCGAACAGCACAGGCCCTGCGGTCTGGGCCGGTCGACGGCCATGCTGGAGTGCAGGCGGCGACGAACCCTACCGGAAGTCGCCTGCAGCGGGCTGGCACTGCTGCGCTCGAATGCTACTTTGGGAGAATCCGGGTCAGTTTGATGTGTTGAGGTCTTGGGACCATCGTGGAGAGTGGCCGGACAGCCAGCGTCAGCCCCCTGATATCGCGAGAATCAAAGAAAACTTCAGAGACTCAGAAAGTGTGACGTCCCAGCCGATAACTACTGCGAGCCGTCAGCACAGTCCTCTCTGGCACATGAACTCAGACAGGTAGGCCAAATGAGTATTCAAGATCGGCAACTTTCATTTGAAATTCAGGCTACAGGTTTCTGTGAGCACTAATACGGCCTTCGATGCAGACAGGGACATTTCCGGTCGTACCATCATGCTATAAACCTCGCTTCAACAAACTCCTATCAGTCAGATAAAAAAAAAATACAAAAGAAACGTATGCCTCCTGCATGCCGGCGCAACGCAATGGATGGCAGGATGGCCCTCGTCCGTCCCAACCGATACCGCAATCGCAGACGCGCATTTGCAAACATACCGGTTCCCACTGTGCTCAAAGCATTCAAACATCGAGACCATGGCTTCTTGCTATCTCAGCCCAAAAAGCCGAGCATCTAGACTAATCCTAGAACTCGAATGACACGAAATAGACAGAGTACACCCTCACACCACTCTCGCCACAAAGCTACCATGCGCAAGCCCAGACAAGAAACAGACACGCCTCCAACGTCCGCCCGCGTGCCAATCACCGCTTCTCGTCACGCCCTGTGCAATCGGCACCATTACGTCCGACACAGGCACAGGCACGTTCCGTCCGTCCGTCCGTCCGTCCGTCCGTTCGTTCGTTTGTCAAAGCACACACACGCTCGCACACTCACAAGCGTGTCCATAGACACATACACGCACGCACAACGAACTCGGCCCAGCCGAAGCCGAAATCCGGGACCGCACGCATCAAAGCGTCGGCCGCCCGTTTCGGCCGTTTGCGCGCGCAACAACCCCCAACCAACAATTGGTGCTGTATGTTGTTTCGCGCCCCCCCGCCAAAATCCAATGGCGTAAAGTGGCAGTGGCAGATGAACGCTAGATTTTTAGTTCTGGCCTCTTTTTTCTTTACCCCCTCGACATCGGCTTATTTTTTTTTTTCAGTTTTTTTTTTTCAGTTTCTTGCGCTTGTGGTGGCCAGCGCCGCTTCCGGGGGGGGAGGGGGCGTGTCGATACGGATGGCGGGGGCTAGGCTACGATTTACTTTTTTTCTTCTGCCCGGTTGGTTGCACTCTAGTGATGAATGATTCCCTCTGCATGCGTGAGCTTCTGTGCGTGTTGGGCGATGGCTCGGTGGGTGTGTGTAAAGTAGGCGCACAAGTGTGTGTGTGTGTGTGTGTGTGTGTGTGTGTGTGTGTGTGTGGGTGCGTATGTGTGTATGCATGCGCCTGAAGAGCTCGACAAGGCGCAATGCAGAAGCCGTCAATACAGAGAAAGACAAAGGAGGGTTGTATTATGCAGCTTGTCTCTGGGTGGGAGGGTGAGACAGGTACGCGCTGCTTCTCGCCCTCTCCGCATTCTGATTCTCGTCATCCCCTCATTCCATTTCACGCAATGAGCATGTCTGAAAGGAAAAATGACGTGCTATTTCAAACAGGAAATAAGCAAGATCTGCCGTACCAAACTCTCGGGGGCATCATGTCTCTGATGCACAACATCCCCTCCCCTGATTTTCCTATCTAACAAGACTTGCAGATTATGAGTGATTCGCTCGTTTGAATACAAACAGTAAAACAGCACCATAGTCACACGCACGCACACGCCCAACACCCCCTTAGCAGCAGAAAAACTCAAACGCCACGAGGTAGGATTTTTCCCGTTCGGCTCGCAACGCACACCCCAGACTGGAGCATTCTTTCTAAAACAAACTCATCAAGGAGGGGAAAGGGGGAGGGGGGTTCGAAATGAAGAAAGAAAAAGGTTGTCAAATGACCTGATTTTAGACAGTTAGCAGCACCACCATCAACTTTCTGTTCTTTCCCAAGCGGCACATGCATGCTGTTCACTCCTTTAGTCTTCCCCCTCCGAGTTGAAATCAAATCAGATCAGCACACAAGAGAAGAGTGAATCGGAGAGAGGCTGTTGGACTACCGAAAACCCAAGATCGAGCACAATAGCGAGTGGGTGTGAAGAAACACCCATCCACATGACCTCTCGGAATTTTCCTTCCCATCCATCCATCCATCCATCGGTCCATCCGTCGTTCCGAGCGGTAGGCCAGATTGAAAAGGAACGAAAGAAAATAGAGCCGTTGCCACTCGGACATGCGTACCTGCGTCATGCAGCCCTACCTGTCTTGTTCAACGGCTGCGAGGAACCGGATGGACGGACGGATGGATGGTAGGGGGTCAATATGGGCAGATAGATGAGATCGGGCAAATTCCCAACGGTCCTCTTTCTTACCAGAGGAGCCTTTACCCCCCCTGTCGCGCAACGTGATGGCAACGCTGATGGAAATAGGAGATGAAGGGTTTCGTGCTTTTGGTCTGTTATATGTAAGCAGAATGAGGAGTTAGCTCGAAAGACGAACGACAGGCAAATGGGGAAGCAACAGCCTCACTTAGAGGCGCTCCAGAACCAACCCAATCCGACTTCTATTCTTAAAGAAAAAACCCCCCAACAGCTCAAAAAGTTCCAGCTGGGATGTGCTGGTCGGAGTTGGGCCGTTGCAAAAGGACGAGGTGGGAGAACCCGGTCGTCACGCACACACACAACTTGTCGATGAGCCGTTTCCCATCTGGATAGCCAATCGAGATGACGCGAGCTGGTGCTCACACACAGGTACACACCACCAGCACAGCTGGCACAGCTGGCATCCCAGCCTGTTCCTGCGGCGGTCTTGCTTGCTGTCGCCTCGGAGTTTCCTCCAGCTGGCGAGCTACGTTCTTAGTGGTGTGTCACCAGAAAGAGGAGGAGAGATGTCACCCGCCCCTTCCTCTTTCTCCGTTTCCTTCTCCTCCGTTGTCAAGAACACGTCGCCGGAAAGAGAATAACACTGTTTCTTGTCTTGCGTCCCCCACCATTTTCTTCTTCGTTTCCTGCCCGTTACAGCTGCTGCCATCCCACGGCCACCCCCCTTTTCACCCAATAGACTTTAAACGCCTGTTCGAGGCAGCCTATCGCTCTTCTTCCTCGCTGTCCTTCCTTCTTGTGTGAGTGTATACACACCGTTTGCTTTGCCAAAGAACCGGCTGCCGCCGTCCAATTCCCTTTTTCGCTAGAACTCTCTCAAAAAGCTAATCGGCTTCCCCTCCCTCTCCCTTCCCACTCAGTCATGTTACGCCCTGGCCAATCAAGACTACTCAAACACAACCACCCCCCTCCCCTCTCCCCCTCCTTTGCTATGCCACTGCTCGGTCAAAGCCAAGCCTCTTGCGCCCGCGCCATTTTTTTTTCGGGCCAACCACAAGTCACCAGACGAGAAGACTCACACTCTCTCGCACCGGAGCTTGTGCCTCTTGCCTTGCCTTTCCCATGACCCCCCTCCTCCTCATCCTCCCACATTCTTACTGGCAGACTCGGGTGCGCGGGCGGGCAGGTGTACGAGCAGAAAGTGGGCTTTGGCTTGGCTTCGTGAATGCCACTCCGGCGGACGGGAGCAAAGGCCCGTCGCGCCCAAGTAAGTCTGTCGTGGCATTGTACGCATGCTTCTTCTCCCGTCTGCCGTTTGCCATCTGCCGCTGCTCGCTCAATATTCTGCCTGCGATTTTTCTCTCTGGGATCTCTCTCGCCCCCTTCCCCTTGGCGGCCATTTCGGGCACCTCCCATGAGAAAAATAAACAGGAGAGGGGCACAAAAATATTATACCACAGTAGAGAGAAAAAGCGGAAGAAGAAAAATAAAAAAGGCCTCTTCATGCAGAAAGGAACAGACGGACGGACGGGCCGTGTGGTCTGAAGGACCGCTCTTAGTGGACTCTCTCTCAGTGTGTGTGGCCTTTCCCGTCTGCCTTGTCTGCTGTTCTTTTCTTTTTTTCCCTTTGTCTCCTGTGCTAGGCCCCCGAGCCCCTGGTCAGCTCTGCCGTCACTCACTCACCGTTGAACCCTTGTTGGGGCTCTATTTCTGGAGTGACGGCGTCGTCGTCATCATGTCGTCGTCGTCGTCGTCACCGTCACAGCGAAGCAGCATCTAGCATATCCCCCCTCCACCCCTGAACGAAGGCGTCTGCGCCGGTCGTTACGGCGGTGCCGCTCACAGCCGGCCGATCTGCTTCCAGTAATGGAGCAGGCAGGCAGAACGATACACAGGGATCATCTTGTCTTGCTTACGCAGCGGCGGCGTCTTAATCTCGCACAACTTGTGCAACTTCCTGCTTATGCCGGGCCCCTCCCCCTCATCTCCCCTCCCCCTCCCTCCCCATCGTCCCGTCATTCGGCCTTTTTGCCTCGCCCATGTGGGCGGGCTTTTTCTCCTCGCCGAATCCTTGTCGTCTCTCTGACCATGGGCGGCGTACCAGCCTGCTGTGCTGGCCTCCACGTGTATTCCGCTTGCACTACAGTATCCCCGTCCCTCGCACCTTTCCCCCCGTAGTCAGCGAGCTTCGGTTCACGTCTGGATCTCAGGAAGCCAGGCATTAAAACATCAAGATCATCTGTCTTGCAAAGCATATCCATCTCAAGGCACGGGGCAGAACTCCCATCGCCCCGGGGTCTAGTCTGATTTCTCGGCCTCCCTCTGGATACCCCGAACCAGCTCGTTGGGCGCATAAACATCTGACAACAATGGATGGGATTTCGCACGCAGGCCAAACCCAGGCCCCCCTGCCCTCCAAACCAGCCAGCCAGCCAGCCCATTGCCTGTCAGGTCAGGCCAAGAGCCCCTCCCCGACGCGCCAAGCATCGCATCAGTATCGATTCCATTCTGCCCCAAACGTGATTTTCGCACCCGCCGCAGCCGCCGCGTGACCCAACGGTCGAAACCCTTCTCCACTCCCACTCGCCAAGTGGGTTCCGCAAGTGTTCCACTGATGGATGGATGAATCGCGAAGAAATCCCAACGAGGGAGGGGAGGGGGAAGACGCAGCCTCTTCGCTTTCGACGGCCTCCCGTCTCCAGTACACCGCGCCCGACGGAAGGGAGGGAAGGGAAGAAGCGCGTGGAAGAGGGGAAGCCGGGACGCCCAGAAGTGGTCATCGGCACGAACACTTTACAGTGAATCCTTCTTTCTTGTCAGTGGCATGATCAGAGAGCCCCCCCCCCAAAGCTAGAAGCGACTGGTTCGTCTCGTCTACATTGGATGGTCAGAGGGCAGTGACGTTGCGGGGCTGTGTGCTTTGTCGACCAGAAGAGTTTCGGCTGGACCCCGAGATCGTGGCAGTCTCTTCCCCCTCCCGTTCTCCCGCCGATGGCCAATGAGCAGCACGTCTTACGAGGTGCGCATCACGGCGTCGACACGTCACCGTCCAATCGTATTCAAGGGGGCATGCAAAACATTCTCGAGACGCTGGGGATCAGAAAAGAAGCATTGTCGCAAATAATGTATACGATGATCCTGGCATCCGCACTGTCTGGACATTGTGCCATTTCGTCCTGTTGGAGGACAGAGAAGAGGTAAAATGTCCACCCGCACGCCATGCACCAATGCGAGCACACGGTGGCTGCGCTCACGCAATGGTGAGCTCCAACTGTCTGTAGAGAAGAGAAAACAGTAACTTTCTCCCTTCGTATCCTTTATTTTACACAGATATTTGAGACAGAGTAAGCAAAAGAAAGGCAAAGGTATATAGACCCATAACTTGAAAAGCAGAAACCTTGGTTGCCGCGAGGCATGTGCGTCTTTATAACACCGAACTGAGTGAATTTTTGATTGTTAAAAGAAAAAAAAAAGGGGACCCCTCAATGGGAGAAGAAGAAAAAGTTAGAAAGGGTTCCATGAATTTGAGAATGTAGGAAGAGTACAACAGAATATTGCGCGCGTAGGCCCAGGCCCGTACAAAGAGACAACAAATGAACAGAGAGTGAGGAGAGGTGGCAAGGCGGGCAGTCTCCAAAGACGAGAACCCCTGGCTCGTACGAGGGGTTCCGCAAGAAAAAAGCACGCCGCCTCTTCGTGAGGAAAAGAAAAGCCCCCGACTCCCGTCTCCCTGATCCATAAATGACAAAACACTCAAGAAGAAAAGAAAGAAAGAAAGAAAGAAAGAAAGCAATCTTGCGCCAGTTGCAGGACCGGCAATGGGGCTGGGCTGGGCGGACTCAAGGAGGAAGGCTGGCAGAAAACCGGTTCAGAGAAAGAGTTCATTAGAGAAGCGAAGTGAAGAGGCCAAGACCAGTCCACGTCAGTAAGCGAAGAGTGAGTCTCGCCTACAAAAATCGAATCTCCCCGCCCATTCGTTGCCGAATTCATGGTTGATCTAAGGATCTTCTTCGCCATTACGTGCAAAAGCACCACAGGAGTGCTCTGCTCTGCTTGTCAGCGCTCGGCACGATTCTCGTGCAGTCGGCGGCACGTACTCGACATCGAGATACACAAGGCAGAGCGCGTTGAGCAACCAAAAGTCGCGGTCTCTGAGTTGATACACTGTCCGGCAGTGTCAAAACAAAATGCTGAGATCGTCTCCCCTGAATCAGTACTCTCGTTCGGCAGTTGAGATCCGTCCAGCGTGCCGTCATCCATAGTTCCTTGCCCTTGCCTGCGTCTTTTCCTCCAATTCTCAACCGTGCCATTCGTGAGCCCCCAGGTTCTGCCAGCCGCAACCGGACCTCTCGAACGTCATCCGCGATCCCCAGGGTCACACGAGTCGGAAAGACCTTAGCGGGGAGCGTCTTGCCGCGATGCAGTAGGAGGCGATCCCTTGACATCTCGTGGTCTGTTGAGCCGATCAATCATGCCCTTGTCAATTTCGGTTTTATCAACCAAGTTGCTCAGGCTCATGACAGAAGTCGATGCGCCTTGCCCCGGACGCTGAGCCTGCAGGGGCGTCGAGGCCCCGCTGGAGCCGTTTTGGCCCGCTGGTGAGCGACCACCTGCAACAGGTGGCGCGTGACTTGCACTCGTCGGTGGTTGTGACATGTTCGGGTTTCGGGGGCTGTGCCTCGTAGCTGCGCCTTGGTATGGGGTATGTCCTACCCCGCTGGGGCTGCCAGTACTCGATGCTTCGGCAGGCGATCTGCGGCGAGGATCGTCGTCTGGCAGCGCGTTCCGTGGAGGGGGAAGACGATAGCCCTCCTCCTGCTCTTCAGGTGTCCGGCGGCGTCGGCGGCCCGCCAGTTGATCTTCCCCTCTTGGGTCGCCGCCGTATGACGAGAAGGACTCGGTAGGTGACTGCAACGGCTGCTGGTAGTAGTTGGCGCTCCCTGGTGGCGGTGGTGGAGGAGGCCCGCCGGCGTGAGGATAGTGATGTGACGCAGGGACGGAATTTGGCGCCAAAGGCTGGCCATATGCACCAAAGAGCTGCGTGCCGGGCGGGACACCTCCAGGCACCGCAGAGACGGGGATGAAGGCCGTAGAGCTCGACGACGAGACGGGCTGGAATATGCATTCCTGGTTCATGCGTGCACAGTTCTGACATTTTCCTCCTGGAGCGCTTTGGTAGCCGCTACATCGAATCTACGAGGGCCGAGTCAGCATTTACACAGACAAATGCGCGAGAACAGCCAAAGCCTCCAACAAACCTTGCGTTTCCGGCAATATCGACAGGCGATGGAGGTGCGCTGACGGGGCGCTGCCTGCGCCATCTGCGGCGGCGCGTTTCCGGGTTGGCCATATTCGCCTGGGTATTGCCCGGGATGAGGTCGTCCATAGCCATTGGGAGGCGGACCGCCGGGAGGGCCGCGGTAGTAGTAGGGATCCTGGCCATAAGCGGCGTCGGGAGGAGGCCCTCTCCGATCATCATAATAGGGACCTCTGTGTTCCGGGTGAGAGTATGGCGACGCCCTGTGATCGGGCTGCGCCTGCATAGGCGGTAAGTAGGACGGTGGAGGCGGTTGGCCCCCGCCAGGAGGCGGTGGGTAACCATTGACTGCGTTGGGCGAGGTGAAGCGCGGATCGTGACCGTACCCGCGAACAGCGGCGGGGGGTACGGGAGCACCGTAACCACCGGCGCGAGAGTCGTGAATCGACGGAAGTGTGACTGAAGCTGCCATGCTGTTTCGCGAAGACTCGGACGAAGCACGGGGCTCGTCCGAGGGTGGAGGGTAGTGACGCGATGCTTGTGGTGAGTGATCCTCGGGATGGCTTCGCTGAGGATGATCCTGACGATAACGGTCGTCTGCCATACTATGCCGTCCAAAGCCGATGCTTCGACTTGGCTTCTGACGGTGCAGAAGACCAAAAACCTGTTGCAGATCTCAATTCCCGGCAGTACGTATTGAATATGACGACAGTTGAGCTGTGAGAGTGAGAGAGACGGGGCGAACGGCAGGCGCAAGTTGGTGTCGGCTCCAGGTTGACGATGAGTCAAGCTTGTGACCTACAACAGATTTGGCCCGTACAGTCTGACTAGGCGTTGGTCTCTGCACCAGCGCTTCTGTGAAGGCGACGTGAGCTTTTTTGACCGAATCGCAGAGACTGAGTCGTATTCACTGTTGCGCATATGCGCGCAGGTCCAGGCGCAATGAAGGTATGTCAACACTTAGACTCGAACGCTTCACAGTGACAGTGCGCAAAATCGCCTGAGCGCAAAAAAGGTCCAGGCTACGTCGATGCAGCGCGCAAGCTGCGACAAGCAACGGCCGAGAGTGGTGAGCAGGTGAGAAAAGGCCGATGAAAGCAGAGCGTGATCGGTTCTGCGTCGCTCGTGTATAGGCGAGGCAGGCCAGAATCCGCGGCGAGGCTGCAGAGTGACGTAGGACCAGCGTGGACACGCCTCGACCAGGGAAAGAGGGAGAGAGGCTGTGATGCAAGGACGGATGTTCTGACGGTTTGGCTCAGCCCGTCGACGAAAACCACTCGGTCCAGAAGCGATTTTGCGAAGATGCAGAGGGCGGGCGAGGGCGGTATCAGACGGGAAAGGGTGATGTAGGAGAAGAAGTTGGGATCTGAGTGGTGCGGCGGCGGCGACGTAGTAGAACTGCAGGGCCTGGCAGGTGCGAGGCGGCGGCGGCGGCGGCGGCGGCGACGGCGCGGTGCGGTGCGGGCTGAGTGAGGTAATGCAGTTGGGAAAAGGGAAGGGGCAGGGGCCGGGTGCAGGAAAAGAAGAGGAAGAAGAAAAACAAAGTCGAAGGCCCGGGCTGGGTGGCACCGGATCAGACACCTTTACGCACACACACACGCGCGCGCGCGCCGGCAAGAAGAGATGGCTGAGGAAGATGGCCTGGTGCGTGAGAAAACAGACAGAGGGAGAGAAGGAGAAGGGGGGGGGGGGATGGGCATGGTCAATTGTTCTGGTGTGGAGAGAATGGGAGCGAGAAAGAAGTTGAGGGCGAAAAAGTGCCAAACAGCTCAAAGTGAGGCAGGGGAGGGTACAAATCGACTGCGAGTTGGGGACCCAGACCCAGCAGCAGTGGAAAAGCAGCGCACCGAAGCCGCCAGCCGGAGTCAGGCGAGGGCAGGCGAAGGTGGGAGAAGTGACAATTGCCTTTCTCTCGCGAAAGTGTTTGGTTTGGACGGGGGGGCGTGCGATTCACAGCCAGAGAGAGAAAGTACGAGCAACCGGGTACGGCGCCTTGGGCGTGCAGACGCAGGCAGGTGCAGGCACCGACCGAGACGGAAGACGCCAACGCCGCGGGTCCCCCTCCCTCCCCTCCTCAAGCCTCCTCCACCCGCCCTCAGGAGCAAGCAGATCACCCCACACCCCCCTTCTCTTCCCTTCCCTTCCCTTCCCGAGCGAGGTGGAATGAGGAGGAGGAGGAGGGACAAAGAGGCAGAGAGCAGTGGAAACGAGCCAGCAGAGCATCAGGCGCGGACCGCAATGTTTGGTCTGGTCGCATGCGGGAGGCACGTACCATCCCCAGCTTTGGCTCGGGCTCAGACAGACGACATGGCACCTACGGTCTGCTGGATGCAGAAAAGGCAACCAGGGGCCAACGGAACCCGTTTTGGTCGCTGGAAGCATTCATACTTTTTGCGCACGACACGGAGGCCTAGCAGCCAGCCGAGGGCGCTTGCTGCGTGCTAGCCGCACCCCCGTTTTTTCCGCGTCCCCACTCCCCCACCCCGCCCGTTAGGGGCACACCCAACGCGGCGTAGCGCGCTGCAGGCACAATTGGACTCATTCATTGCGCGCGCTGCTGCAAGTGTCAACGCTGTACATACTTTATGTACATGAGCTGCCTGCCAGCTCGCATCGCACGCGCCACCAATGGCCCTCGACCCGGGGCATCACGAGCTTCTGCTCAAACCCGACTGCAAAGAACGGCCGAAAAAGGACTCGTCGGCTCTGTGCGGCTTGAGAAAGAGGCCCGCCGACAAAGGTTTGCCTTGCACGTCAGCGGTGGTGAATACTGGCCAGGATGTCATCGGCCTCCACGTCATCATCGTAAAAAAAACCAGAAGGTGGCCTCGATGGGGCTTCGCAGCCTGCGAGTCCAGACCGCTTGCGCTCGAGAGTGCTGGTTCTTCCTGTCGCGAGACGCTTTTGGCATGCAAGAATGGCGCAAAAACCCAAATCACACTGCAGTGGCCGAAAAAGGGAGGAGGAGGGAATCTCTCGAGAGGAGGGGGGGGGGATTACCGTGTGAAGCCCTTGCACGGAAGGGAAGAGAGAAGAGTGGGAACAGGGGAGCCCAGCAGGACGGGAATGTCGCGACGGGCGGATGGGCCGGCGTCGTGCCGTTCCCAGCTCTGAAAAGCCAAAAGAGCAGATTCGAAGCCAACTTACGCCCTGGAGCCAGTGATTTGAGATCCCGTACGTTTGGGTTGGGCCGAGCGGACGCGCGCAAGTGGGGGAGTCTAGCCATCTGCGGGGGGGGGGGGAGAGAGAGAGAGAGGGGGGAGGCGTGCCCGTGTCTCAAGCTTTCCTCTGCCTCCAATCTTCCGCATTAGTATCACCTTCACACAACCGTTTTTGTCCTCCTCCTCGACCTCCTCGTCCTCGCCTCCCCTCCTCCGTCAGTCTCTTCGCCTTTTTTGTGCGATATGAGATAGCGTTGAGGCTCGTACCTTCTGGACTGATAGCCCCCGTGTCCGAAATGCCATGTCTGTCCCGCTTTCACGCTTCTGAGCCCTGCGCACTTGTCTCGACGTGACACGTGCGGTAAAGTGAATGCCGTCGCGTTACAGGGGTGCCGCTGGACAACAAATTGATAACAGCGTGCCAAAGTCTCGCGATGCCTCAGTGCGGGAAAGCACCCGGGCGCGCTATACGAACGCTGCCACGAATGCTGCCTTTTTCGCACAGTCAGAGTCACGCGAGGCAACCCCTTGCCTCTCCTCTTGTTCCCTTTGCGCGTTCCCTCCGCAGTGGCGCAGCGATTGCTGCGTCTCCCTCCTGGCCGGATCTTTGCATGATCATGAGAAACTGATCTGATATCTCCGAGTTCAAAAATAAATCGAGTGACGCAGGCGGGGGGCCAGCACGTCGTCGGACTTTCCCATGCCCTGCCCTCTTCTGCGACTGCATGAATGTCCTGAACGGCGGTGAGCAGAAACCTCCAGCAATGGTCATCGCAGAGTTACACTGCCATCATCGTCGGCTTCGATTTGCGCCAGGAGCTAACCATAGGTTCGCAGCCGAAATTGACTCAGCAGGATGCACATGCATTCAATTCCGTTTCTTCAGGGAAACGGCCGAGACAAGGTGTCTCGTGCCGGATCTATTACGTTCACCGTGCCATCTGTCTTCAGTCTTCGTTCGCAAGGCTAAGCAAGAATATTCGGCTTGCGAGCCAGCCTCGCTAGGCCAAGTTGGCAGGTGGCTTTTCGGCAGCGCTGTCAATGCCCATCACGGTGACGAATGGGCCGTTGCGGCAATTCTGGTCACCAGGCCAAGCGTTCTCAACGGAGCGTCCGCAGCGCGCGCCGTTGCTTAGCCGAGACGGTCCCGCAACTTGCAAAAGACATTTGAACGTGGAATGACTGAGGTGGACGAGGCAAGCGCTGGCGCAAGCGAAGGAATCCACAATAAGGCGATGCAAGACGCCACAGCAACAGTGGGCTGAAGGGGGCGTGCGCCGACCAGCATGCCGGGATGTTTACTGTGTGACGCCATGCTATGCAGGTGTGCGCCATGAGTGAACGACGGGAGGTGGTGCATCTGTGCCGACCAGTGTTTGCGCACCTGGTGGGAAGGCAACAGACGAGGAAACAGTGAAGATGAAATGGGAAAGAGGGCTGGCGGGGCGACCGACGCGAAGCAATCTCGCCCTATCCGATTTCCTTTCGATTCATCACTCCACCGTGGATGTGGTTGAGCGAAGGGGGGTAACCCTCGTGGGCGGGGGCCCGAATGAAACTAGGATGAGAAAGAAGAAAAACCAGTCGCCCTACCGAATGAACAAGATGGCACTGACAGACGGCCGGACGCTGTTTGGTTTCTGTTTCTGCAAGCAGTTTGAGGAGTTTCCGCCTCGTCGGCTCAGGGTGCGGAACAAGTCTGGAGACGTGGCATGTGCCGACGGCGACGACAAGCCGTATAACGTAGAAAGCTCCCTGCCGCAAGAAGCAGATTTTTTTGATTTTTTTTTTTTTGGGGGGGGGGGGGCTTTTCTTTCTCCCCCTTCCCTCCCCTTTTGGTCTCCTGGCCCAGTCCAAGCAGGGTGCAAAGGGCGGGAGCGGGCACATGCGAGCAACCGGCATGGCTCATGTGTCATGTGAGTGGCAGCTGGTGGCCGTCCCTCTCCGGAACGCACACAGGATGGGTCAAGATTCGCAACTAACCCGGCATTGGTCAATGTCTGCTGCATCATGTCGTGCTGATGCCAGTCGGGTCGCACTGCTGGCTCGATCCGTTGATTGGCAAAAGGCGAGGCCCCGCCGCCACGATGGTGGTAACTTTCTGCTCGAGATCCCCGAGAGGGGGCAGGGAAGAACCCGGTAGAGAGTTGGGCTGAAGGGGGCATCATGTGTCAAGAACATGGATCGAGGGCCCTTTGGTAAGCCAGGAAAAACAATCGACTCAGGAGTCCCGTCTGGGGTCCCGAAGACAGCGCTCCTTCCCGACAACGGGCAGGCTGCAGAGGGGGCCGCAGCATGTGCCAGTAGTGTGTTTTTGCATGGGTCTTCCCGCCAGGCAGCGACGGCCGTCGCTGCCAGTGCCCTGACGAGCCCGGGCGGCGGCCAGTTCGCCTCACCAGCCTGTTGCTATCTCTGGCGCTTCGCATTGCGCCTTGTATTGCGAATTAATTGCGCGAGCGAGGCCGGCCGGCCCAGAGACTCGTCCAACACGACAATCTGTCGCTCTCACTCTGGCGTGACGTGGTCGAATTCATCCTTGGTCATCGATCGGTGTTCCGGCTCGTAACTCTGTGGATGCTCACTCAACCTGGCGAGCCACCAAATTGGATTCTCGTATAACCAACCACAAGTTGCCTTGAGCCCGCGTGGTGGCACGTTGACCAGCAGGGTCGTCATCGCGACCGTCGATGCTAGCTTCCTGGTGACGACGAAGCGTGGTCATGGCTACGTCAGAGCATTGCATGTGAGGCAACAGCTCAACGCCGCCTCGAGGACGCACGTTGATCGGGGTTGACCATTCACTGCAACACCTTGTCCAATGATGGGTGCAGCAGGCCTTCCTTGCTTTAGTCTGGGTTTGTGGAGAGGCACTGGAGGGGAGGGGAGGCGCTTGTTGCGTGGCCAGCAAAGCTCTTCTACCGATGCTTCGTGGACGCGAGCCTCTCGTGGCCTCTCATGTCGATGTTCCTGCATAAGACGGCTTATTGCGGGTGCGCCGACCATCTCCGCGATCACGAGCCTGATGCCCAAGGCTTGCACTGTGACCTCGAAATGCGAGCTTTTCCCCGTCGGCCAGCACTTTTGGATGCATGTTTGCGGCAGTGACTGTTCCAACTGTCGTCAGGTCTGAGGCTTGGCCGGGGCCCATTTTATCCCATTGCCTCATCGAATCCCCCCTCCCCATACGCACAAAATGACTCTTCTCGTGCTGGGGGGATGATCGGATTGGCCATGGTGTCCTCGCCGGGAGGACGCTCCGCTCGCGTGGCGCACATCGTAATAGATCTCCCCTCCAGTCGCCTCCGGCGCCGGCGACCAGGTGCGAGCAGACGGGAAAACCCACTGGCTGTCTCGACGGAGCCCTGGCAGAGTGGCATGGATGGTGAGGGCGACTCGATGAACCATTATGTGGGTCGCTGGCTTAGTGTCTCCCGACCGCATGGAAGGGCAGCAAGCTCGACGCTGATTGGGCAACCTCGGGCGCCAGGGCCGGGAAGTATCGTCCAGTGAGATTGCGAGTCGCCTGTTGTTTTCCTGATTGGAGGCATGACGGTGAGTGGCAGGGCGGGGGCGCCGGCTCTTGGTGCTTTTTCACGGCGTGGAAAGTTTGCTGCCATGCAGCGCATGCCGGCTGCGGTCCAGTGCATGCCGACAGCGGTCCAGCTCAAGAAATGCGAGCCGGCTCGCCATGTGACATGCTCAAAGACCTCGACATGGCTGCACATTCCGCCATGATTCCCACAGCACCACCCATCACGCAAGGAAGAGTGGCTTTCCTGGCGACCACTCAGTCAGTCATTGCATTGTGCTTTTGATATGTCTACCCCGCTTCCGGCGACGCGAACAGGGGAAGAATGCACAACCACGGCAGCGGCCGCATGGTGCCAACGGTGCCTAAACAGCCGGGGCTGCGGTGCGCACAGCAGACAAATGTATTCGATCCTAGGAGGGGGCGTGGCGTCCGAGTTGGTCCGTCAAGCGCAACAAGGCTCGTCCCGTCCTGACCGCGTCGCGTCCCTGCTCCCACGAACATTCTTCTTGTGCACGCTGTCTGTCGCGATGGCTCGCAGGGGGCGGCTTGAGGCGATTGACGAGAATCAGCTGCCACAACCCTCACATTCGTACCTTATGGGCTCACCCTTCCGGCCTTCAAAGCTTGCCTCGACTGCAGTTTCGCTCCACTTGCAGTCGAGATGGGCTCCAGGCCCACGTCCGATTCCGTGCCGATGCCAGCCCTGTCTAATACAGGATGCCTGAGAACTTTGAAAAACTGATCGTGCGCGTTCTCCAAAATAGATTGTCGACAAGGTCAGTGCGTATGAGAAAGAAGCCGTCGAAGTGATCTAATATTACAATCTTGACAAGGTATTCCAGCCACAGATCGGGCATAAACGTCTACACTGTCGATTTTTCCCCCCTTTCCTCTGACGTGCTGAGTTGTTGGTGAGGCAGAATTTGGGGCCAGCCAAGAACTGACTACAGTCACACTTCCTGCGCCGGGTAGATCAAGCCTATAGGAAAAGGAGCTTTGCCCACTCGATCTAGTGAAGCTCCAGGAGCCGGCAAGCATGTCTTGTCATAGACATGAGACCATGTCGTATCGGCTGCACCAAGCGATCACCCCATCAAACAAGTCTGACATCGTGATCCTGATAAATAATCTCGCAGGAAGCGCATGCGCGAAGGTCGTTGTCAAGGTCTCCGTGTCGACCGCTGCCTCAAGGCGGCTCTGGCTAGAGTTGGGCTTTGTGTTGGGATGCAGCGAATGGGGACGAAAGCATGGTCAAGTTCGGGATCCTTCGTTGACAAGATGCCCAGCCCCTCCGCTCGGTATATCCGCGATAGATTCACAGCCCAAGTGAGCGTACCACGGTGCACAGGGGAAAGGAGGGATCCGGTGCGGGTTACCCACGGGCTGTCGTTCGTTTTCCGGGCCTGTATTAGCTGCAGCAGGCGTAATGGAACTACTCATAACGGATTATTCGATTTGAAAGCAAGGGTGTAAGGCGTAGAGAGCTAGTACTGCAGGGCGACTTGCGGAACCTCAACTGGAGTCAGTTATTGCATAAAGTACTTTACACAACATGGAGGCGGCGGGTGCCCAGCAATTGCCTTTCAAGGTTGTTTCCTTCTTCGTAAGCGGGCTTTTAACGTAATGTCGCACAAGCGTGACAGCAGGCAGCTGACGGCCAGTCCGATGAATCGGTGCTTGGCAATTGAAGCAAGAACAAGGCGGGAAGTGGCAGCTCAGCAGCACCTTCCGTGTCTTTCGATATCGGCACCGGACCCAAGACAATGTCAGCCGTGCTCATATTGGACCACGGGCGGCCCCATTGCTCTGTTGACTTTCTCCCCCGCTCAAGTTTGGACCGCCTACCAGGAATGTCATTCGACGCCATCATCATCACGAGCCGGCAAGCTGTGAGCTGGAACGTCCAGAGCACGAGCAGGTCAACGGACGACCAGGTCCGGGCTTCAGGATCACGTTCAGCGGAGTGCAAGGCGTCACCGGCCGTTTGGCAATGAGGACGCAAGATATGAGCTTGGGCGCCCGCGTGGCCCGTTCCAGTGAGCGCGTCGCCCTCTGCCGTGCCCTCAACACACCCTGCGCACACCTGCAGACATGCAGAGCGAGACCCACACAACCACCTCCAAAAGTACTTGCGGTCTGGTGCGATTGTACCTCGGGGTACGGACGCCAATGAACCTGGCTGCGCATGAGACAGTGACAGCGTCGACAGCACTCACTGCGTATCCTGGCGTTTGCAGCAGGGCCCGCATGCATGCGATTGATGGCTCGCTCGGGCTGAGCCCTGGAGATGACAGGTCGAAATGGCATGCTGCAGATGAGGGACAGAAAAAATCTCAATCCGCCAGTCATATCACCAGATGGCAAAGGCACGGCTGCAATGGACCCCCAATCCTTGGCGCCTCTCCCCGGCGAGCGAGGACGCCGCATTTCGTCGCTTTCTGCAGACAGACAGCCACACCTGCCATCTTGCAGCGTCGCACCCGCACCACTTCACGCCGGCCGCGACGCCCGACCCAGGCAGCCAGGGGTGCCTCATTTTAACACGGCACCCTGCACCTTGATCAGCCTAGCGGAGCAACTGGGAATGATTGGCCCGACGTAAGGGCCGTCCCGGATACCAAGCACAGCAGCGGCACATCACGTGATACATCCCTCATGCGGGCTCTGCATGCAGGGCAGGGTAGTGCGCATCTTTCCCGCGCCCTGCCCCAATTTTATCAACCGAGGCGCGTCTTCTCAGATTGGCTGTGCTGGGACAGTTGGGCGGAAGGGTCCGGACCTTGGCAAGCTTCTGTCGACGTTGAGGAACCGGAACAATGCAAGGAAATCACTCTCGTCATCCAGGCGATCCCCCCGAGGTGAAGGACCGATCTCGAGCGATGTTGAGCTGCTGGTTGAGCAGAGTCCGGCAATCGACATGCGAGAAATGCACCGTTGGGGCTCAGAAGATTCGTTGTGTTGGCAGCGGCGCTTGGGATCATCTTGTTGAAGGCGACCAAGAAGAACATCCTCCCCACTGCCTGTATCACCATATATCCACCCGGGGCGTGGGAAAGACGCGCAAGTTTGGAGGGACAGGTTGCATATCAAAGTCAATTTTTTTGCGCCAAAGGTGGAAGGAGCAACACGTTACATATGACATTCGAAAAAGCGTGCGCATCGCCACTGGCACAGTCTGCGGTGAGTTCGACACCACCGCAGTCACATGGCTCTTCGGAAGGAACAGTAGTGGCGGAGACGCCGGCTGAGAATCGACATGCTATAGGTGAGCGGCGCTCGATATACTTGGCGCCCTCGATCCAACAACCTTGCGTTCCAGCATTAGATCGGCGTGGAACTCACTTGGCGAGGTACAGACACCATCCCCGAGACAAGCAGCGGCGGTGAAGGAGGAGACCTATCTGCGGGTGGACGATTCCGGAATTTGCCTCATTTATTTTGCAGGGTTGAATTCGGGCAGCCCTGGCCGACCCTTGCGCCGGAATTCTTGGAGACTGTCCGTCTCTACATCTGATCCCCTCCCCCCCATCCCCCTCCTT